>WHVB01000026.1:0-470513 GCA_015178965.1 Russula ochroleuca | reverse complement strand
GAAAGAGCGAAGCTACTAACCTGCAGTGGAGGGAATGAGACTGAGGGGAGATTCCCAATCCACTGCAGTATATATAGATACAAGGACAATAGAAGACTAGAAAAGGAAAAGACACAAACACAAAGTGGGAGACTCCCAGAACAATGAAAGTGGTTCTGGAGCGTTCCCCTCACACAACACATAGTTCCAAGACTCTAGGAACAATGACTGAGCTTGTGGAGTGCAACACAACTCCACAAGACTCTAGGAACAATGAAGGGAGCTCTGGAGGGTTGCTCTGACACAGCACAAGCTACAACAACAGTATGCCCCTTTGAAAGCAGTTTCAAATTCTGTCCATAGAACTTCTTCATCTCGTCCTACTGGATTCTGTTGGTATGAGACTTTTGTCTTAAGTTCTTGGAGCTGGGCATCTACCCAATTGTCGATGTTCGGTCCTCTTATAAAAGATAATGCAAAGATTACTCTTCTATAAGGGTTTGACATAGTTGTGATGCCATCGTTCATGGATTTATACATGTCAAATTGGCAGAGAAAGAGTTCACTCTTGGCTCTGTTTCTGTCAAAGAGTTGTGGTGGATCTCCTGTCCATTCACTGGGGTTTGCGGCTGCTGGTTGTTGTGCCATTATAATTGGTTGTATGACTGGTTGTACTGCTGGTTGTACGACTGGTACAGGTGGGTTTATTACAATCTGTGGGATAGGTTGTATCGCTGGAGGTGGTGCTGGAGGTTGTACACCTTGTACTACTGCTCCGGTAACTATTGTGAGATAGTGTGGAAATCCTGGGTCTTGTGGATTTTCTGGTTCTCTGTCTGTGATATCGAGGACATGTTCGATACCTGCTGTGACAATTCGGGTTTCTAGTTCTTGTTGTTGATCCTCAACTGATCGTTCTCTTGGATCTAATGGAGCAGCGATAGATATATCCTCCTCCTTGTCTGATTCGTAATCTGTAGCGAATCTAAATCTCTGTTGTGGCGATTCTTCTGAAGAGGAGTGTCTGCTCTCTCTGTGGCTAGCACTTGCTGGCGATGGTGCTTAGTAGTCTGGATGGTTTGGGTTTATTATAGGCCAAAATCCAGTGTCTTGTTCGTTGTGTGCGAGTTGAAAATAGTGGGCTGTGTACCACTTATTATTCTTATCGTCTAGATAGTACCAGTGATTATCAAAGAATTCGACTGGTTCTGGTGCGTGTGCTTTGTAGGTGGGTTCTACAAGTGTGCGGTCCTGTAGATCGGGTAGGTAGTATCCTGTCTTTGGTTGTTCTACTGACTCTCCTTCGTGGTAGTCTATCCAAATGACACTTCCTAATACTTCTGGTGGGAGATCGTCTAGTCTTCTCCTAGTAACTTCACGCTCTTCGTCTGGGTCATCAGTGACTCGAGGAGCTAGTGATGCTGTCTTGGCATCGGTTGCTTTCTATAGGGAAGCCTTTCCTTCTGAATCATGTAGATGGTAGTCTAGTGTAACTGCACTAGTCTCGGTGCTTTACTTTACTTCTAAAGCCTGTAAGAAGGGTCTCTACAACTTAGTAGATGTCTGGTATAGTACTAGCCTGGCTAAAGTACTAAAGGGTTCGGTATGTATCAGGTATCTTATCTGGTACAGTGAGGGGTTTTGTTATACACTAGCCTAGCTATGTATAGTAAGGGGTTCTCTTTACTTAGCCTTTAAAGAGACTTTAAAAAGGGTTGGTGCTTTCTTCTTATAGAAAGACTTGGTCTTGTGTTATGCTCGGACTTTGCATGGCGCTACAAAGTGCCCAGAAAGAAGAGAATCAGGTGGTCTGCTGTTCTATGAACAGTGGGTCTCGAATTAACAAGAGTCTACTTCGTAGATCGTATCTCAAAGTCTGCAAGGTATGTTATGCAAAAGCTAGTTGCCACAACTAGTTCGTTATGAGATGAGAGTTTAAGGTCTCGATTTAATGTGTATGGGAACACACAATGAAAGTGAGGGCTTTCGAGGGAGTTCTGGGAAGGGATTGTGGGAGGTTGTATTCCTATACAAGAGACCAAGTCTGAGGCTACTTGGCCTGTATCTACGTCCTTATATACATGATTGGGGGCTGTGCATTGACTGTGCATTGCATAGCAATGACTGTGCAATGCATAGTACATTACTGCAGTAAACTACGGATTACTACAGAGCTACGGAACTGCGTACTACAGACTGTGGAACTGTGCAATGATCTGGGGTTGCTTTGCAGCACGAGAGAGAAGTGTGGGAAAGGGTACCTTCCTATTAGAGACAGGGGGTGGCTGAGACTGGGACTCAGACACTTGCTGAAACGACTAAGTCGCAAGTCATGTGGAGACTGCATGTGATGTGTCATGTGAGGATACATGTGATGAGTGCATGTGATTAGGCATCTATATAACTTGGCATCTAAAGAGTTGACTTAGAGGAAAAAGCGAATTGGGGCATCTAAACAGGGTGCTTAGGCGACTCTGTAACATTAGAGCTCAGTGGGACGAGAATGTTGACTTTATAGACAATATCTTTGCTCCACTGGAATCTAAATGTTCCAGTGATAAGGAAGATGTTCGAGTTTACCCCTAACATCATCCTAATCACTAGAAACTGGCAGAGAGTGTTCAATAATAAGTGTCAATGCTTGGGTTGACCTCCTAAGCATCACCCTTATCACTGGACTCTTAGAAAGCCTCTGATTAATGTGCACTGGGATGGAACTTCTTAAAACAGATTCCACTAGGTACGACGTTAATTCCGCCTAGAACGGCATGATGGGTAGTGCTGAGGGACGACCTGCTACCCCTCTGCATTGCACCCAACCACCTCAGCCTCCTCCATTGGCAGCGACACTACCACAATCCCCTCTCATGCTGGGATTAGTGTTTACACTTTCCACCCAAGGAGAGAGTGCTATCTTTGTTGCATTTGCTCCAGCCTCTTTGAGTATCCGGAGTCGAACTGCTGGTGGCTTGTCATGCTGATGCACCTTTTGGCGCCTCCAATATTGCTTGAGCGATTTGAAGGCTTGTTCGTAACATTTTCCACGATGCATTACTTCCACAAGCTTGAACAACTTGAAGAAGTCAGTCAACGTGCAGAAAAGCCTCTAAAGTGCAATTGCAGCCTTGCAACTTCCCACTGTTTGCGCAGATTTATTGGATCAGAAGCTTTAGCTCTATACCACCAACCTACAACACTCAGCACACTACTGTGCACTTTGCAAGGGGGAGTGTAGAACTAATATGGTGTGCATACTGCCAGATTGGGACTTTATTTTGGCGTTACTATACACTAATATATTTGTAGATACCCTAGGATCATGTCATGCCTCCTGTGTGTATATAAACCCCCCAGATCCTTGCTGTAATGCCAGTGCGGTTACTCCTCACTTGTAGTGTAGTTGTGAGTCTCTAAGTGAAACCTGGTGAGCCTCTACTGCGCATCATTGCTGCACAAGAAAATCTGCACACCTATGACACCTACAAATTTGTGCACCACCCGACAAAACATTTCTTGAGCTTGCAGGCATGTGAAATTGTATTCAAACAGGTGGCAATGGTGTGGCAGGTGGTTTTGACCCCACACAGGCAATCATGGTATGGGTCATGGGATTGGGGTTGGAAGTGTAAAGGTGTGGCTGGTGAGGAGCTGTATGCCAGTGGAGAAAATGGGGTGGGGGAAGATTGAGATGTCCTGTATGAACAGGGGTGTCAGGAGAAACCTCCAAGCTGGGGTTTGTAAAATTGTGAGGGCAGGTATCCTAACTAGAAGCATGGTGAAGGTCTTGAGGCATTCATAGCTGGCTGGCATGTCCAAAGGCCTGGAATGAAACTTGGTAGGGCATCTTGCATTAAGGCGGCTAGGGCTGTTTCCTTTGTAGGGGACAGTAGGGCAGCAGCTAGGGCTCGACTCTAGTGGTGTGACACCATGTGAGTGCATGGGACAAGCAAGGGGTCCCGAATACCTCTGTCACAGGTAATCTGCTCCTCGGACCTTGGGTCTCCTGACACGGTGTGGTGCCCCTCTGCTCATTGTTGTTGCTAGACCTTGGTCATTGTTATTGTGGGAGTTGCTCTCAGGTTAGTGCACATCACTGGGTTTGAAAACCCGGTGGGTGCTCGGGTGTGGGTTAGCCGGGTGTGGGTCCGGGTCCAATTTGAGGTACCTGCTCAAAACCCAAACCCAAGCCATGGGTTTGGCAGGTTTTAGTCATGACTTGCAACACTCTTGCTCACAAGATGATGAAGTGCCTTGAAGTCTTCACCCAAGTTGCCATCATGTCCAAGTTGCCTCCCCCCATGTGCACGCTTTGCCCCACCTTTGCCACACAATGCCCACATCAATGCCATGGCCTCACCCACTCTTATTCCCTCTGCAAAGCTGCAGCTGGTCCAATAGTAGTGACTGAAAAACTATATCTTTTCACAGTTGAGCTGTAAATATGGGGTCCAGCTGACACAGTTATAACTGGGGGGAAAATACAATTTTTCACAGTTATTACTGCAGACCATGATATATCTGTTGCAGCAATTGATATGGGCTGGGATACATCTTTTGCAGCAATTGGTGATGACTGGATACATATTTCACAGCAATTGCTATTGACTAGGATACATCCTTTGCAGCAATTGCTGCAGACCAGAATACATCTTCTACAGCACTTGTGTTGTTGTAGCTTGTGCTGTGTCAGAGCAACGCTCCAGAGCTCCTTTCATTGTTCCTAGAGTCTTGTGGAGTTGTGTTGCACTCCACAAGCTCAGTCATTGTTCCTAGAGTCTTGGAACTCTGTGTTGTGTGAGGGGAACACTCCAGAACCACTTTCATTGTTCTGGGAGTCTCCCACTTTGTGTTTGTGTCTTTTCCTTTTCTAGTCTTCTATTGTCCTTGTATCTATATATACTGCAGTGGATTGGGAATCTCCCCTCAGTCTCATTCCCTCCACTGCAGGTTAGTAGCTTCGCTCTTTTCCCCTAATATAGTCTCATTCCCTCCACTGCAGTCCCCTTGGTGCTCTGTCACTCAAGGGCCCTTTGAGTCGCGTTTATTCAACAGGTTATGGGCCCTGGCCCGCGACGTCTTTAAGCCACTCGCGTCTACACACTCTCTCCACGCGTCTCCTTCATTTTGAAGCCATTCCCTCGAGTCCTGCTCAAGTTACACCCACTTTCACTCTCCTCACCCTCATCTCATCACTGCCATCCACATCCATCATGTCCTCCTCTAAGGAGCCCTCCATCTCCTCCATCTCTTCTCTCACAAGTGAAAATTATCGCTCCTGGGCTGATGACATGAAGTCCTGGCTTCAGCTCAATGGTCTATGGCACTTGGTCTCTGGTCTAGAGAAGAAACCAGCCTCACAGCCTGAAGTCAGGGACTCCACTGGTGCTGTGACCTCTCCTGCTGTTCCTGCTGATGAAGACAAGCTAGAGCGCTGGGAGATCAAGGCTGAGAAGGCTGCTGGAGCCCTCAAGACTGCCATCTCTTCTGATCTCAGGGTGCTCATCAGGGACTGTGAAGACGACCCTCTTTTGATCTGGGACACCCTCAGGACCTCCTTCATTCAGCAGCGCACTGCACCACGCTTCAATGCGTACCATGCCCTCCTAGATGTGCAAAAGAGGGACTCTGAATCCCTGGAGGCACTCATCAACAGGGTGGATGAGCAGATCAGGATCATCAAATCACTTTCCCCTTCCACATTCACTCTCACCAACCTCTATGATGAGCTGGCTGTCATGGCCATCATTAGAGCGCTTCCCCACTCCTTTGATGATGTTGTGAGGACCATCTCTGTCCTGGACAAGTTTGACAAGCAGTCTGTGATCCAATCGCTCCGAAACATGGACCAGACGCGCTCCAATCTGTCTGGAACCTCCACAGCATTTTCTGCACACTCAGCATCACAGAGAGCGTCTCAGAAGCCATCCCCAGCTCCCACCCCATCTTCCTCTTCATCACAAACTCAGGATGCGTCCAACAAGCCCCAGAATCGCCCAAAATGCGACTTCTGCTCTCGCCTTGGCCATCTTGAGGCTAAATGCTTCCTAAAGGACAAGCTGATGCGTCAGATATCCCCTCCTTCATCATCCACAGCTGCCCCTGCCACCACTTCATCCCAGCCCACTCCCAGTGCTCCACAGTCCGCCTCCATTGCCTCAGCAAGTGCCCTCTCATCTGTCACTCAATCTGAGCCTCACTCATCCTGGAATGCAGACACAGGTGCCTCAGCTCATATGACATTCAATCGCCATTGGATGCGCAATATGAAGCCTCATTGCATCCCAATTCGCATTGCTGATGGCTCTGTGCTGTACTCTGAAGGGATTGGGTCTGTGAGGTTCATTCCTGTGATAGAAGGGCAGGAAAAGGCGCCACTAGAGTTCACCAATGTCCTATATGTTCCCTCTCTCTCCTCCAATCTATTCTCTGTTCTTTACCTCACCATGCATCGCCATTTCTCTGTCTCCATTGAGAAGGACACCCTGAACTTCATCAGAGGTGGTCAGACCATGTTCCAAGCCAAGATCTCACCCTCTACCAATGCTGCATTCCTTGTTGGGGAGTCAGTTCCTGTTGAGGAGTTCGCTTCACTTTCCTCCACCATCACTCTCCCACTTGATCTAGACCTCTGGCATCGTCGCCTCTGCCACCATCACTTGGCAGGGGTGAAGAAGCTCTTGTCAGGCAACCTGGTGACGGGTTTCAGGCTTGATGCCCAAGCTGATCCTGATCCAGTATGTGAAGCCTGCAAAGCTGGAAAGATGCATGCAGATCCCTTCCCCACTTCGCACTCTAGAGCCACCAGACCCCTCCAGCTTGTCCACAGCGATGTGCATGGTCCTGTGAAGGTCTCCACCAACCAGGGCTATCGCTTCTGGGTGTCATTCATTGATGACTTCTCTCGCTTCAAAGCAGTTTATCTGTTGAAGCACAAGTCTGAGACATTTGCTGCGTTCAAGCAGTTCAAATCTTGGGCTGAGAATGTCACTGGTGAAAGACTGGGCTCCCTGCGCGATGACAAGGGTGGGGAATACATGTCTAGAGAGTTTGAGGCGTTCTGCATCGATCATGGCATCCAGAGACAGCACACTGTCAGGAACAGACCTCAGCAGAATGGTGTAGCTGAGAGGGCGAACAGATCCATGGAGGAAGGCGTCATTTCAATGCTGTATGAGTCTGGGGTGCCTCCCTCCTTCTGGGGCGAAGCTCTGTCCTCTTTCATCCATGTCAGCAACAGATTCACCACAGCTGCGCTTCAGGGAGTCACTCCTCATGAGGCATTCCTTGGGACCAAGCCAGACCTCTCCCACTTGCGTGTTTGGGGTTGTACAGCTTATGTCTTGATCCAGAGGGACAAGCGTCCACTGGGGAGTCTGGGAGCACACATGGAGAAGTGCATCTTCATTGGATACCCCCAGGGGTACAAGGGGTGGAAGTTCTACAACCCAGAGACAAGGAAGGCAGTCATTTCAGAGCGTGCTGACTTTGATGAGCGCTTCTTCATGCTTCAAAGACACTCAGCTCCTCAATTACCACCCCCTCCTCCTGATTCATTGCTTGAGACGCCCTCCCCTCCCCTTATGCACCTCCCTGAGACCTTAGATGACTTCACAGATGATCTAGGCGACTTGGGACGCTCACAGATGCCTGTTCATGGGGGGGATGGTTCTACTGCTTCTGAACAGCCTCCTGTTCGCACTACTGCTCATCAACACACCCCTGTTCGCTCTGCTGCTTCTCCACAGCGTCCTGTGCGCTCTGAGACCCCTCCATCCACATATCTCTCACTTCCTCCTTCTTCACCTTCACCTTCGCCTCCAAGGGCCATCTCTCCGCCTCCTACTCCTCCCATTGTCCCTGCACCTCCAGCACTTCACTCTCGCCCTCAGCGCAACAAGAGACCACGTTCTGAGTGGCTCCCAGAGCAATGGGCAGTCCCACAGCGCTACAGGCAGATCAGGGAGCCCACTCCAGCCATTCCATCCTCTGATGAAGAGGATGACGACTCAGATGACCCCATTGACCTCCTCAATGCGCACTCAGCCTCTGTCATTGAGCCCACATCTTACAACCAGTCACAGCAGCGTCCTGAGGCGCAGCTATGGCACACAGCATGTGAGGAGGAGATGGATGCTCACAGCGTCAATGGCACCTGGGATGTCGTCAAATTGCCCCCTGGGAAGCGTGCAATTGGCTCCAGATGGTTCATGAAGGTCAAGCGCAATGCTGATGGCTCCCTGGACCGCTACAAGGCCAGGCTGGTTGCCAAAGGCTATTCTCAGCGCCCTGGCTTTGATTTCAAGGAAACCTTCGCCCCCACTGTGCGCTACTCCACCATCCGCACCATCCTAGCCATTGCTGCACTTGAGGACCTTGAGCTTCGCTCTGTGGACATCTCCCATGCCTATCTCAATGGCACCCTTGAGGAAGAGATCTACATGCAGCAGCCTGAGGGATTTGAAGTTGGTGGTCCAGACCATGTCTGCAGGCTCAGGAAGTCGCTCTATGGACTGAAGCAGGCTGGCAGGGTTTGGAACAAGACTCTTCACTCTGTCCTCACTTCTATGGGCTTCAATCGCGTCCAATCCGACCATGGGCTCTACATCTACCACAGAGATGATGTCAGGATTCTAATGCCTGTCTTTGTGGATGATATCACACTTGCTGGCACAGATGCAGCCCAGATTGACTCCATTGTTCTGGAGCTCTCTCAGCACTTCAAGCTTCGCGATTTGGGCCCCACCACTCAGCTCCTTGGCATGGAAATCCACAGAGATCGCCCCAATCATCGCCTCTACCTCTCCCAGAGCCAGCACATCGCCAATCTCCTTCAGGAGCATGGTTTACAGGATTGCAAGCCTGTGTCCACTCCATTGAACCCTGGATCACGCCTTTCCACCTCCATGTCACCCCAGAATGATGCAGAAGTCTCAGAAATGCGCCAATGTCCCTATGTCTCAGTTGTGGGGTCAATCATGTATCTGGCTGTCACTACAAGGCCAGACATCGCCTATGCTGCAGGAGTTCTTGCCAGATTCAACTCCAATCCTGGCCCAGCTCACTGGCAAGCAGCCAAGCATGTCCTGCGCTATCTGAAGGGCACAATTGATCACTGCATCATCTACCAGCCATCTGATTCGCCTGAGCCCTTCATCACCTACTCTGATGCAGATCATGGAGGCAATCCTGACAATGGCAAGTCCACTGGTGGCTATGTGGTCAAGATTGGCTCTGGAGCAGTCTCCTGGAGCTCCAAGCTTCAGCCCTTGGTTGCACTGTCTACCACTGAAGCAGAGCACATCTCTGCTGTTGAGGCAGGCAAAGAGATCCTCTGGATGCGCCAGTTCATGGGGGAGATTGGGCAGGAAGTCTCTGGACCATCACTGCTCAGGATGGACAATCAGTCCGCCATTGCAGTGAGCAAGAACCCAGAGCATCATGGGAAGATGAAGCATCTCTCTCTTCGCTTATTCTGGCTCAGGGATGCAGTTCAGGATGGTCTTATTGCACCCACCTTTGTTGCAACAGGGGATATGGCTGCAGACATTTTCACTAAGGCCCTGGATCGCCTCAAGGTGCAGAAATGTGCCAAGATGCTTGGTCTTGGTACCATTCAGGACTCTGGAGATATGCACTGACATGGGGGAGTGTTGTTGTAGCTTGTGCTGTGTCAGAGCAACGCTCCAGAGCTCCTTTCATTGTTCCTAGAGTCTTGTGGAGTTGTGTTGCACTCCACAAGCTCAGTCATTGTTCCTAGAGTCTTGAAACTCTGTGTTGTGTGAGGGGAACACTCCAGAACCACTTTCATTGTTCTGGGAGTCTCCCACTTTGTGTTTGTGTCTTTTCCTTTTCTAGTCTTCTATTGTCCTTGTATCTATATATACTGCAGTGGATTGGGAATCTCCCCTCAGTCTCATTCCCTCCACTGCAGGTTAGTAGCTTCGCTCTTTTCCCCTAATATAGTCTCATTCCCTCCACTGCAGTCCCCTTGGTGCTCTGTCACTCAAGGGCCCTTTGAGTCGCGTTTTTCAACAACTTGCTGTGGGCTAGGATACATCTTTTGCAGTAATTGCTGGTGACTGGATACATCTTTCACAGCAATTGCTATGGGCTAGGATACATCTTTCGCAGCAATTGCCATGGCCTAGGATATATCTTTCACGGCAATTGCTGGTGACTGGATACATCTTTCACAGCAATTACTATGGGCTAGGATACATCTTTCACAGCAATTGCTGGTGACTGGATACATCTTTTGCAGCAATTGCTGCAGGCAAGGATATATCTTTCACAGCAATTGCTGTGGGCTAGGATACATCTTTTGCAGCAATTGCTGGTGACTCGATACATCTTTCACAGCAATTGCTGTGGGCAAGGATACATCTTTTGCAGCAATTGCTGCAGACTAGGATACATCTTTTGCAGCAATTGCTGTGGGCTAGGATGCATCTTTCACAGCAATTGCTGGTGACTGGATACATCTTTCACCACTATTGCTAGTGACCTGGATACATCTTTCACAGCAATTGCTGTAAACCAGGATACATCTTTCACAGCAATTGCTGTGGGCCAGGATACATCTTTTGCAGCAATTGCTATGGACCAGGATACATCTTTCACAGCAATTGCTGTGGGCTAGGATACATCTTTCATAGCAATTGCTGTGGGCTAGGATACATCTTTTACAGCAATTGCTATGGGCCAAGATATATATTTTACAGCAATTGCTATAAACTAAGGTATAGATTTCACAATAACTGCTGTTAGCTAGAATATATCATCCACAGCAGTTCTTACAGGCCAGGTCACTAGGGTGTATATTTTATAGGAACTGCTACAAGCTAAAATGTATATTTCACAATGGGTACAGTGACCATCACACAAACCCATCCAGACTGAGGTACAGGCATGGCACACAGCCCTAGCTCAAAGTGTTGCCACAGCTCAAAGTGTTGCCACAGCTCAAAATCGTACCAGCTTAGCTAATGAGTCAGCTAATAGCCAAGACATGACAAGCCTGACTTGGGCTCAAAAAAACACAATTCACTCAAATTTTATGACCACAAAATATATTATCCATAATAACATATTGAATACACTACTTATCAAACCCCCTCTTGTTTGGGACAAGGGAGGGGTGCAACGAGGTGGCAAGGCACAATTAAAGAGGGAAACCTTACTCGACTTCTGGTTGGAAACAGGGGGAGGGCATCCTTGAAGCGATGGTGGCTGACACAGCAAGGCAAACACAGCAAGGGATGCAGCAAGGCAAACGCAGCAAGAGATGTGGCAACAGACATGGCAAGGCAAACATGGCAACAGACATGGTAATGCAAATGCAGCAAGGGATGTAGCAAGGCAAATGCATGAAGGAATGGCAAGGCAAACACTTGAGGGAATGGCAAGGCAAACACGGGAAGGGACACAGCGACAAACACAGCAAAACAAACACAGGAAGGGACATGGCAATGGGCATGGCAAAGCAAACATGGCAATGGATGTGGCAAGGGAAATGCAGCAAGGGACATAGCAAGGCAAACATGGGAAGAATTGCAGCGATGGACATAGCATAACAAACACAGGAAGGGACATGATGACAAATGTGGCAAGGCAAATGCGGCAAGGGATGCGGCAATGCAGACACGGCGAGGGATGGAGAGGGAGGCATGGCAAGGGAGGCTCGTGGTGGATAGGGCACCCTCTCAGTCATCAAACTAATGGGGGAAGCATAAGGGGTATGATAAATGACCGGACATATGCTGCATGGGTCCTGTGTGGTTTCCTCCATGTCGATAGGACAAGGGGCAAGTTGTAGATGAACTCCTGCTCCTGTGGGAGGATTGAGGTCACATGAATGCACACAATATGTGGGAGCCTACCATGTCAGGATCTACCATAGCTGATAAGCTCTGCCTTTGGTAAGGAGAGAGGTGAGGTGTTCTGTGGACCGACGGACTGGCTGGGGTCACGCAACCCCATGACTCCCTATGATTACACTTCTGACTCATACTCTGGACTGATGACTGATGACTGGCTTACTGACACACACATCATGCTGACTGTACGATAGTAGGATGACTGATGATGACTGAGTACTTACAAACCGGCTTAGCAACCGGTTCTAGGACTATTTGTCATATCAATTTCGAACCTGTATATATAGGACTCCATACAGATAGTTGAGCCTTAAGCTCAACTTTGCTTTGCAATCGCAGCCTCTTGTTCACTCCTGTTCACTGCACAGCTCCCTTCTACTCTTTCATCCACATTCTAAGGTCCTTAAAGGCGGACCTTGCCTTCAAAGCTTAGTGATTGTGCTATAACAATCAACGCACATCTCAGGAGTCTGAATCACGTGCCTCGGCACGCCTCAGACTGCACACCTTCCTAAACCGTCAAGTGTGCACAAAGCCCTGCTGTGGGCTTAACACAAGTCAAGCTTCTCTTAAGCCAAACTGGCTGACATATTACTCGACCTTGGAAGAAAACAAAAGCTTGCAAAGAGCCCTGACATCAGGTTCCGAAATAGAACCACCGACGACCTCCCTTCGGAGATACAAGGGAAAGCCTTCTGGCTAGAATCACGGACTGAGGGACGATCAGCATACCACCTCAGAGACAGGCTATACACATACCCCGTAGAATACATCAACAGAACCTGGTACAGAATCAGCTGGACCATCGACCAGTGCTACAAGGTTAGCAGAGAAGACGAAATCAAAGACCCTCAAGAACTAGGACTAGGAATCAAAACCCAACCATTCCTACTCACCCTGGATCTCGAACGAATCCACACAGAAGTCACCCAAGGAAGTGACGAAACTCCTGAAGTAGAAATCACTTCACCAGCATCCGATCTAGACATCCCCACAACAGACCAAGCTAATGCACCGGTCATCGAACAACTCACACAAGCAATGGTGCAAGCAGCAATTGCTGTGGCCCATGTACAACCCGCACAAATAGCAGGACCAGCACAACAACAACCTCCCGCTGGAGGACAACCAGGCGGTGGAGGCGGACAACCACAGCAACCTCCCGCCGGGGGACAACCAGGCGGTGGAGGAGGCGGTGGTGGAGGAGGTGGAGGCGGGGGAGGTCAACCAGCAGCAGGACAACAAGCTGCAGGACAAGCCGCCGCCGCACCACCTCGCTCAGAACCCCTCAAAGGAATGATACCCCAAATCTTTGCTGGCAACAGAAAAGACGCCAAACGATTCATGCAACAGTTCGGAGCCTACCGATTCCTCAATAGGCACAACTCCACCTTCATGAATAAGGTAGAAATGGTGGCCTACGCCCTCACCTTTATCAAAGGACCACAAGTTGACAACTGGGCTTATGACATGGCAGACCAACTGTCCATTAAAGTGGAAGGAAACCCAGTTACAGGAGACCCCCCAACACATGCTGAAGGAGACCAAGCCCTCTGGGATTGGTTTGCACGATCCTTCAGAGATGCTTTCACAGACTCAACCAGGAAGCAAGACGCCTACTCCTGTCTCACTAAAATGGAGCTAAACATGGACAAAGTTGACACGTCCATCACCCTCTTCAAACGCCTCATTAGAGAAGCAGGATGGGGACCCAACGCTGAAGGAACAATCAAACTGTTCCAAGACATCCTACCTGTCGGACTTCACCGCACCATACGACAATGAGAAACATTGCCCACCACTCTCGATGAATGGTACAACGCCACCGGAAAAACAGTCCAAAGATGGCAGGACCTCAATGACAACATAGGACCTAAAGGAGGACCAGGACATATCTCCACCAGGGCCAACCAAATGAGAGGATACCAAAAGGTGCCTCCTGCAAAGAAGCAGAAAGACCCCGGTCTTTTATGACTTTTGGTGTGTAAGCATCCCGTGGTGGTATCATTGTCTAATAACCTAGGGTTTGGTTAGGTCTCATATCTGGCCCCTCATCAAAGTTGGTGAGGACAACATTATTAACGGTGCCTGTTGGAGAAAGGCCGAAGGAGAACAGGATGCGCTCAAGATGTGGGCGTCCGCTGTTGAGGAGGGCACAGTAGACCGTCTTACTGTAAGGAGCCTCCCACTTTTTTTGACATGGTGAGAAGCTCATCATTCAATAGCCAATAGTGCCGGTCAGCGCTATCTCAATGGCACCCTTGAGGAAGAGATCTACATGCAGCAGCCTGAGGGATTTGAAGTTGGTGGTCCAGACCATGTCTGCAGGCTCAGGAAGTCGCTCTATGGACTGAAGCAGGCTGGCAGGGTTTGGAACAAGACTCTTCACTCTGTCCTCACTTCTATGGGCTTCAATCGCGTCTAATCCGACCATGGGCTCTACATCTACCACAGAGATGATGTCAGGATTCTAATGCCTGTCTTTGTGGATGATATCACGCTTGCTGGCACAGATGCAGCCCAGATTGACTCCATTGTTCTGGAGCTCTCTCAGCACTTCAAGCTTCGCGATTTGGGCCCCACCACTCAGCTCCTTGGCATGGAAATCCACAGAGATCGCCCCAATCATCGCCTCTACCTCTCCCAGAGCCAGCACATCGCCAATCTCCTTCAGGAGCATGGTTTACAGTATTGCAAGCCTGTGTCCACTCCATTGAACCCTGGATCACGCCTTTCCACCTCCATGTCACCCCAGAATGATGCAGAAGTCTCAGAAATGCGCCAATGTCCCTATGTCTCAGTTGTGGGGTCAATCATGTATCTGGCTGTCACTACAAGGCCAGACATCGCCTATGCTGCAGGAGTTCTTGCCAGATTCAACTCCAATCCTGCATCACCTACTCTGATGCGGATCATGGAGGCAATCCTGACAATGGCAAGTCCACTGGTGGATATGTGGTCAAGATTGGCTCTGGAGCAGTCTCCTGGAGCTCCAAGCTTCAGCCCTTGGTTGCACTGTCTACCACTGAAGCAGAGCACATCTCTGCTGTTGAGGCAGGCAAGGAGATCCTCTGGATGCGCCAGTTCATGGGGGAGATTGGGCAGGAAGTCTCTGGACCATCACTGCTCAGGATGGACAATCAGTCCGCCATTGCAGTGAGCAAGAACCCAGAGCATCATGGGAAGATGAAGCATCTCTCTCTTCGCTTATTCTGGCTCAGGGATGCAGTTCAGGATGGTCTTATTGCGCCCACCTTTGTTGCAACAGGGGATATGGCTGCAGACATTTTCACTAAGGCCCTGGATCGCCTCAAGGTGCAGAAATGTGCCAAGATGCTTGGTCTTGGTACCATTCAGGACTCTGGAGATATGCACTGACATGGGGGAGTGTTGTTGTAGCTTGTGCTGTGTCAGAGCAACGCTCCAGAGCTCCCTTCATTGTTCCTAGAGTCTTGTGGAGTTGTGTTGCACTCCACAAGCTCAGTCATTGTTCCTAGAGTCTTGGAACTCTGTGTTGTGTGAGGGGAACGCTCCAGAACCACTTTCATTGTTCTGGGAGTCTCCCACTTTGTGTTTGTGTCTTTTCCTTTTCTAGTCTTCTATTGTCCTTGTATCTATATATACTGCAGTGGATTGGGAATCTCCCCTCAGTCTCATTCCCTCCACTGCAGGTTAGTAGCTTCGCTCTTTTCCCCCTAATATAGTCTCATTCCCTCCACTGCAGTCCCCTTGGTGCTCTGTCACTCAAGGGCCCTTTGAGTCGTGTTTTTTTAACAATATGTTTGTCAAATGCCTAAACCGACCACTGCTAGACTGCATTCTAGACAGAGACACAGAGCCAACAACTCTAGCTGAATGGATAGATGCAGCACGAAAGGAACAGAAGAAGAACATGTGCAGAGATGCAATACATCACTCTATGCCTAGATGGCCAATGCAATGGCACAAAGGCCCACAACAACAATGACCATGTCGCCACCCAAATGATGAAACAGTTCCAATGGATGTGGACACTGTAATGGCCGCACGACGAGCAGTCACTGCAGAAGACAAGAAGAAACATCATAACGAAGGTCGATGCTATAATTGTTCCAAGCAAGGACACCTTGCACGTGAATGTCCTAACAAGAAGAGTTTGCAAATGCAACAACACAAACCTCTCAAACCCAACCAGAAGAACACTAAATTTAGACCTAGAACTTCCTTCGCTAGGGCGATCATAGAAGAAGATTCAGATGATGAAGACTTCTTTGAAGAAGTTGAATCAGATGATGAATCAAATGATCAACCTAACATTGCTCAAATAGCAGCTCAAACAGCTTCATTTTCTGATGAAGAGCACGAGCAATGGGCAAAAGAAATGCGAAAGAATGGTGTAAATTTTCAGTAAGCCCGAGTCACCAGGCCATGATTAGGGTAGTGTTCAAAGCAGATGCATTCATGCCAAAGCAATGATCAGTAAAGGCCACAGTTAAACTTCGAATAAAGGACAAGAAAGGACAAGTTAAAGCACTAATTGACAGTGGTGCAACAGATAATTTTATTGCACCCACACTCGCAAGATGATACAAGTTCCCTACATACAAATTGGGTCAACCAAGGACCATTTGTAATGTAGATGGAACACGAAACTCTTTAGGAAATATTACAGAAGCCACGGACTTAGAAGTCTACTATGGTCCGGTCAAGAAGAAAGAAACCTTCTTTATCATCAACTTAGGAGGTGATGAAATGCTATTAGGATACCCCTTTTTATCCAATACTAATCCACCGATTAATTGGAAAACAAGCACATTCTACGGCAATGTAACTATTGCAACCGAAGACGCACACCTATGGACCCCAGAAAGGCAACTGCAGCTCCTAAAAGAGATTAAGCCAGAGATGTATGAAACGGAAAAGCATGATCCACATTTCATACCAAGCAACGAAAGAGGAACCATTCTTTATCCAAAGAAATACCTCAGAAAGACGACAACAGCCACAGATCTTGCAATAGAAGCCAGAGATAAGAAGGAACAAACTTGGCAAGAAATTGTTCCAAAGGCTTATCACACTTATGGCAAAGTCTTTGACGAAATAAAGGCTATGCATTTCCCAAAGTCAAGACCATGGGATCACGCAATAGAATTCACAGAAGACATTCCAAAGACCATAGACTGCAAGCTCATACAATTGGCACCACACAAACAGGAAGTGTTAGACAAATTCCTAGACGAACATCTAAAGAAGAAGTATATTATGACCTCTAACTTGAACTATGCATCACCCTTCTTCTTTGTAAAGAAGAAAGATGGAAAGTTGCGACCAGTTCAAGATTATAGAGCCATCAACAAGTATACAAAGAGAAATACGTATCTGCTCCCATTAATCAAAGAAATTATTGCCCAGATCCGCGATGCGGATTGGTTCACCAAGTTTGATATACGATGGGGATACAACAACGTCCGAATCAAGGATGGAGACCAGCCTAAAGCCACATTTAAGACGAACAGAGGACTTTTTGAACCAAATGTCATGTTCTTCGGCTTAACCAACTCTCCAGCAACATTCCAGATGATGATGGACGCATACTTTAGAGAAGAAATCGCCAAGGGCGAAGTATTCATCTATATGGATGATATACTAATACCTACCAAAGGATCCCTATGACAACACAACAGAGACATAGTGAAAGTCCTTAAGAAATTACTTAGACACGATCTCTATTTGAACCCAGAGAAGTGTCACTTCCACAAGAAACAAGTGGAATACCTCAGAGTTATCATAGGCAATGGTAAAGTCCAGATGGACCCAATCAAAACAAGAGGATTGACTGATTGGCCACAACCTACAAAACTCAAAGAACTACACTCATTTCTTGGATTTGGAAATTACTACAGAGATTTCATTTCCAATTATTCATGTATAGCAAGACCGCTTAATGAATTAACGAAGAAGAACACGGCATACATATGGAGTAAAGAAGCAGAACAGGCTTTCCAGACACTTAAGAAAGCGTTCACTTCATATCCAGTCCTTAGAAATCATGATCCAGAGCACAGATACATATTAGAAACAGACACCAGCGATTTTGCAATGGGTGCCACCCTTGCTCAAGATTTCAAAGATGGACACCACCCTGTTGCTTACTTCAGCAAATCACTTTTGCCAGCAGAACGAAATTACCAAATTGCTGACAAAGAATTATTAGCAATCATTAGAGCAGTCCAAGCGTTTAGACACCTCCTATTAGGTGCTAAACACAAGATACTGATAAGATCAGATCACGAGAATCTGAAATATTTCAAATCATCTAGAAAAATCACACCCAGACAGGCAAGATGGTATGAATTTCTAGAAGACTATGATTTTGAATTGGAACACCTCCCCGGTCATACCAATACGGTAGCCAATCTTCTTAGCAGAAGAAGTGACCTTAACAAGGGGGTGGATATCAACAATTCCATTCAAATCCTTCCAGATCATCTTTTTGTGCGCAAAACAGGCACATCAAAGAAGATTTACCTAGAAGATGACAATGAAACACATAGAAATATTCTAAGAGGAATCCATGACACCCCGATTGGAGGCCATCCTGGCATTTCCAATACATGGTACCTTGTAAACCGAAACTATGAAGGACCCCTACTGCGCAAATTTGTTGAACAATACGTTAAGGGATGCACAAAGTGTCAAGAAGCAAAACCAAAGACAACCCTGAAATGCGCCCCTTTACAACCCTTTGATATGCACGCATCAGAAGGACCCTTCAAATATGTTTCAATGGATCTCATCACTGATCTTCCCAAGTCAGGAAAATATGATGCCATTCTCACCATAGTGGATCAAGGATGTTCCAAAGCAGCAAAGTTCACCCTGTGTAATAAGACCATAGATGGCAAAGGCACAGCAATTCTGTATTTCAAACACCTGTTCCCCTTATTTGGAATACCGAAGTGCATCATATCCAATCAAGATCCCAGATTTACAGCACACTTTACAAGAGCAGTATGCAAAGCCACAGGCATACAGCAGAACCTGAGTACAGTGTTCCACCCTTGTACAGACAGACAGACAGAGTGAATGAATCAATGGGTAGAGACCTACCTACACAGCTTTGTGAATGGATGCCAAGACAATTGGAGCGCCCTACTTCCTCTAGCTGAATTCGCACATAATTCATGGAAACATGAGAAGACGAAATACTTGCCACATGAACTCATCACAGGCAGCATTCCATCAGCAAAACTGATGCCCCTCAATGATTCAACTCCCACTGCAGAAGCTAGATTGAAAGAACTCTCAAGAGCGCGTTCTGATGCACAATTGATGCTTGAGAAACACACCAAAAGCAATAGAGAACTGTGCACTCTTCAGGTCAATCAGAAAGTTTGGTTAGACGCACGCAATCTTAAGACCAAGGTTCCATCAAAGAAACTTGCTCCAAAGAGATACAGACCCTTTCAAATTACTGAGAAAGTCTCTGCAGTTGCATACAGACTGAAACTTCTGCAACACTTCAGGATACATGATGTATTTCACATCGACCTCCTGATCCCATTTAACCAAAATCAGACATACAGAGAAGCATTTCCACAGCCTCCCCCTGATCTGATAGAAGGAGAAGAAGAATATGAAGTAGAAGAGATCATTTCTGATTGAAAGTATGGACCGCGCCGCAGTCAGCAATACCTAATCAAGTGGAAAGGATACCCATCCTCTGAGAACTTGTGGGTTAGTGCAAAGGATATGCATGCACCTGAGATACTCAAGGAATACCTGGACTCTAAAAAATCTGCAGCCTCTACCGCAGTCTCCAAAACATATAAAAGACAGCCCAAGATTCTGCAAAGTCCTCATCAGTCTGCTGATACATGGTTTTGTTCTCAACTACAGACCCTTGCATCCTATACTCCACTGTTGTCTCATCTCCTTACACCATTGCTCAACTGCAAGACATCCTAGAAGCAGCAGAAGAACGCAAGCTTTGCTGCCGACGTTTCTGCCAGTACACCAAGCAGCAAGCTGAAGAGTCCGACCAGCAGCATGCAAGTTCACATTGGTTCTACTGTAAACACCCTTTCTGCTGCTACCACTACCAATACTAGAATGTTTTCCCTTTCCGCACTCCGTACCAACATACCTTCCCCAGTTAGCAACTTCTCCGCTGACTACTCCTCCTACCCTTCTACACCTCCTTCATCTCCCATTAGTTATGCTTCCACCCTATTTGACGGCATAGACCACCTCCAGTACCCTATGGACATAGACACCATACAGCGTCCCCCTTCTTCCATACGTACTTCAGATTTGGACAGTTGCCGATCCACACCCCCTTCTTCCTCCTTGCCTCCTTCCCTTAATCGGAGACAAACCATACCCCTTCCACTTCTGGATCCAGAGGAAGAAGCGGAACATGTGGAACTTGAAGAGTTCCAGAAGGCACATGAGGCAGAAATTGCCTCCAAATGTGGCAGAGTGAGTACCCTATCCAGGAGAGTGACTGCATATTCATATAACTTTCTGATGGATTGGCTGAACACACAGGATGACAAGAAGAACCCCATCCAAGAATGGGATGCAAAGATTGCCGCCCAACCCAGTTGGACAGGTGCCGCCACCTCTTCCGCCACCTTGTCACCACCATCATACAAGGCTGGATTCGAACCCCTCGAACCCCCTGGCAAGAATTGGATCGCCAACCCACACTCCACCGCCACAGGGCCGCCCTTTCTCCTCAGGCACAACGGGTACCTCATTGAGGCACCATGGGTACAGTATGATTACTCACCCATCTGTCCTCAACTCCTCGGCACCATGGGCAAGAACCAACCAGTTCAAGCTTGACCCTTAGTCCCACAGAAGACCACCGACACCGCCGACAACTACAGCGCTCGCAAGATGCGCTTGTTCGATCAAGACAAACCCTTTACAAGTTGGGTTGAAGAAGCGCTCGAGTCTGAGAACAACCCATCACTCAAAGCAGGTATAGTCCAATACCGCTACTCACTCTTTCACGAGCGAGAGAGCGAGCAACGCCTTTGCAACGCCATGACCGACTACAGCACCTACCGCCTCAAATGCCTCAGGATCCTCGGACAACTCCAAGACACCGACGCCTTCGAATGCCTTAGGGCGCAGGTCACGTGGTCCAACCATGTCTACCTCCCTAGTGAGAACCCGACCGCCTACAAGGCTTGGAGGGAAGTATCCACTAACTGCCCCTCGCCTTTGCCGGAGAAGCCCGGCTTTGCCTTGGCCACTCATGACTCCAAGAACTGCCGCTGTTGCATGTGCTACAAGTGCCACAAGTTTGGCCACATCCGCACCACATGCCCCAGCAAGCCTACCAGGAAGCATCAAGGATACATGTAGTCTCCTTCCCCTTCCCTTCCTATTATGTTTTGATCACTTTTCTTTCTGATCATGTAAATAAACTGTAGTTTCTCTTACCTCTTTTGTCTCTTTTGACTTGACTCTTACCTATTTACATTGCTATAACATTAGCTTTGAACTTTCATTTAGTTTAACTTTCTTAGTTTTACTTCTAGAATTGTCTCGTTTCATAGTCTCGTGTAACGACTCAGAGACTTATTTACAGTTTGATATTGACTCGTACCTATATACATACAATAGAAGTATGAACTCTTACTATAGTTAGCTAGCTTGTACACTAACTTTAGTTATGTTTTGTTTTGTTTCTGATTCGAAGACTTGTTTCTTGTTTCATACTTACAGACTTGTACTTACAGTTTGATATCTCGTGCCCCATGACTTTAATTTGCCCCCTTCATAGGAAATTAAAGTTGTGTTTGAAAATCTTTCATGTGTGCCTAAGTTCTATCAGAATGAAGTCCACTTGAGAATTTCAAATTGCTAAATATCTAAGATTGTAAATCTCGTACCTCGTACCTGAATTACACTTAGAAAACATGTTAGAAGCCCGATCATGATCACTGCACCAATGTTAAAGTATTTATGTACTTTTGCAAATGCCAATCCGATCAAACCTTCCCTGATGTCACATACCTCAATGACATCACCGTCTCCTGCAGATGATTATTCATCATCCAAAAGAAGAAGAAGAAGACGATTATCGGAAATACCTGCAGCCACCGATGTCACCATCATCCGTGTCTAGCATCTCCGATTGCTGCTTAGAGATAAGATCACCGCTGAAGACATCTTATTGCCGCTATCACCCTTGATGATCACATCAACATCCGATTATCAAAGCGCGACAAAGACAACCTTGTCACATGCCTCGACTTAGGAAAACAAAAATCACAAGCTACATTATGTGACTTTTCTTCCTCCTTCTGGCTACAAGTTCCCACGCCAGATAAAGTGATTGTAACCTTTATCACGACACCAACAAGTCTGACTTGTTATGACATCAAAACCTACATTAGGGTTTGAGATGCTAACAAGGGGGTAATGTTACGGAGTCACCTAAGCACCCTGTTTAGACACCCCAATTCGCTTTTTCCTCTAAGTCAACTCTTTAGATGCCAAGTTATATAGATGCCTAATCACATGCACTCATCACATGTATCCTCACATGACACATCACATGCAGTCTCCACATGACTTGTGACTTAGTCGTTTCAGCAAGTGTCTGAGTCCCAGTCTCAGCCACCCCCTGTCTCTAATAGGAAGGTACCCTTTCCCACGCTTCTCTCTCGTGCTGCAAAGCAACCCCAGGTCATTGCACAGTTCCACAGTCTGTAATACGCAGTTCCGTAGTTCTGTAGTAATCCGTAGTTTACCGCAGTAATGTACTATGCATTGCACAGTCATTGCTATGCAATGCACAGTCAATGCACAGCCCCCAATCATGTATATAAGGACGTAGATACAGGCCAAGTAGCCTCAGACTTGGTCTCTTGTATAGGAATACAACCTCCCCACAATCCCTTCCCTGTAACGAACTCACTGCTTGTTCAACAGCAGTGGCACGTTCTTTAGCAAGGAGGGGGTGGAGGACACCGATACGTCTGAAGGCGGTATAGGAGGATGAGGTTGTTGACCACGGCGATGACGTGGAAGATGGTGACAATGAGGAAGGGGTGAAAGAAGTCAATGATGACGACCAACACACTACTAGAGTGTACAGGGAGGGGATGTGCGAACAGTCTCTTAGTAGGCACCTGTGGAGAGAGAATCACAAGTGGACAATCTGGGGATTGTCCGTAGTATTTCGCAGTCCTTATATACCTAAAGTACATGGTCTGTGCATAGAACATTCTAGCAGGGCTATTAATAGCCATCCAATGGCAATAACCCACGTGGGTGGTCCGTGCGTTAATGGCGTCATCGGTGACATCACTGGTCCGTGCGTCCGCAGCAGGGGAAGGGCTAGAAGCATCTCCGAGTTCTCCAGCCAATGGCAGAAATCCCTTATCCCCATTTGGGGCAGGTCATAGGCATATGACCCACACCATATATGGATGAGCATTTATCCTTTCCGGGAGCGTGGCAGTGCATTCTGAGCACTCCGATTGGTCTAGAGGCCTAAGCGCCTGGGCGATGGGTCATACGACCCTATGAGGTATAGAATCTTATAGGGTACAGTGTGACAGTCACGTGACTGATATTGTGACGGTTGAGGTGACCATGACTGTGACAAGTCACATGTTAGAGTGTGACAAGTGACGTGACCAATTGTGTGACCAGTCATGTGACTCATGGTAACACTTTTCGGTCACATGAGCTTTCCCACGGTCACGTGGTCCAGGTTTTTGGTTTCCACAACTTGGGTTCGTAACATTCCCAGAACTCCCTCGAAAGCCCTCACTTTCATTGTGTGTTCCCATACACGTTAAATCGAGACCTTAAACTCTAACAAACTAGTTGCAGCAACTAGCTTTTGCATAATGTACCTTGCAGACTTCGAGATACGATCTACGAAGTAGACTCTTGTTAATTCGAGACCCACTGTTCATAGAACAGCAGACCACCCGGTTCTCTTCTTTCTGGGCACTTCATAGCGCCACGCAAAGTCCAAGCATAACATCTAAGGTCCATTGTATCATTGAATGCATTCTGGCATTCAACAACACAATGGTCCTTCTTCGTACACTTAGTGCATGAAGGAGAGCCCCAATTGACCCCTATATTCAAGGAATTTAACATGTCCTAGGTTTTTAGTGAGCATATCAGCGGGATTGTTGCTACCATCTATGTAGTAGAGGGCAATGTCGCCATTTGCAAGGACTTGGCAAATGTAGTGATAGCATATATCAATATGTTTGCTTCGCCTTTCCTGTACAGGATTAGATGCAATGAATATTGCTCCTTGGTTGTCTCCGCAGAGTGGAATGGGTCATAGGTCAATCCCTAACTCTTCAAAGAGTAGATTGATCCATATAAGCTGTCTGCTCGCATCAGAGAGCGACATATACTCTGCTTCAGTGGAAGAGAGTGCAACTGTGCATTGTGCTCTTGTATTCCAACAAACAACCCTGCTTGCCAGCTTTACAAGATAGGATGTAGTGGAGCGATGCATGGAGGGGTCGGATCCCCAATCTGAATCAGTGTATGCAATGATTCCAAGCTGTTTCCGTCCTTCATACACTAATTTATAGTGTTGAGTACCTGCAAGATAGCGACAGATGTACAGTGCTTTCTGCAGATGGTCTCTAGATGGATTTGCAGCATGCTGTGATAGTTTAGTGACTGCAAATGCTATATCAGGGCGTGTGCCCAGCATTATATAAAGCAGTGAACCTATCACTTGCTGGAATCTATGACAAAGTTCTTCATCTACTGGTTCAGTGTTAGGAGCGGGTATATAGCCCATTGGTAAAGGAGTTTTTGCTGTCTTTGCATTGAGCATATTGAAGCGTTTCAATACCTTGTGCAAGTATGCACACTGGTCAATGGAAATCATTCCATTGCACTTCTCAATGTTCATGTGCAGGTACTCTTTTATCTCTCCTAAGTCATGGCATTCCCAGACCTTCATAAAGCAGTCTCTGGCTTTGCTCACTGTGGACTTATTAGGCCCCATGAATACTGCATCGTCTACATAGACAATTACAATGACTTCAGGCTCTTGTGAAGCATTCTTCATTATAAAGAGACCTGAGTCAGATAATAGACGTTTGAAACCAAGCTTGTGCATGGATTTATCCAGCGCTCTCCACCATTGTAGAGCAGCTTGTTTCAAGCCGTAGATAGCACGCTTGAGCTGCAATACTTTGCGCTCTTGGCCTTTAATTTTAAAGCCTTCTGGCTGTTCCATGTAGAGTTCTTCGTCTAGCTCTCCATAGAGAAAGGCAGTTTTGACATCTACGCCCAACATGTTCCAATTCTCAAGCACTGCAAGTGCAAGCATGAGGCACACTGTCTCAAACCTCACTACAGGTGAGAAGATGTTGTCAAAGTCAATTCCTTCAACTTGTGAAAAGCCTTTAGCAACCAGACGTGCTTTCTTACGTCTGTCTGACTTTACATTAAAAACCCAGCGGTTTTTAATGATCTTCCTCCCTGGTGGAGGATCCACAATGTCATAGACATCTTGCACACGGAGTGAGTCAAGCTCCTGCTTGCAAGCCATCTTCCATTCCTTTTGTTGCGCTGGTGACATGCGCATTATGTCCTTGAAGGACCATTCTCTAACTTTAGAGACGTCAGGAGACCCTGAATCTGGTGTAACTGCTTTGGCAAGCAGATAATTCAGGAATTCTACTCCCCCTTCCTCCACTAGGGTGGATAGATTTGTTCCACTTCGTGTTCAGAGCCAGAGGCTTCTGAAGGAGCATTTTGTGAGTGAGTTGAATGTGTAGAACCACTTCCACTGGATGAGCCATTGGATTCAGTAGATCCAGTAGTACCCGATCCAGAAGAGCCATTAGAATCATCTAAATGGCACTCTTGTGGTCTAGAACGCGGTGCAGGTGCAGCACGGCGTTGTGCAGGTTGTACAGGTGTTGCAGCTCGTGTAGGAGGTGCAGGATCTGTATTAATATGAAATATTTATACTTGTGGTATGAATCCACAGGAAAACTCTTCAAATCCAAATGGATTTTTGTAAAGGGTTTATCCGCACGTCTCTCAGAGGGAGGATATGACTTAGAAGGCATCTTGCCTTGTGCACATCCAGGACAAATGGAATTGTCGCTTGGAATAGTGATTCCTTTGGGAAATCCTTTAGTGCAATCCTTAGCATGCTTTAGGACCTCTTTAGAAGGGTGTCCGAAGCGTTTATGCATAAGGTTATAGTCTTCTTTGAAGACGGAATGAAGCTGTTGCACTTGTGCACTCACAGCTTGCAGCCAAAAGATTGTATCACCTGGAATGCGTGGAATGCATTGCAACACTGGGTTTTTCAGACCCGGTGCAATCAAGGATATACTTGCAGCGTTCCCATAAATGTGTAATCCTTGTTGTAAGAACTCTCCAAGGGAAAGAATGCATGCAACAATCTGTGGAATGTGGAACACTGGAAATAATCGCAGTGTCTGCTTCACAGACTTTCCCTTTACTCTTACAATATGTTCTATGAGTACTGCACCTACTCCAACAAGCTTAATGTTTTTGTTGGCGGCAGTATTTGCTACTACTGGTGAATGTAGCAATTCATAGTTAATAAAGTCGCTTTTATGCAGTGTAAAGTGTCCAGAGGCACCAGAATCAAGCAACCAAAAGGGTTTATTGTGGAGGGATGCACGGAAATACCTTTACATTTCATACAAGCAGCCATAGGACAAGTACATAAAAGTTTTTCAACACTCTTTATGTTAATCGAAGTCCATTCCCATGCTAAAGAAGATGCATGTGAGGCGCATTGCAATGCAAGGATTGAGGGTACATACCCATCATCTCCAGCAAAGAGATCGTCCCAACCAGAAGCTCTGTCACAGATCATGCATGCATGGGCTTCTTCCATGCTGCAATCGTCGCAGTTGTTGCTTGGGGGGTGGCTAGAAATGCATGTTGCACTACCTAGACTTACAGCAGTCTCCTTAGACGATGAGCGAGTAAATATAGTGCTCTTGCCCAGAAAAGGAGGTGCTGAGGCAATGGAGGCATTAGAGGCGTTATCATCGCTCTCATTGTCACTCTCCTCACCATATGTATCGCTCACATGAATGATTTGAGCCTTACTGGAGGAGGGGACTGGTCCGCACTCTTTAACACCAGCCACAGGCGAACTAGACTTCATCATGATGCGTTGCTCAAGGGTCTTTACAGTCTGTGGACCCTTGTGCACTTTCATGGCATCCGCCTGGTTCATGGCTTTATTAAAAGAGTCCCATGGACCGTTTCCAAAGGAGGAAGTGACTGGGGTGTCATGCACGACACGCTGCATTAGCCCCTGAGGATTGTAATCCCCAATAGAGTGCGAAGAGGGTGCCGGGAGCAAGGCTGAGTTCGCAAAATGGACATGGCCATAGCCCTGGGACTGATGGGTCTTCTGACCAGCACGCTTACCGCGCCTTTTGTGATTGCCTTTCTTCCCAGAGCTTGGCGCATTTGAATCGCCATCAGAAGCTTTTTTCTTCTGCTTCTGGAAGGAGGGGTTATTGGACTTTCGCTTTACAGTGCTAATCTTATTTGCCACATGGGCGCCACTCCTTTTAGCTCTTTCGGCATCCCAATAACACTGTACAGTAGTCTTTGCCAAATCCATGGTCACCTGAGCAAGTTGACCTGATGATAAGACGCTCTGAATGATAGGGGCTTCCCAAGAGGGCGGATGGGCTGCCAGGAGTGTCATAGCATGGATAAACCCAGGGATATCCACAGTTTCAGCAGCAAGGTGTGTGTACAAGCCTTCTAGGTATTCAAATTGAGGGCAAGGTGGTTTCTTTTGATCAATGCGGAAGGTCAACGTCTTCTTATAGAGATCGAAGACCTGAGTAGGAGATATGGCACTATAATCTGTTTCCAGACGTGTCCATACCAGTGCCGCAGTGTTTATACTTTCCACCTTGTCCTGAATGATAGGGGTAAGGTGCAGAGTGATAAACCCCATCGCCTTATTGCTATTAGAGTCCCAGAGATTTCTGGCTGCGATCTCTGCATCAGTGGGATTAGCAGGATCAGCGAAGCCAGGACGAGTCCAGGTTCCATTTACATAGAACCAGAGATCCTGGGACCTCAGGAATGCCTTCATGGCACGCATCCAAACCTGATAGTTGGTGCCATCCAGAACAGGAACAATGGTGTTGAGGGCTGTAGACATATTTGAAAGATTTTTTCTGGAATAATCTTATCAGCACATGAATGTGGCGAGTGAGACCAGAAAAGTGTTGTGCTTTCAAGGTCTATGGGCCCCCTATCCATATATGCTTATGTTTTCGCATATGTGGCACAGGTACACCAATTTTGGAAACCCAGATGTCACCTTCTGGAACCAAGTACAGAGATCCTAGGATTTTGGT
Organism: Russula ochroleuca; assembly: GCA_015178965.1. NCBI lineage: Eukaryota > Fungi > Basidiomycota > Agaricomycetes > Russulales > Russulaceae > Russula > Russula ochroleuca. Next base: position 442,285 of record WHVB01000026.1, on the reverse strand, counting down.
TATCTGTGAGGGAAACCAGCCTACAGATGCCCAAAGTCCTAGTTGATCGCACATTTATGGCTCCTACTCTGTCCTGTAGGATCCTTACAGCTGTGTGCTCTGAAGAGCAGCACCCCTGCCATACAGCAATGGGAGTACACACACATAATGCAGCCCAGAGGCGCAAATATGGGTGAGGGCATATCCAGGGCCCATAACCTCTTGTGCAGCAATGATGTGCAGTAGAGGCTCACCAGGTTTCACTTAGAGACTCACAACTACACTACAAGTGAGGAGTAACTGCACTGGCATTACAGCGAGGATCTGGGGGGTTTATATACACACAGGAGGCATGACATGATCCTAGGGTATCTACAAATATATTAGTGTATAGTAACGCCAAAATAAAGTCCCAATCTGGCAGTATGCACACCATATTAGTTCTACAGATTTCTCATGTCAACTCAGGAATTTGCAGGTCACCAACTAATTTGCTATGCTCCTTGTCAGGGACATGAACAAAGGTGCATGTGTATGTGTGTAAGGACGCATACTCAGTCTCTGAAGGTAAAGACTGTTATTGTGGTATATACCTGTAAGCATGTAAGGACACATACTGGACAGGGTATGAGTATAACATAAGCGAGTGACTAAGCGAGTAGGTACTGACCTCAGTCTCCGAAGGTAAAGACTGAGGGTAGGGAAATGAATCCATAGGTACTTATATACAGTAGCGGTACTGAAGAGTAGAATGTCCATGATCAAATGTAAAATTAATAAACACGGGTATGTCAATGCATACAGAGATGTGTGCTAAGGCATCAGACTGGCGTGGGTCTTGACAGCCCAATCTGGACAGCCCAATCCGGACAGCCCAATCCAGTTGTGTGGCGCCGCACGGTGGCTGCGCTTCCAACAACATGAACTGAAAACATGAAGGCACATGGAAGTTGGGCTTGTCCTGCTCCAAGTTCCCTTGGGTGTAAACCCTTTGAGTAAGTTATGTATGTGTGCATCTGCACTGATTCCACAGGACCCACCCCTTGACAAACCCAGCATCTGATCTCTCCCCTCTGTGCACACTTCGCTGCTGTGGCTCCACTTTACTCAGCACCAAATGATTGTCGGCTTGGACAGCTTCCATGTATGCTGCCTCCACACCACACCCCTCTTCCAGGAGTCTTCCTTCTACAGCTCTCCAACAACCGGCAACAGGAGTCACAGGACAGGTGGTGCAGGCACACGAGGTGTCAATGGCCAATCAACTGAGCAATCATGGCACACATGATGCAAACAGCCTGCCCGCTGTAGAGTAGTGTCTTTCTGCATAAGGTTAATCTGGGCATCGCTGCATTGGGATGGGTTCAGTGGTCATGGATAACTATACCACTATATATACTATACAACTGTACTGGCCCGTTTCCGGCTGTAAAACCCCCTGTACCACACCGTGTTAAAAAACATGACTCAAAGGGCCCTTGAGTGACAGAGCACCAAGGGGACTGCAGTGGAGGGAATAAGACTATATTAGGGGGAAAAGAGCGAAGCTACTAACCTGCAGTGGAGGGAATAAGACTGAGGGGAGATTCCCAATCCACTGCAGTATATATAGATACAAGGACAATAGAAGACTAGAAAAGGAAAAGACACAAACACAAAGTGGGAGACTCCCAGAACAATGAAAGTGGTTCTGGAGTGTTCCCCTCACACAACACAGAGTTCCAAGACTCTAGGAACAATGACTGAGCTTGTGGAGTGCAACACAACTCCACAAGACTCTAGGAACAATGAAGGGAGCTCTGGAGCGTTGCTCTGACACAGCACAAGCTACAACAACACAGGGCTATGGTGTTATCTCTGATGCAACTTGGATAGGACATCAGCAATAAACTGTGCTCGGATATACAATGACTTGCTCAGCCAAACTGGAGGCAGTACCTTCCCTAAGAAGTGGTCGGTTGGCTCACACCTCAATGCAGACCATGTGTGGGATAGCATTATCATTTTGTTGCTCATCGAAGATTGCCATGACCGCCAACAAACACTGGTGGTTCCCCATGATGGCACACAGAAAAATCACTTCAAAGAGGCCATACATGCATGCAATCTTCGCTTCCGCCTATACAGCTGGCCTGAAATCCAGCATTATTGCAAGAAATGCGTACAGTTCTATTGTGGCCCCGATGGAACAGTTCATCATATGGTATCTGTGGTTGTTATTGATGGGGTAACAGTTGGACATCCATGCTGTGTGATCCACAACTGCCATCAGCCACTTGCATACAACTGTCATTGTTTCTGTCCCGATGACACCATAAAATATGACACTATCTGTGCAATTGTGGGCTGTGATGATCCAATCATCACAGGCCATCTCACTTGTGCTAATCCTCATCATTAAGATGTTGAGCAAATTCAACATGAGCATGGTCAAGCCCATTTCCAACTCCAGGAGCGCCTTCAATGTGCACACATTGCTCACCCAAATGTTACAGACATGGAAGACAGGGACCCTTCGGAGCTAGTAGATGACGATCTTGAAGAGGAGTTTGAGGTTGGTGACGTGCAAGGAGCTGAGTCCACCAGTCAGCAAATGCAGCCTGAGCAATCAAAGAAGATCTGTGCATAATTTGGTCGCAAATGCATGCACAATGAGCAGGTCATTGTTGCACCTTGTGGCATGATCATTGCTCGGGAAACATTCTATGGTGCAGAGGGTGTTGCTAGTGTCATCATGAGTACTTTTATTTTACAACGGGTAGTACATTACTGCTAACCTGTCATAGGAAATGATAAAGAGTACTTTCCAGGATGATCTCAAGCCCAGTCACATATTCTTTGACAATAACTGCACACTTGTGAAGATGGTGAAAGATGATCCCTTTTTTAATAATATTGGCCTCAGTGTCAACATCTTCCATTTCAAGTCCAAACACTCTGTTATGGATACATTTTGTCAATCGCATTGCAACCCTGCAGCTTTTCCAGAGCTTGAAGAAGAGCAGGGGAAAGCATGGTTTTTTAACTCTTCCATTGCCGAGCAGGCCAATGTCTGGCTTGACAGCTACCATTCTATTTGTCATGAAATGCTTGTTGACAAGTATAACTTCTTTTTAGATGAAATGATTGTATGACACAATAGAGTTACAAAACCAAAGTTTGCTGCACAAGGCTACACTCCAGGAAATTGGCCATTATCATATGTATAATTGATACAAAGCAAGTAGTACAAATGAGTGGTAGCGTACTAAAGTTGTGTAGTAATGTAGTAATGAGTACATGTCCAATTACATGGGAAACAAAACAAGAAATGAAACCTAACCTACAGAACAATTACCGCCAAGGATGTCTCGTTACAGCCACCTTCACTGCATGAGTTGCCTTCTTAAATAAATTCCATCGTCCCTCCAGTGTGCACCCAGCAGCAACAAACTTGTCACAAGTTACCTGCAGAGCAGCGTCCCATCGACTACAGTTGTTGTAATAGGTTGAGCGTTTGAAAGGAATGTTGAAAAAGAGGGTAAAAGCCTCTCCGACACTCCTTCCTTCACGTCGAGCCTGGTCACAGGCCTTAAATCCACACACTACATCAACAACATAGAAGTCCGATGGCCATATAGGTACACACTGTGGGCATTTTAAGATGTTAACTGTGATTTTATATTGATTTTATAAGAAACATAATCTAAAAAATGTTTGATATGTAAATACAAAAACCATTATGAATTTATTTACAATGTACTCCACAATGAGGAAACAATAACTCCACTGGATACATTGTGATTATATTCAGAATGCATGTGTTTATTAATATTTCATATGTTCAGGGCTTTCATTGACAATGGTTTTGCATTGTTCAGGTGGTTGAAATGGCTAATAATATTTATAATACAATCCCAATTATTTTCCAGATCTTATTAGGGAGATATTCAATGTGACAACCAATATCAGAACATCTTGACTCAATGACTCAAGACAAAAAGAATCTCAACACCTAACACTTATCATTCAGACAGACATCACACGTGCTGCCTCATCACCATTCCAATTAGGCACTGGCAGGGACCCGGTCGGGTTTCGGGTTTTTACCCGATCCAGGTCGGGTCCGGGTCAGCTTTTGCCAATCCCACCCCCCCACCCCTCCCCACTGTTGGACGCGCCTCACCCTTGCCCCCAAGACGCGAGTGACTCACCCTCACCCTCGCCTGGTCTCCCTTTGAGCCTCTCTCCCTCTCCTTTGCCCGGTCTGAGTTGCTATCCCACCCAAACCTGCCCCTTCCACCTCCCAACTACCACCCTGTCATCTCAAACACGAGACAGAAGGCCGAGTTTTCAAATGCAAGACAGAGCCTCAAGCCACTGCCACTGCTCGTCCTGAACACACCCTCACCCCAAGAGCCAGTTTTGAGTCTCCCTCGCTCCTCCCTCTTCTCCCTCTACTTGACCCAAGAACGAGTCTCAATCTCCCTCACAGTCACGCTTGCTCTCCTTTGCCCTCGCCTCAAGAGCAAGGGTTCTCTTACTTCTCCCTCACCCTCACTTCAATAGCGAGTTTGCTGCCTCTCCCTTATCCTCGCCCCCAAGAGCGAGCATTCTACCCTCGCCCCAAGATCGAGCATTCTCTGACTTTTCTTACAGTCACACCCCTCTCTCTCGTTGCTTATCCCCTCCCTTGCCCCAACGTGAGTTGGAGGGTCTTTCTCTCACGAGCTTCTAGGTAAGTAATTGTCTACTTCACCTTTGCCTTCACTGATGCCATTGACTTCCATATCCTCGCCCACGGCGGCACAGTCATGGACATGCGCACTCGAACCTTGCATGCGACTTCAACACACACGTGCATGCCTTCAAGACCGCATTGGATATCAACCTGCACGCCCACACAGGACACCTCGACACTCATGCCCATCTGTACACCTTAGCCATCCCCCTCGACACCCACACAGGACACCTCGGCCTTGACCTTGCCAACCCCTCCCTTGCCTCGAGTGCAAGACAGAGGGTGTTCTTCTTCTCTCTTGCTGATGCCCGGAACAGTGGGAGGGGATGCAGACGCAGCGTGCAGGGAGATTTTGATGGGTGCACAGCAGCAGCAGGGCACAGACCCATGCAGGACACCTCACCCATGCACGACGTGGCTGGGGTGTAGAGTGTAGATAGATTTTAACAGGTTATATTGTAGTAGTTACAACATTCAATGGTACAGGTTTTATTGTAATGACACTAGTGTAGAATTGAACAAATTGGCTGAGGCTGCAATGGCTGCAAATACTTTGAATTCTTGCATATCACAGTATGGTGTAGAATGAAGGACTGAGCACTGAGTGTTAAACGTTAAGCAACTAAGTTTACGAGTATGCGGATCCAGCGGCAGAAACACACAAAAATCCAAGCAGTACTGTAAGCTCTGAACCAATAGGGATCATGAATTACTTTCTCTCTTAGTGGACCTCAGGCGGCACCAGGAATGGTCACAAGACGTCGGCACACCGGTATGGTGCGCATTGTAAACTGTAGACAAACTACAAGTACAAAATATTATAAATGAACCGACTTCTCTCAGCTCTCCCTCTCCTTCCTGCTCTGCGTGGTTGTCGTTGATGCTCGGATCACCCAACTTGGTTCACCATTACTGCATATTGAGAGGACCCGATCGTGGTTCAGTGGGTATTCTGAGCCCTTCGAAATGCTCTCCCACTGATTATTTCCACCCAGCATCCAGTATTGATACATATCGGTAGACGAGTTAAGGTGGACATAGAGATGTCCCATCACGGCTTGAGGAACAACGGGTGGCAATTGAATGTTTGTATTGGACTTGCCGAGGTACCAGGTAGTGTGACCGCTTCCAGAGTTGGAAGCAAATGAATGCTGGCAGATCTGATATGGGACAGAGGGGCTCGCAGGGTATGTGTCCACAGATACTCCGCCATTAAAGCATGACAATGCTGACACAGGCCGAGTCTGTGACTGGGGCCTGGATGCACTGGTATATGAATAAAAGCAATGAGTATTGCAAGTGAGACAAAGCACAGTATTCTCACCCTTGTGGCTGTACTCCTGTCAGCTTTGCGATGCCGACAATAGCGGGTACAATCCCTTGCTTTGCTTGAGGACAAATAGACAAGGTGTCAAGTTGGGCATTCAGAATCTGGCAGAGGTGATCATTGCCAAATTTTCCTGCAATCAGTTGGGTTATAGCACGAGCAATGAGATGCAATGATGGGGAGGATGTGTGCAGTTGCAGTATGGTCATGATTGACTCAGTTACCATATCAGCAGTGTTGGCAGAGGATGTAGAATAGTGAGCAAGGTCATTGATGGGCCATCTAATGGCAGTGACTTGATTGTGTGCAGCAATGACCATTGGGACTCACTCTATGGCTCTTGCCAAGTTTGTCAGCCTACTGTCGTGCTCAAGATTATAATGTCTCATTGTGAACCTCTGCCAGAGAATGGTCTGATTAGAATGCAGGTCAGTACCAACATCGAGATGGGGAGGAATAGATGGTAACCTTCGGAGCCCTTGGACACATGTTGCTGCCATCAAGTTGCACCGAGAAGGATTTGTCATTGTCATTGTCACAGGACATGAGAGGTAGCAACTGCTCACAGTGGGGGGATGAAACAATGTCTGCTGGTCAGTCGATCTCAGGGCTTGCAGCATTCACATGTGTGGATAAACTACTGATAAACCTTCATATAACAAAATCCAGAAACGAACGCATGCACCATTGTCTTCCTTTTCCAGCGGTTTCAGGCACCTTGAATGTTGGGTGTCACGTACGAGATACCAAAACGCCCATTGTCTGCTCTTCTCAGTTAAGTCCGATTCACAAGGCCATTCATTGGGTGTCCAAACAATACAAGTTAGTGCAGGGGCAAACACTGATCTTGCACATATGGTATGCCAACCCTTTGTCATCGAACCTGTGCAGCGGACTCTGTTCATATCATATTTGCCAAGGAACACATCTGTGGGTCAAATGTCAGGGGGCAATAGATCAGAGAAGTAGATTCAGTGTCGATGTGCGTGCGTTGAAAATGTAGTTTCCACTCGAGCGCCTCCAGACTATAATCTTAGAATCGGTGCAGACCTTCCCCCAAATCCTAGTTTCGGGCATAGTTATTATCCATGATTATGAAATTGGCAACCCATCCTTGGCGTGTGTCATCGTCAAGGTGGTGTACTCACCGGGCTGTGGTACATGCATACCTATGTGCTATTGACTTGCCACCCTGTTTGCGAATTCCTGAGGGAATTCCATTGGCAAAGGGGGATCTGGTTCCTGTACATGTGCCGACACATGAAACCAATATTGTCATTCTGGTGTCTGATGTATGGGTCAATGAAAACCTGTACAAGTGTCTGCATGACTCAGCAGCATGAGTCAACGACATCGAATAGTGACAACCAACATCGGTAAGTAAAGAGGGCATAGAAAAAAAACCTACATGGGAGTTGTCGCCATTGTTGGATCACGACTACTCACAGTTACAGTAAGATTGAAATGACTCCCGAGCAACTCGGAAAATGGCGAGAAGCAAGGAGCATGAGACAAAGATCAGGCTGAGTAACCTTTAGAAGAGAGAGCATAGAGATGAAACTGCATTGTCCCATAAACCTTCGTTGATATTTTTTGATGGAAGCGAGTTCGAACACAATTGTTGGACGTCTGCCATATGTTCGTATTGCAAATTGATTGCAAACAATCCTGTTGCCCATCCAATATTCAGCTAATTTCAGTAGTATCCTGAGAGATAAAATGTACCAAAGAAAGAGATGAATGGGACCGGAAAAAAAGGGGAACAAAGAACATTGGCATGCAAATGATAATAGGTGCACTGGGAGAGTTTAAGTTTCCAATGAACAAATTGACAACCTGGTTTTCATCAGACCACAGTGTCACTATTGTTGAGATAATAAATTAAAGCAGGGATGGATGTGATTACTGTTCATGTACCAAGTTGTTTCGGTTGTTGTCCGAGTCGAACACAGGTTCTTCCGAGTCCTGTGACCCCTTGCCCCAGCTTTTTGCATTGCCAAGGGCACCAATAACTAAGGGTATGTAGCAAGGTCTGACTGCTCTGCCAGTTTCTCGAAGTGTTAATTCCATGTAGATAGATGCGTCTGGATCTGGCAAGCCAAGATTGTGCGTGTCCATGAACCTGTCAAAAGCCATGCAGTGTTTTCACGGGAAGAAAGATATGATTTGCTGATGACTGCTAGCACTAACAACTATACATGTACAAGAGAATGTACAGCTACTCATCGTACTGAATGTGCCATGCAACAGGAATGGAGAGAGAGAGACGCATGTCGGGGCAAGAACAAAAATAGGGAGGTGTCCGACATCGGTTTTCACAGGCCTTCATTGGTTGAAGAATTGTTTCGTGTGCTAGAGAGAAGAACACCCAATCGTTTTGCAGATGGTGTCGAAAATGGAAAGGCACATAAGATCGAGCTCACTTACCAGCACTTGTTTGAGTGTTTTTCCACGTGCTGAGAGAGATTCAGTTTAGCCTGGAGTAGAGCGTAGCACACTGCAGTGGCTGTGCAGTAGCGTGCACGACGCTATCCCATCTGTATGGTTCCTGAGAGACCGTGCCACAAACATTGTGGTTATGCAAGAATGGTGTGAATGTGAATGCAGTGAGTTGCATCCACCAATTACAGGGAACGTTAAATACCGAGGATTGAAAATTACGCACCAAATCCACAAGCATCCGCTCCTACTGATGGAATTTGGAAGAGTTGGAACGGTAATACTTAGATGCCATGATATAAGTACAACCACTTGATCAGGCTGAAGGTGTGTTCTGGGAGGATGTGGTTTACGGTTATGTCACCGCACTGTCAGAATGTTCCACAAAATTTTGTCAACTTCGGTTAGTTCCTGCACACTGTCAAGTCATTTTCTGCCATGTCCCCACCATCCTGTGCTTGAAAATTCGAGCTTGGAACTTCACATGGGGCTGGGTGGGGAAGCATGTGCCAGAAGGTGGGAAGGGAGCAGAAGGGGAAAGAGATGAGGGCAGGACAATCTCGAGAGGACGGGTCAAGGGGCGTGGGGTGAGGGCTTGGCGTGTGCGATAGCAGCGCTGTCGGTCACAGTGTAGGGCTCTAGTTCTGCTGAGGTGTATGTCAACAGGGAAGGGTGGTGTGGGAGGAGGGGTTGGAAGGACCATGTGGACTGCCATGACGTCATTGGGAGGAATGGGACAGGGAAGGGGAGGAAGGAACAGAGGCCGGGTCCTGGGTGTGGAGGGAATATTGTGACGGGGTCTGAGGTAGTGTTTGCTCTTTACAGACAAGTTGAGCTTCAGCTTCAGGACTCGTTCGTGGATCTGGCATGCTGTCATCAGGTGGAACATGAAGTTCGTCCAGTGTGTAAGTTCATGCAGAGAAGGCGAGTCGTGCTCGACACTGGTTCTGGTGTTGATGGTGAAGCTTGGCGTCTCTGCGCCGATGCATGTCCACATCGGGACCAGTGGCAAGAGCATGTTCTTGTTGATAGTGCCTCTGAGCATCGGCCTTGGTTTGCCCTCATACCTGCATCACATTTGTTGTGCTGTACAATATGAACAGGTTGTACACTTTGTTGACTGTTGTGTGTGGGAGGGGAAGGGGATGTCTGTGTTGCACGCCCATTGTCTGCACATCAGGGTCGTTGGGCATAGTGGGGAAAACAAAACATAGCAGTGGACAGGCGAGACCGTGCACCTGTGCCAAACAAAAGGTCAAACCGACCTACGGCCTTCGGCCTATGGTCAGAAATATGTATGTATCTCTGCCCTGATCCAGCACATATCATTCATGATTATAATTCTACAGGCACTGTGCTTACACACATGTGAAGACAGAGATAACTAATGAATTTCACAGTTCTGTATTGTCACCATCCAGAGGTTCCCGGGGATAGGCTGGGACATGCCCACGGCCATCACTGCCCTCATCCGAAACCCACTGTAACTTTGGTTGTGGATCAAATGGTCTTGAAAGGCTCGGCCTCATGTGCCCGAACCCATAAGGGTCGTGGTTGCCAGGCTGATAGATGGGCCATGCATCCCGGCTCCAGAATGTTGCAAAGATGGCTAGACCAAGAACAACAATGGCCATGCCAAAGCTCGATTCTATAAGCTGTGGGTTAGTTGGTCATAGCAGGTGTAGTGTATCTTGGTATTACCAGCCCCTGCTCCTCTGCTGCTTGTGGTCTGGGTTCCGCATGCTGTTTCAAGCTAGGCTCTTGAATCCAATACCGGATTACTGAGTCTGACCCCCTCTCCGCTACACCGGTCACAATGTGGCAAACACCACGACTATAGGAGTAGGCCTAATTGAAGCACCACATAAGTGTTGAAACCAGTATGGTGTCCTAACAAACACACACCACGGCTTGCACAATGTCTTCAGCTATTAGAACACATTCAGACCCACTTTGTTTAAAGAGTCAAATTGCCTACACTTGTGTGTAAGCTTTCCAATCAAGCTCCAAGTATTCGTATCAGTTATTCGAGCACACCCATACGATGTTTCTGACAGTACAGCATTGCCAGCGTAGATGAATGTTACAGGAAGTATAACATTCTCCGGCGTTGGGTGGGTCATGGTGTGCTGGAACGAGGCATCCATAAAGTGATTAGAATCCAGGGAATACCAGTCAATGCCATCATAAAGGTTTGTAACAGCAAGGGTTTTCTTATCAGAAGATACCGCAGAGCAACCTCTGTGTCGATCTGAGGAGCATGGACAGCAGGAAGAGGTGGTTAATCTTACATTCTACATGATCGCGGGCAGATGCACCAATTGATCTCCAGGGTTTTCAGATTCCACACACTATATTGATAGTTAGAGAGATTTGCCAAAAGTGACCAGTTACAGAGAACTCACACCACACCGTGGTCCAGGTACATAACCAGCAGGACATCCTCATCACAAAAAAAGACCATTTTATATATGACCAAGTATAGCAAACATAGATCCACATGCCAGGTTATAAGCAGGTTGTAACCATATATGGCATTACACAATGCAGACACAGTGCATATATGATATACCTTACCTAGATAAGGATCATATATTATAACCCTAGCAGGATAAGAACTATATATGGTAAAACATACCCAAATAAGGGTTACATGTTCACCTTATGGCCTTATATGGAGCGGTTACTATGTATGATAGTACAAGACAGGTGTGTGATACATGTAGTTAATGTCATATATAGACATATATGTATATAACATACCCAAAAAAGGGTTACATGTTCACCTTATGGCCTTATATGGAGCGGTTACTATGTATGATGTGTATAAGACAGGTGTGTGATATATGTAGTTAATGTCATATATAGACATATATGTATACAACATACCCAAATAAAGGTTACATGTTCACCTTATGGCCTTATATGGAGCAGTTACTTTGTATTATGTACAAGACAGGTGTGTGATACATGTAGTTAATGTCATATATAGACATATATATGTATACAGGGGCCAAGGAAATTGTTATTTTCCCCAGGGGTGTCATTTCTATAGTAGCAGTAAAATAAAAGTAGATAGTGGTACATAACTAACTACACAAACAAAGCACTTTCCAAAAAAAAAAAAAAAAAAAAAAGTTGGTGTTGCTGCCAACCAAGCCAAATGTATTTATATCTCTGGAAATAAAATATATTAAAATCTGAAGATATTTGAGCCAATAGATAAGAGCAGAATACTTGGGGTTCTCTGCCAATGCTAAGTGATCTAATTAGTAGTTCTTAAGTTATTTGACCAGCATTGAAATTGGCTCAGCTGAAAGCAACAAAGATCTCTAAATAACTAAGCAACCACTGATTAGATCACTTAATGTTGACAGAGGACCCCATAACGTTTCGTCTTTTCTATTAGCACAAATATTTTCAGATTTATATATATATTATTTCCCAAGATATGAGAATACTTTGCTTGGTCTGCAGTGACACTGGAGTCGCCCAAAAATTCTAAGTCGAAACATCGTGCAACACGCTCAACCTTAATGTCATGTGTCCATGTGTTCAATGTTCAACTTCGCCCCTCGTTCACCTTTGCCCACCTCCCCCACGTTCTCATTCGCCTTCACCTTCACCCACCACACGCCCTCGACTTCATCAAGACACCACATTGTTGACACTCATGCCCACGCCCCTATAGAGGGCTCATTAGGTATGTAATCAGTACTAACTGTCACTTCCTTTTCACTCATAGTTTTTGACCTTGTCCCTTGCTCTCGCCCTCGCGGTCCACGCCCACACCCTTGCACTCACACTGGGTGCCTACACGCATTCCCATGCCTTTCCATGTGCGCCCTCGCCCTTGCTGGATGCCCACGCCCATGCCCACCCCCTCACTGGATGGACCTTGTGCTGGGTGCCGACACACATGCCGGATACCCACATACATGCACATGCATCCCCACCTGCTGGATGATGACATGCACACGCATGCTGGTCCCCCACGCTCGCCCTTGCCCCATCACTCTCTGGGCTGCATCGCGTCACATCGCCCCACCCCACCCCATCTCACCTCACGTTGCACCGCATTGCATTGCCCCACCCCACCCCATCCACCTCGTGTCACGTTGCCCCACCCTACCCCATCCACCTCACGTCGCGTTGCCCCACCCTATCCCATCCACCTTGCATTGCATTGCCCCACCCTATCCCACCTTGCATCACCTCGCCCCACCCTATCCCACCTCGCATTGCGTCGCCCCACCCCACCCCACCTCACCTTGCCTCGCCTCGCCCCACCTCGCATCGCGTTGCCCCACCCCACCCCATCCCACCTTGCCTCGCCTCGCCCCACCCTACCCCATCCACCTTGTGTTGCATCGCCCCACCCCACCCCATCCCACCTCGCCTCGCCATGCCCCACCCCACCCCATCCCACCTCATGTCACCTCGTGTCACCCCACCCCACCCCACCCCGCATTGCGTCACCCTGCCCTGCCCCACCTCACCACCCCTGCCCCTGCCCCCCTTTCTCCATAGTAATTAGTAGTTAAATTTTGATGTACCTTAGAATAATTAATAATAAATTTATTTTATGCTTTTTAATTGAGTGAAAAAATTGAGTGAAAAGTAGCAAGCTTACAAGTTCCTTGGCCCCCTGTATAACATATATGTTCATATATGTCATTAACTACATGTATCACACATGTGTCTTATACATCATACTTGGATATCATACATAGTAACCGCTCCATATAAGGCCATCCCTGGAACACTTGTTCTGGCACACCTTTTACCTAAAGTATGGGGCATAATATATCCATATAAACTTTGGACTTTTTTCGTGATGCTCATTCGCTCCTAGGAAATGGAGGGAACGCACCATGGGTTCTGGCAGCTCTCCCTCTAGTTCCGGGAACTTGGGCAGGTCCAGCAGGAGGGTGGTCCTTTCCCAAGTAGCTGTTCGTTACCCAGGTCAGAGTGGAGTCTTAAGATCAGCTGCAAATGAACTGATAGTTTCTTGTTTGATCACTTGGATAACTTTGCCAGAACCGATGGCCAACCAAACGCCGCTCTGTGCCATGCAGTGGACTGGGCCGGGCATGCTATTGAGGGCATGATAAAATGAGTTTTGCTGTAATCAGAACTTCAGTTGTTACCGGAACATAGTCATAGGAAACACCAACATTCAACAAATCATTTTGAAGGCATAACATATGCACATTGCTGCTTGCATCACCAGCCACAACGGTATAGCCAAATCAAGAGTGCCAGAGTAGCATTGTTACTGGCGCCTTGACTTGGAACCGACGAACCTCCCGGCCGCTGCCATGGCCATGGAAGATAATTATGAGACCATTGTCAGCACCGCTGGCAAACAGTGAGCCGTCGCATGAGAATGCTAGGGTGTTGATGCTATCATAATTCTTGTTTAGAGTCTTCTTCAGCATGTAAGGATTCATTTAGCAGGGAAGGACAGGTAACAACAACACCAGTAGGAGCATTCAAGAATCAAGATAGGTTTTGGTTGAATTTCATTTTATATCAGGAATCATAGGCATGTGAACGTGTGGACAACCGAACTAGACATCATACCCATTGAATGCGGCCAGACTCTTGGACAATAAGCCCTGAAAAGCCTGACCAAGTCGGGGATCATCATTTGTGGGGGAAAAAAAGTAGGATGGTACAACATACGCGCAGTCAACCTGTGACCAGAGAGGCGGTAGCTGGCACAATAATTATCTGCTGATGTGGCGCCCATCAGGCTCCTCAGTTGTGCTCCTGAAAAGGCTTCGGCATGATGCTCTGTGAATGAGTCAGCCTGTGTGAATGTCTACCAGGTACCATTGTTCGCCATTTTCTGTGCTGGAAGATCACAGTCCATTCCATCTCGAGATTCACAAACTACTTTAGCTGACAGACTCAAATGGAGCCACAGGTGATGGGGGTGATGGAGATGTCGGGGGTATTGGGGGTGGCAACAGAAATGCTGGGTGCACCGCGTGGACATGGCGCCAACAAGGCCCAGGCTCTGCTTGATCCAGCCCGTCCCTTATGCATAAGGTGGAACAGGCAGACATTGTGATCCATAGCAACTCCATAGCATTGCTGTCTGGAAGTAAACCTAGATTTCAGACAGAAGAGGGGAACCTGTAGCATATGCATGGAGATCAGGGTAATGTGGGTATATATATAGGTGTTAGATGAACCGGCATCCTATGTGCCAGGGAAACGAGAAGGGAAAAAAAAGAAAAGAACAAGTAACCATGCCAAGCTAGCTTGAAGGCCTCAGGGCCTCAGCACTCTCGAACCCACCCTCAAAACATCCCTCACAGCATCCTCGATCACCTCTCGCCACCGGAGTGTGGATCCCCGACGTTCCTCAGACCTACAGAAACCTTGCAGGAACCCGTCATGTCTATTGATACCCTGCTCAGTCTGTGCGTTCCACAACATAAATGATTTTAAAGATACAAGGTTATAAGGTAGTTCTGCATTGCAGTCATCATGGTAGCCTAATATACCTGCAAGTAAGGCATTATGTTATACGAAAGTCCTTGAACAGGGGTGAAGGTAGCGCATCTGTATCGGGAGGCGAGCAGTTAAAAGGGACAATGTCCATAAAATCAGGCGTTCACAAAACTAAAAAAAAAAGAGTACAGTCCAGAATCAAATCCGAAGTGCGAGGTGTGCATGGCAGCAGTGCAGTGGGCAGTCACTGGGGTTGGGGGTGTCAGACTGGAATTCGAAGATGGGCATACAAGACAGGTATGAGAGTCAAACCAAATGACAAAAGGGAACGCATGGCAAGTTACAATTTCGTCCTGGGTTCTGCTTAGCTTCTGGCATGGCTACCGGGCCCTTCTACCCCGAAACGCCTTCAGTGTCCATCTGGGTCTTGATATGGGTGGCCTGCATGAGCTGTTCTCGCAATCCTCTCTTCTACATAAAAATCCACCTGCGAAGCCAAATCTTCTGTACATCTGGTCCATGCTGCTATGCTCGGGTTGAAGAGAAAGATGAGGTTGCATGCAGAGATAAAGATTCGGATGATAGGGGTTGTGCTTAGGGGGCGCGGTGCGCGGTGTGGAGACACCAGAATGAAGGAAAATATACATGATCTGGCCTGGCTCTGGCTGACTTGGCGCCTTGGATGTATCTGATTGATGGCACCCGAAAAGGATATGGCTGTTATGCGCTCTGTACTTTACTGTAGAATATTGAACACCTTGGAGTGAGATCTTGTCCAGGGACTTAGCCCCAGGATGTATTGCTACACCGGGTGGGCTATTTAGGTCGGCAGTGTCTCCTTGTTGCTTGCGCTTCAAGAACTGAATAAATGGATTCAGTACATAATCAGGGAGGCTTGATTTGCACAAATGCGCTCCATCAAATACCAAGTTGGGTTCTTGCTGCGTAAGATGTACCACATCAACCATATGGGCTAAACACGTTCCACAGACATCTTCAGCACGGATGCTTTCATATACCTCAACAAGGTTACTGACTTGTGAGCGCACCTCACTGTCATCTAAGAGCAGTGCTTGGAGGTTAGCCTCTCTTATGGAACTATGCATAAATGTTGATTCGAGTTCACCTGATCAAGATAGCAATGAGGACATGAGACAATATCGAGTCGGAGAAGTCACAAACCGAACTTCATGTTGTGGTTCTTGCTCTGCATAGAGTGGATATACCGCTCATAGAACGTGGCACCATGTGTGTGTGCCGGCCCAAAACCCCGGAGTACATCACTGTAGTGCAAAGTAGCATGGTGGATTGGCTTCACCTTTGCAAGCTTGTATAAAGATTTGAACTTGGTCACGTAGCGGAAGATGTAGTGCTCATATAGTTCGATCTCTTTCTTGGAGATCAATCGCAAGTTTGCAATCTGAACAGCGTGTACTAGATCCATGAAGTTTTCCAAAATGTCTTTCCAGTGTTCAGGTGTATTGTTGCTTCCCCAAAGCCTGATTAAGGTGATCGGAAGATGTACTGTGCATATACAGTAGGTCAAAAAACTGTCCCAATGTTTCACCATTTTGAACCAACTTGCACCAATCTAACCCTAACCCCAACACCAGGCCTGGGAAAAAATGTGGATGATAGTACCAGATCATATCTACAATTTGGTGCCTTACTTGCCCAATTTGGACAAGAACTGATGGAGAAATAAATCAAACAAAATATTTACTCCTTGGGACAGTTTTTTGGCCTACTATTTATTTTGCAAATACTCATTCTTTTACATGTTATTTCTCATTTTTGTGAATTGTTTGAGTGACAAATATGGTCATATAACATTGTTTGTATAAATGTAACACATTTCAATAGCCCTAAACCCTTTCACCCTTCTATATCACCCATATCATATCCTTTAAAGCCATTTGCTCCAAACTAACCCTAGCCCCTAAACTGCTGTGGCTCTCAACTAACCCTAACCCCAAAACTGGTATAGTTTCCAATCTTTGCCAAAAACATTATCTAAACCTACAAAAATCCACTAAAACTTGCTTAAATACCCTCTCTAGCCTAGTTTTACACCACTAAAACCAACATTTTTACTTCAACCAGGCAGAGGATGGCCCCCTGGCTGGCTCATAAAGGTTGATGACCATTTGTTCATTAAGTTTAGTACATAACCCAAGTTATTTTTTATCTTACAATGGCCCTACAATATAAGAATTCTCATTTAAACTTGACCATTTTGTAGATTAGTCTTTTGCTAAGCATTTCTGCTTTAATTCCCAGGTCTAGTGCTTATTATCTAAGTCTATACAATTGATTTTAATCTTACCCTAACAAATACACCTTTTGGGGTCATCCACAGTCCAATTCTTATGCTTTTTAGCAAAGATCATTTATACTCTAATGCGATAGGGGTTAAAATGTGGTATTTTATCCTTTGCCATGACCCTTATGCCTAGTTTTTTAAAAGAGAGATGGATTGTTTGGATAGATAGAAGTGTATCTTTGATTGTCTGAAGGTGGTGAGCCAGCTGGGGGAGCATCTCTGCCTGGCCAGATGGTTGAGTGGCATAAAACCAGGCTAAAAAGGGTATTTAAGCAAGTTTTAGTGGATTTTTGTAGGTTTAGATGATGTTTTTGGCAAAGATTGGAAACTATACCAGTTTTGGGGTTAGGGTTAGTTGAGAGCCACAGCAGTTTAGGGGCTAGGGTTAGTTTGGAGCAAATGGCTTTAAAAGATATGATATGGGTGATATAGAAGGGTGAAAGGGTTTAGGGCTATTGAAATGTGTTACATTTATACAAACAATGTTATATGACCATATTTGTCACTCAAACAATTCACAAAAATGAGAAATAACATGTAAAAGAATGAGTATTTGCAAAATAAATAGTAGGCCAAAAAACTGTCCCAATGAGTGAATATTTTGTTTGATTTATTTCTCCATCAGTTCTTGTCCAAATTGGGCAAGTAAGACACCAAATTGTAGATATGATCTGGTACTATCATCCACATTTTTTCCCAGGCCTGGTGTTGGGGTTAGGGTTAGATTGGTGCAAGTTGGTTCAAAATGGTGAAACATTGGGACAGTTTTTTGACCTACTGTAACTCTCCAGTTGTTTGCACTGAGTTTGTGCTTATCAGCCAACAAATGTGAAGATTGAGTTCTTCATGCCAAATTTGATGCCATTCGTTCAACCCTTGGATGCAGGGGTGATTCGCTGCTTTAAGGCACACTACCATCAGGCTTTTTGTCAGCGCACACTTGACCTTGATGACGCAGGGGAACAGGATATTTACAAGATTAATCTTATCGAAGCCATGTTCATGGCAAAGGATGCATGGAATGCCATCAGTTTGGAAACAATCAAGAACTGCTGGGAACACACAGGAATCCAACAAGCTCCTATCATGCTTCGCATTCCACCGTTGCCTCGGAACAACCCTTCCCCTACCACAGCTGCTGCTTGGGACATTCTCGAGGAATTTGCAACAATGGACATGACTCTACCACAGGCAGAAGATGCACTAAAAGATCATTTCGGAGATCAATATGTTGATGAAAAATGGAGACCGGTGTTACACGCAGTGATGGCGGCAGAACAGAACACCGTTGCTGCCCTCAAGAGCATCAAGGAGCTCTGTCAAACCTCAGATCTGGCTGGATCTACGAGTGTACTTCCCCTCCATGCATCTACAACACAGTCCACAGGCCTTGAAGCCAAACTAATGTCGTCCATCGAGGAATTGAAGAGCTGCAACCGAATATTTGGATCCCTGCTCACAATCGAGGAACTGATCAACCCACCTGAGGAACATGAAAATGAAAATGACCTACAACACTTTGATAACAATAGCGAGATTGTTGCCCAGGTTCATTATGAAAAAGCTGTGGAACAAGGGAAGATTATTGAGATCGAGTCGGACAATGAAGAGGACGAAGATGCACCACATGTTACAACCACAGACACTTTCGAGATGTGTAGAATACTTGGCAGTTTCTGTCTCGACACAGGTGCAAGCAGCGCTATGGAATTGTCAAGGATCCTGCTTCATTTTTGAGCTGAAGTGTCACAGGAGTACATGAAAAGCATGAAGCAGACCACACTAGTTGATCTGTGGGGAAGAAAGTAGTAGAAATAGGGCTTGCATACATAGAGCAACCTTGTTGACGACATCCTGACTGTGTAGTCAGCCGTTGTCACATGTGTCATAAAATGTGACATCCACTATATTGAATATATCTCGTAATGTATTGGGTTCAGGGTGGAACGAACGCCATGTGTTATGACAATTTGTACTGTAGCATTGTCAACCCAGTAGCTGTCTTCTAGCCAATGGCACAACTCCCTCCAGGAGTATCGTTGTTCCGTCTTGATTCTGCGAGTTTCCATGGTCTTCTAACCAATCGCAGGTGTCTTTGAGCTTGAGGTCACGCACTAGGTCACATGCATCATCATGTGACCGATCACATGTTACTAGTGTGACATATTGCGTGACTTGTCACATGTCACATCATGTGACTCGAGGGTGTGACAGGGTGATATTAGTTTCCCATGGTCACGTGTCTTGGGATTTCGTGTTCCACCACCACAGTTCATGACAGTATTCTGTCCGGATACTGAGCTACTAAGGGGAACTAGAAACTAAAACTTGAAACTTTTCTAAACTAAACTACATTACAACCTAATATACTGTCTATGTGGTCCGTGTGTTCTACGGGTCCTAACCTTCTTTTGGAGTGCTCTGCATCGGCCGAAGGCGTCTGCACTGTCTGGTCCTCGCACACGCTCTAACACGCTCACTCCTGGTTCCTAGGCTCTGGCACCAGCCCTGGGGTTGCGAGGTCGATGTGGCCGCACTAAACCTCTTTGGGGGCGTGCTTTGTGAGGTGTCCGAGGTGCCTGCGTGCGCAGTGTGAGTCGAAATAGGCCTAAGCCTCTTGAAGGCTTATTGAGGGGCAAGGAGCATGGCAGTGCTCTTGATTCACTGGGGCCGGCTTGTATGATGCATGCTCGATATTCCTACTGAATTTGGGGGTGAGTTATATTGGAGGAGGAGGCGTGTGTGGTCGTAGGGGTAGGTGTGGTTGTGTGCCTGCGAGGCTCGTGTGTGTTGCCACGCCACCGGCCTCCCAGACCGCCGCTCCACTGTGTGCTCTGGCCACTAAGTCAGTGATCAGTACATTTCCATGCGTGCTGCCATGCCTGCAGTGCATCACCACATTGTGTCACGTCACCCCACCCCACCTTGCGTCGCCCCACCCCATCTCACGTCACACCACCCCACTCCACCGCGTCGCACCACCCCACCCCACCTCGCATTGCACCACCCCACCCCACCTTGCATTGCACCACCCCACCCCACCTCGCCTCGCCCCACCTTGCCACCCCTGCCCCTGCCCCCTGCCCCCCTTCCCTCTCCATAGTAATTAGTAGTTAAGTTTTGATGTATCTTAAAATAAATTTATTTTGTGCTTTTTAATTGAGTGAAAAAATTGAGTGAAAAGTAGCAAGCCTTACAAGTTCCTTGGCCCCCTGTATAACATATATGTCAATATATGTCATTAACCACATGTATCACACACCTATCTTGTACATCATACTTGTACATCATACATAGTAACCGCTCCATATAAGGCCATCCCTGGAACACTTGTTCTGGTACACCTTTTTACCTAAAGTGTGGGGCATATATATCCATATAAACTTTTGACTTTTTTCATGATGGGGGGTGTGCGTGGTTGTAGGGAAAGGGTTGGTTGAGTTGCCAGTGAGGCTCACACGTGTTGCCACGCCACCGGCCTCCCGGGCCGCTGCTCCACCATGTGGTGCTGAGCACGTTTTCACGCGTGCAAACCCTAGGGTTACCCGTATAAGGGCACGGTTTCACACAGTGTTACCTGTATAAGGGTACAGTTTCACACGGTGTTGCCAAACCCAAAACCGTACCCATACCCGAGTGTACCCCTGGCCAAACACCCAAGGGGTTACCCCTACCCCTGTCACTCCTTAATACTAAATGCATGTCCAACAGGTTTGAATAAACAGTTCATCACTCCGATAACTGAGCACATACTGAACACATGTCCAACATTAAAAGCCACAAGTTTAAAAGCAAAATAGGCTATGTCACTTCTCATGCAGGTGCCTGTTTCCCTTTGCTTGACAAGCTTTGACCAGCTATCACAAGCATCACAAGCACAAGTCTAAAAGACAGCTTAAATATTTTGAAAACGGATTATGGTTCCAGAATATGTGTGGATCCTGCCAGCATCAATTCCCTGCCTGCCCACCCACCTGCACCCATACCTGCACCAATTCCCACATTCTCACACCCACACCTGCACCAATGCCCACACCCACATCAGCAAAATGTCATTTTAACTTGAAAGCTCCTAAAAGGATTCTTAAAGTACTTAACTGGCTCCAAGTTAGCTAAGTTCTAATCAAGACTTGCATTAAACATATTCAAGTCAAATATCATGCCATTAGGGAGATGGTGGCAGATGCAGAGGTGGCTGTTTGATGCATGCAGTCCAGTGACAATACAGCAGATATCCTAACCAAGCCCCTTGGGTGCATGGACTTCCTACACCTGCATTATGGTCTGGGATTGTGCGGTGCCAAGGTTCAGGAGGAGTTTCTGTCTCGATGTTGTGTTTTCTCCTTTTTTTTTTTTTTCCAAAATTACTTTCTTGCCTTTACTTTACATTTATCACTTACTACTTAGCCAGCTTGAGGAGGAGTGTTGGAGTTCAGATCACAACACCCTGTCTTTGGGACACGTGACAGAAACATGAGTATAAAAAGTAGAGATAGCATATGCAGCTTACCCTTAGTCCTTTGTCCTATACAACAACTGAGGGTGAGTTTTCTCTTCATGTATGTGCATACATTATGTGCTAAGATGCCTCATAGTCTTTGTTGTCCCTCTCTAGGTGAAACCAAATATAGTCCTTTGTCCTATACAATGACTGAGGTCTTTGTTGTCCCTCTCTGGTTCCCACAGTGATAAGATTAAGATAAGATGTAAGAGTAGAATATAGTGATAAGATAAGATAATGATCAATGAGTTGATTTTATAAGATAAGATAAGAATTTACATTTATTTTATCTTTTATATGTTGCCATTTGAAATTAAAATTAAAACATCAACCAAAACTAGGGTGTCACATGGGTCACACTGCAGGTGTTAAGAATGCACTGTTTCTACCTGAACAGCAGTTCTTATCAGGGGATCGTGGGTGGACTTGGGTGCGATGAAGCTAAGGGTGATCTTGAAGACGAGGAGAAAGCGCACTGAAAGGCTTAGAGGCAGGGCAGGCAAGGGAGTACAAGGCAGAAAAGCCAAGTGGACAATCTAAGGATTGCCTTCACATTTCATGGGTCTTATATACCGTAGGGACAGGGTGTTACATAAGTGACAGTAGGTATGGTTAATCTAACCATAAACAGGCATGGCATCATGGATTGTGCAATAAGGTCTGTGTGCAGAATCTTCTAGAGGGTTTATTACTGTCTTTTTCATGTGACTGTGCAGCACATGATTTTCGCATACTTTCATTTCTGCAAATTTTCGACGAGCTATATCTAGTCCAATTCTCCACCAATCACTTAGATATTTTGTCAGCGAATACCTGTATATGTAGACTAGATGCATGTAACTTTATAGAGCTTGAAACCACCGCGTTAATATTTCGAGTTTTGAGGGAGCTAAAATTTTCGAATGGCAATATCTTCCGAAATATTGAACATGACGGCAAGCAGCTTGGAATTCGTGTTTAAACATACATATTCTAGGTGCATGCAAACTCTGGGGCCGCAGATCCCAGCCATTCATTTTTAGTGAGTCCACCACCCCATCATCATGCAAAACACATCACCGTGACATCAATACACTTATAGCACACCAAACTCTCGACAGAATAAGTAACAATTCAGGATTTATACTAATACACATATGCTAAAGGTGCTCCCAAGTTTGTGTGACCTGGGAGTAAAAATCCATGAAGGAATGGAGGCAGGTGGTCTGTAGAATGGTGCTACTATCTACTCCTACTGGGTGGCCTTTTCACATTCTCACCATTCTCTGTCTGCACCCCTGCTCCTGTTTCTATGCCCGCACCAGTCCCTATCACTCCTTCTCCTGTGTGGTGGGGATGTTCACTTAAGAGGGAGCATTGGGCCAACTGTACTCGAGAAGCACACAATGCCAACTGCTACCATCATAGTTGCTCTCATGCCTCTGGTTCTTCTATGCAGTGAGACATTAGTATTAGAAGAATGGCCGCCCTGTAAAAGGAACAAACAAAAAAGGACACAGACCTTTGTGAGCTGATGCTCGCTGTTGAACCACATGCATACATCAGCATCGATCCAACAGGCGAGGACCAGAACCCACCACTCACGGCAGCAGTAGTCAGAGAAGACGAACCATGGGTACCGTCTGTAAGAAACAACAGACCGGGCATATGAAGTAACAGAGGATACAGAAGCATAGTCGCCAGACACAACTTTTGGTGCCAGTTTCCGCGCCTGGGCTGCAGAGAACGATACGGGGTTGGGCTTTCTCGGGGTCAAAGAGTTGCTGATGGTTCGATGTGTTGTGCTTATTATGTCTTGAGGAGTCTGCGGGTGTTCGAGGGGCATAAGAGCTCCCTGCAGACTTGGACGATACCCCGGGCTCTGTGGGGCAGCACATCGGGATTGGATCCATATCAGGGTTGAAGAGCTTGCCCTGCTGCTTGTTGTGTATGGGCCATGTGTGGGGGAGCTTTTTGAGTTGGCAAGTCTCAGGGCTTGAGAGAACTCGCTCGAGTCAGGCTCGGTCCTGGTTATGAGCGTCGCAGGAGACGAGATAAAAGCACTGTGAAGAAATCCGTTTAAGAGTTGAAAATGAGAGAAGGAGAATAATAAAGAAACGCACCAGACAAATGCCCCAAGGTGATTACCAGACAGCCCATGTCACATATGCAAATTGGCCGTGTGCAGTCTTTGGGGTTTTGAGAGCTACAGCTGAGGAAGCAGGAGGGACCGATGCAACAGCCTTAGTAGGCTTCACAGGTATCGGTCGTCCAGATCCAGCTCAACCAGGCTTGTATCAGCCAAGACAACCTTGACGAACCCTGACCACATTGGGTGGTGTCTGCGGAGAAACTGATGACACGGGAGAAGTTGAGGCCCCTGGGGTATCTGTCGGGGGGTGATGAGTGGTATGGGGGGACCAATGGGCTGGGAATGACGGGGGCATTTGGGCAAGGGTACATGGGGAGCAAAGGCAGGCATAGAGGCTGCACTTTGGTGCGTGAATGGTGCCGGTACCGGCTAAGGAGAACCATCGGTGGATAGGGGCCTGAGCCAGCAAAATTGCATTGGACACAATTCTGAAATTTGCACAATGTCGAGGGATCGACGTTGAGTTGCCACTCCAAGTAGCACATCTCCTGCTCCATCTGGTTATTATAATCTCCCGGAGCGCGAACATCTCTTGACCCACAATACACCACGATGTGTTGGAATAGGTGTCATCACATATGATCTTCAATGCGAGCATGAAAGCTGAAATGAATAAACGATGGCCGGACGAGCCCTTGGCAGCCAGAAAATGGGCCTTCAGGCGCTGTAGGGGGTAAAGTGCAGCGAAAGTCACCGATGGGTGGGGTGAAGCCACGTGCAGTGTAGAGCGTAGGTAATGAATCCAAGCCAGCTTGTATCCAGGTAGGGTCAAACGTGGGAGGGTCGTGACATTAGCTACAGAAGTGCAGCAATTTGGGGTGTATTGCACCATCTCCTTCCCAATCTGGTGACACTGCATGAGGTCCAGGCTCTTCAGCCTTAGTGGCTACGAGAAGCTAGACACATTTGGCAGTACCGAGTGCGAGCGTCCGTGCAATGTCGGATGTGCAAGCGCATGTGTCAGGTGCAGCTGGCGCAGTGTCGTCGTCGTCGTCGAGGTAGAGCTCGAGCTCAAGGCTGAAGTCTGTCCTGAGTAAGATGCCGTCGGGGGGAGGGTGAGCTTGGGCAGCATAGCCTGCCGCTGATACACGCGGACATGTGCCGGTAAACACGATTTGACGAAGGTCTGCAGTGCGTCCCAGTCAAGCGTCGTGCATTCATAGAGGCTCAGCATCTCCCGGTTTGGGGCAGATCCAGTTCGTGGTCGTGGCCAGAGCGGAGAGGCTCTGTCAAAAGCGAGGGGTACATCAATTATCTAAAAAGATTCTTCACAGTGGAATCACACGCACCTTGATCAGACTAGATGAGGCATCCTCCACCTCCACCAGTTCCAGCGTTGTCAGCAAGGATGTCTGAGTCGGGAGCCTGACTAACTCGAGCTTGCCAACGAAGGACACCTCAATTCTCAGATGTCGCAATGGCAGGGATGTCAGTGACTGCTGCTTTAGATGGTTGAGCAATGTCGTCACGTTGTCCAAGTAGCACAGTGCGACCTTCTCGAGCACCGGGAAAGTGACTTGGCTAAGAATCATCCAAGAGCACTGGATGCCTGCATATGTGAAACGTCATTTTGGTGAGCCGAGGTAATTGGATCATGTGGGACGGGAAACGTTTGTGGAGGTACGGCTCATGTTCATACATCGTACACGTCTCTGGGTCGACATCAGACATGTTTTGCAATGACAGCTCTTCTAATTGTGGGGAAGCGCGTAGGACATCAAGGATGACGTCCACTGCCGGTGCAAAGTTGTTCCAATAACCACCTGGCGGCCCAAATGGGGTTTCAGATGTATGAACATCCCGATGAATGGGAGGAGTGCCCTTTGGATGCATGGCGCTGCGCAGTGCGCTGCTGGTCGAGTTGGGAAGCATGGAGGGTGTTGCTAGAGAGGTGGATGGTGTTGAAGGGGGCAATCATGCGTCATACCATTGTTGCTCTGGGCATGTTTTGTCTCCAGGGTCACGGGCACATGGGGGATGCGAGGGTGATGGTTGCAGCCGCACACTGCACCGGCAGGCCAAGCAGTGGTGCCAGGGTTGGCTCTGGACTGCTTTGCATGTCGTTACAGGTGTTTGCATGCCATGGTCATACACGGTTCCATTGTGTCACTTCTATTTGGAAGAAGTCAGAAATTTGTGCCATGTTTGTGACCAATGATCATACCATTGTCCACAAACATGATTGAAGAGGGAGGGTCGTCACCGCAAATCGACACTCACCAGAAAGGTCTCGGGTTGCAAAGAAAGTAGTATATTCTGAGTAGGTGATAAGTCTCCAGGGAAACGGCATGGCAAAGTACGCCTCACATTTACAGCCCCCGAAGGCGTGATCAGAGACGATTTGGAAGGCAGGGACGCCCAGCTACTCCAGGAGTCCCCCTGGTGGTGGGCAAGGTTGTGTTCGCCAGATCCGAGAAGTGCAGTGTAGAAAGTGTCAGCGTGATAGATAAATTCTTGAAGGTACTCCAGGGAAATCTTGGAAGTGAGGGAAGAGCGCCGCAGATTCTCAAGAAGGGGACAAAAGCAGTTTGTCCAAAGACAAATGATGATGTTGTATTTGTTGGGTATATTGCACAGTGAAGCCGGGACACCAGAAGGTGGGGAAATTTCCAGAAGATTTCTGAAAAACTACGAAACATAATGAAATTAAAAAAGCCAGACAGAAAAAAAGTAGGAACTTACTTGTATCCCATCAGCTACCCAAGCACCAAGACATCAGTTGTCAGTGGTGCATATGATGAGCAGTGTGCTGCCTGCATGCGCACCACAGTGAGTGTAGAGCATGTGCAACTCAGAGGAGTGTTTGTGTTGAAGGCGGTCACTCTGTGACATACATGACAACATTCCCACTCTTGTTGATTGTCAACCAACAATTACTCGACCAAGTCATCGCTTGTATAACAGGAACTTCTGCATCGCTCAACAACAATGGGAAAACATGTTCCTGAAGAAATCCAATAGATTGTCATATGTCTGAGCACTACAATGTTGCGGGAAGATATAGCAATGTACACCAGGATCAGCTCGCGAAAAATTGACGACATTTTATCCACCTTCAATAAATATGGCATCGTCAAAGCTAATACTTGTGAGAAAGCCCACACTTATGCAAGCCTTTGTGACAAAGACATTCAGGTTTGTCCAATTCACTGTAGCTCTTATGATGCTTTTTCTGACCAGCAACAGCACCTGTGTCGAACATTGGAATCAACACCAGATCTATATCTGGATGAACTGTGTCAAGACCTTGAACTCCATAATGGGAAGTCGGTCTCCATTTCAACAATTTGGAGAACGCTTCGGAAAGCAGG
Source organism: Russula ochroleuca (assembly GCA_015178965.1). Taxonomy (NCBI): domain Eukaryota; kingdom Fungi; phylum Basidiomycota; class Agaricomycetes; order Russulales; family Russulaceae; genus Russula; species Russula ochroleuca. The sequence goes on along the minus strand of WHVB01000026.1, from coordinate 415,089 downwards.
GTACACAATGAAGAAGGTATGTCATGATAGATTGTTATGCTTTGAAGGTGACTCAGTCATGTTGGTACTGTAGCTCACACGCATTGCCATGGAACGGAATGCTCAGGCTCACGCTGAGTTTTCTGCTCGCATTGGTGAATATAGACCTGAACAATTAGTATTTGTGGACGAGAGTGCCGTTGATCGTTGAACAACTTACTGTGGGTATGCCTGGTCTATGAGGGGTCATCAAGCCACTCATAAGGCTTTTTTTTGTTGTGGACGAAGGTGATTATTTCTATCACTCTTTTGAAATGTAAGCTCACACACTGGCACGCTCTTAGGTTTTCTGTGCTTCCCATGCTGTCACTCAATGATGGCATCCTACATTGTGACATCGTAGAAGGCTCATTTGACTCACAGCTTTTCTACCAATTTATAGAACGTGTTTTGAACCAAATGCAGCCCTACCCTTCCAAAAACTCAGTCATTGTTATGGATAACTGCCGCATCCATAAACATCCTACAATACTTGAGCTGATTGAGGAACAGTAAGTCCTTGTACTATGGTCATCATTTTATCATTATTCTAACCTTGCTGCTTCAAGGGGGATGCATGTTGAGTTTCTTCCCCTGTACTCTCCGGATTATAACCCAATCGAGCTCACATTTTTGGCCATGAAATACCATCTTCACCGAAATGGTGAATATGCTTGCTTAGCCATGACAGAGCTAAGCGACAAAGAAATCTTTTTTACTTTGACTACAGCTCTCTACAAGATCTCAGCGGCCGGAGTATTTGGGTGGTTCCGCCATTGTGGATATGTGTAGTTGACAGTTGTTGTCAAAGTGGCTGTCTGTGTTCGAGCATTATGTACATAATATGTAGTTGTGATGTGCAGCGATGAGATCCTTGGTAACACAATTACACTTGATGTCCAGGGTGGTTGAACGAGTCATGGTAGTGTTTTGTCATGCCATCCGTCCTGCTGGGTAAGTGCTTGCACTGCTTGTTACCCCTGTAACATCTTGAAGCAATCTGCATCGTTTATCCGTGAGCACATTACCCGATGGGAACTGAGCCAGACATGACAGACCTCCCGCAATTTCAATTTTTGCATTGGCTTTGGTTATCTGAGTCGTGAGCTGGGCTACTTTGTGTTGTGCAGCAACAGCGTCTTCGTGCAGGCATATGGACTCAACATCTGTCTCAGTCTGATAAGTATCAAATTGTTGTTGTATCTCCGCAAGCTCCTTACTGATGTCTGACTCCATAGCAGTGCCATTTGCTTGGCCGTGCGAATCCTTTCCAGCATTACTATGCTCTGCCCACACAAGGAGTGCTTTGAGTGAGTCACGCTCCTTGACAAACACTTGGATTTTGACATTGTGGACACAATGCTGTTTCCGGTTGTTCTTGCAGTGCAGTAGTAACAACTGACGATATGGGATGCCAAGTTCAGACTTTGTTAAAAGAGATTGCCAGTTGACATAACCTGACAAAATACCTTCAGATGAGGAATTGGATGCCGAACTTGTTCGTCAACCCCAGTGTTGTGTACAGTGGCTAATGTTGGTGGCCGGGCACTACTGCACGCCATCCCATAAAGGTTCTTTTGGTAGTAGTGGTGGGCTCCAGCGTCCCCGCAGGCAAGAGGACCGTGGTGTCATGCTCATGTAAGTCCTCGAGCACATTCTCCACAAGGTGAATAAGGCTTGTGAGCAACACAAAATTGTGCCACCATGTCGCGACGAGTACAGCTGTGATGCAGTGGCCTGCAAAAGCAATGTGATGTCCTTGGCCATGGATGCAGCCGCATTCCATGGCTCACAGGATGCGAAGAGTGGGTCGCTCGAGAAGAGCTTGGTATCTAGTACCGCCACGCGAAGGTGTCGCATGACAGCCCTTGAGAGTCAATAGAGCGCCTCTGAACAGATCATGCAGCGCTTACACTCAACGTTAGATGCTGGAGGTGCATTGGGGGCCGTGCCATGCGGGGAGAGGAGGTCAAGGATGTGCACTTTGAGAGGCAAGTCAGAGTCTTTTGTGGTGTGTTAGGTACTTGAGCCTTGTAGATGAACCTGACAATGTGCCATATCAACTCAGGACTGATGAACAGCACCATTTGCTGGGACATCCATAGAACAGCTCTTAGTGGGGTCTGGTATGGTAAATTTGGGTAGATGCAGGGAAGTACTATGAATAGGAAGTATGTCGATGCTAAGACCGCGATGGCAGAGAGGAGGGAAAATGTGACCATATGGTTGATATTGATCAAAAAGTCAACCAAGCTACCAAAGAAGAGGAAGATCGAATTGCTCGATACCTTCTGCAAAGAAGGCTCATATGATTGTATCTGAGCACGCTTGTAAGTAGTGTACCAACACTGAGAGGTTTGAAGATATCGGCGCACCCACTGCAGTATGAGTGTGGCCAAAAGAGCACATGTCAAGCTCAACACGAAGTTGATGAACCATGGTATGTTCACACAAATGGCCAAGGCCTGATGGTCGGAAAGTCTGCCCTAGGAGGCCGGGGGGTGGAGATGGATGTCCTGCCGGAGAGAGCAGAGAGTTGTTGTGAGATCTGTGTGAGGAGGAGAATGACTGTGTTGCTTAAGCTTGGCTGCAACTACTTATAGCTCTCGATGATGAACACCACCACCGTAGCAGAGAAGAGACCTGTCTAATGAATTGATACTGAGTTAGTGGCACCAACGTGGGGTATGGTTGGACGACGTACAAAGACAAGGATGGCACCAGTTGAAAATATCGACAAGGTTATCACAAATAACCTTGTACTTTTCCGCAGTATCCCGGTGCTGCAGGCACAGAATCAAAAGCTGCTCTGTATCGTCCGCAAGATGGGTGCCAAGATGGAAGCGGAGGAATGAAGCTTCTGAAGCAACTCGTTCTCACGACTGGTCTTTGTGAGACTTGGTGGTTGTAGAGACGCTGGAATCACGCTCCGTGACAGCATCTGCAAGTGGAGAAGCAAGCTGAGCCGACTCAGACTACAGCTGCTCACACTTGACATGTTGGGCAAGAATAGGTGCCTTCTGAGAGTCAGAACAAGGATCCATCTGAAGTAGTAGAATAACAGCATACACATGCCTCAATCTGCGCCAATACTCATGCAAGCATACAAGCCATACGATCATACTCAGTGCTCTTTGCTTGTTCGTCCTGCAGACAGATGTGGTTTGCATACACCTCGGTGAAAGTCTTGCTGCTTCGCTGCGCTCGGCTTGCCATTGCTACCATTGGACTGAGATCCATCATACCCTGGCTCGGGGTCAGAATATCTGTTGAACCTCTTGCAGGAGTCGCTTCGGCAGCTTCTGTATGTGACCGCTCGCTTTCTACCTATTCACATAGATAAGCAAGAGCAGTGTGCTTCTCATGGCGGTACTTGTTGTGAGAGAGAGTCCAACTTGAACTGCACGCAGATTCATTTCATGCCAACCAGAACATCATGAAAGGATGCACTTTAGTTGAAGAATCAGCTGAGCAAAGTTCTCTAAGTTGAGTTTCCAAGGACTGCTGGTGCTTGAGATTCGCACAAGCTTGAAACCGTAGATGAGAAGGATTGCGAGCTGCTCAGGCTCGTCATCCGCAACTCTAAATCACTTTTAGATGATGCTAAAGAATGGGGATGAAAAAAGAATGAAATGAAAGGTTAAACATGTCATGACACAAATATCTGTTGAGGCATAGCTACAGACTTACCAAGGGTATTCTGAGCGGGATCTGGATCCTGACAGTGCTGACCCACTGGGATGCACAACTTCAGGCTGTGGTGGCTTGGAGGAGTGGAACTCGAACCACCCTGGCCCTGGCTACTTTGAGTTTGTGGGGGAGGACCTGGTGTGGTACGGACAGCGCTCTGGAAGCAATACGAGCACATTGGTGCACTTTATGGCTGAGTAATGTCAGACATGTAATGGAAATAAGGTCTAAAGGAGAATCACCCATGGGTGGGGCCAATTTGCAAAGGGAGGGTAAACCGCACAGAGTGCCACACTGCCACCGGAGCCTCCTTGAAAGCCATTGTAACGAGCTGCTGGTAAGGCTGTCTCCACATGGGCGGGGCCCGGGGTGCGGTTGACTTTTTCTGATGGGGTATGAGAGGCAGGGGGCAACAGAACTACCATTTCTGGTTTGTCCAAGTCTAGCTGTAATTTGATATCCTGGAGAACACCGTCTTGAACACCGTGCTGAACACCGCGTCCCTCTCTTGCTTCTACCTGTACGGGTCTAACAGGTCATACCTCACAAACCAACCTCAGACCTCCCAGGACCCCAATTGACAATGGGAGCACGTTCTGCAAAACAACGTGCAGCAGTCAGGACCTCAACCAGGGCCTCAAAGAAACGACTTGGAAAAGCTGCCTCCCTGGACCCGACAACACCAACAGTCCCAATGACTGTACAACACACCTCAGCCCCGGTGGATGCCAGTGAAGAGCAAGCCACTACACTTACTGCCAGTGAAGAGGTGCCAGCAGCACCGACACATGCAACCCAAGGCATCCAAAAGAACCCCCTGACCAATGTCGAGCAAGATCTGGCTGAACCAGCATCAAACAATGACACTGAAGTAGTGCCTGAGCAAGTTGTCCTTCCGGAAAGACAAGCTCGAGGGCGATTTACTGCTATGTTGGCTGAGATTGCTGAACAGCCTGAATTTGATGATGCTGACAGGTCAATTGGAAACTATGACTTTCATGATGAAGAATGGGACTCATGGAAAGCTGGGCCAGTTGAATGTGAAGACGAATTTGACTCGGAGGATGAAAGCGACAACTCCGAGTCAGATGAGACAGGGAGCATCGTGACAATGATAAGGGCAAACAGAGCACCCACAAAGCCACCGTCGCGGCAATCAAGTGTTGATGCATTCTCTAAACCTGCAAACAAATTAAAAGCTGCAAGGGGGTCAAAGAGGAAGTGCAAGGATCTGAACCATGACTTGGACGGTGATAGTGACTTGGAGCCGCAGAGTGAGTGTCTTGTTGTGTGATGTTAGCAAAACACTGACTTGGATTCTGGACAGACTTCACATACCAAATTGATGTCTCTAGCAAGACAAGAGATGTCCGAAAACTGTTTGCTGTATCAAGCGAAATGAAGTGGGCAGACTTAAAAGAGAAAATTGCCGGAATATTGAATATTTTCACCGGCAATCTTCATGCGCAATATGTACTCAGCACGGAGCCAACTGGTGCCATACCAATCACACTTACATCACAGGCTTATCTTGCTGAACTTCACAAATGCTTGGCCCCTCTTGTTGTCCTGCCATGAAATGCAGATGGCTCAGTTTCCAAGCGGAAGATGAAAGAAGTGATAGTAAAGGTTACTGACAAGGGTGATGATGCAAATTCTTCTGCAAGTAATGGAAAGGTACGTTATAGACATTTTTTTCATATCAGGTACTAAAGAACCTTTCCAGAAGAAGAATGAAAGCCGAGAACGATCTAATTCAGCTGTCACATATGATGAGATCCACCAAAAAAGGATTGCGATTCGTGAGGCAATCCAGGCCCATTGGAAGTGTGACACACACACTGTTGGAGATAGGCCTATTCCATGCTGGCGGGATGGACACACAACACAATGCTATGTTATTATGGAGAATGACCTCAATCTATGGGCTGAATTACATGTATGTTGTCCAAGCATTCTATCATATTGTGTATTCTGAATGTCATGACAATCAGATCAAAAATCCGTCAACAGTCTCTATTGATACAAAGCCCCCACAAATCAATCTTTACCACTCTATATGCCATCGGGGTTCTCAAGACAAGCATCAGCCACAACCACAAATGATGCCACCAATGGGCTTCCCACCAATGATGGGTGCCAATTTTTACCCCAGTCCCTTTATGAATCCATGGTCAATGATGGGTCAGGGTCCTCAAGGTGCATCGATGTGTCGCTGCAGACTTGCAGCGCCTCATTGCATTATGTAACCATTTGGCTGTAGCCCTGCAACAACCTACTGCGTCGCTTCACTCCACCTCCGATAAAGCTCCTGCAACAGCGGCTGATACAGACATTGAATTCCCTGATGTCAGTGATTGGGTAATATACTGTGACAGTCTTCCAAAACGCTCCTGGGCACAGCTGGGGTCACTTCATGATCGACTTCATGATCAGGGATTTTTTGATATTGATCAGCTCACTGGGGGCCATATTTCCCACAGTGATTTGGCCCAAAGTCTTGGAATTGGGATGGGGATAGCAGCCCTTATTGTAAGGTATGCAGAGGACAATGTAGTGCAAGTCCATGCAGGAACTTTCAAAATGAACCTGGCCTAAGAACCTGAGTACCTCTACTGTATATAAAAACATATTCAAATCATCACCACTCTTCATGAAGTGTCCTTTATGTCTTGTAACTTGAGCGGAGATATACAAAATGTGGCCCCAACACTCTGCTCCACGGCTCTGTTCAGACAGCCACAGCCAGACCAGGTCATACTTCCCCTACATCTTCTGTGACTGCTCTCAGCACCCACTAATATGCCCACATCCACAAACACCAGGTGACAGCAGGCAATGCCATTCCTCTCTCTCATCAGTTCTGTATTCCCGGCAGGTTCCTCATCTGGCACATCTGGTGCCCCTCAACTTGAACAAGTTCTGACACCTCCTGACCATCTCAATTGTACTGGACCCACCACCATCGGTTCAAACAGCCCTGCCTCCAACAATAATGAGTCCCAAGGCTGTTGTCTTCTTGGAAAGCTCATGACAGGGTAAGTATCCAAGTCAGATGTCTCGTATCGACTTTTTGCTCACCCTTTATGGCTTTACCAGCCCCATTCACCACTTGGCAACACCTTCGATCCTTTTCAGCACTGACTTTCACCCCCTACAGCACCCACTCTTACATTCTTGCTGGTTGGATCATCTCAGCATCCGAACTCATCACCCCACAAATTGTAACTACAGGGGTTATCGGCAAACTTCTTGAGTGGCTTCAAGTTGGTGGCACAGACTCTTTGAGACATAATAATCGTGACACATCGAACCATCGGCAGCTCTTTGACCCGAGAAAGCACAACCCCATATTGTTCTCCACAGCTCAGGCACAGAAACCTGCATCAAAGTCGTCCAGCAATTATGCTTTCATCTCCTCCATTTCCTCATACACTCAGTCTGTTGTTCTTCAAATTTCACACTCTCGTCTGGTACCACTGATGGATCGTCCGTACCATTGTCTATATTCAATCACAAACCGCGTGATGAGTCCAAGACAAATGCATTCTCAAATCAGCTCAAGAAGCTTATCACAATATCTCCCATGGAGACGAAATTTCTTGCTGATTCAGGTTCAGACCTGTCCACACAGACATCACACATGGATCTCCTTTCATGTCATTGCCCTTCGTGCCTGCGAGCAGTGCGCCTGGATTCGATGCCGATTGCAATTCGTGCATGGAACAAGGGTTTTGACACCGCCAGTGACAGTGCCAATTCTCCGGAGCGGCATGGAGTGCAACTACTTGGACGCAAGGAAAGCACACACATCGTGCTGGAGTCCTCGCTCACTAACGACACTAATGATGTACACCTTTATTTTGTTATTTTTACTGACAAGAATTCTGATATCTCAACTATTGTAGCTTCCCTCTCACTTACCTCCTCATGCACGCCCCCCGCGACTGTGGACACTCCTCTTCAGTATAGATCAACATGGAATCTCATTGCATACAGTCTACACTCGCTGTGGTGTGCACACAGGCGGCACACTGCTCATCATATGCACTGCTGACGACCGATGTCTTGGTGCTTGGGTAGCTGATGGGATACAAGTAAGTTCCTACTTTTTTTCTGTCTGGCTTTTTTAATTTCATTATGTTTCGTAGTTTTTCAGAAATCTTCTGGAAATTTCCCCACCTTCTGGTGTCCCGGCTTCACTGTGCAATATACCCAACAAATACAACATCATCATTTGTCTTTGGACAAACTGCTTTTGTCCCCTTCTTGAGAATCTGCGGCGCTCTTCCCTCACTTCCAAGATTTCCCTGGAGTACCTTCAAGAATTTATCTATCACGCTGACACTTTCTACACTGCACTTCTCGGATCTGGCGAACACAACCTTGCCCACCACCAGGGGGACTCCTGGAGTAGCTGGGCGTCCCTGCCTTCCAAATCGTCTCTGATCACGCCTTCGGGGGCTGTAAATGTGAGGCGTACTTTGCCATGCCGTTTCCCTGGAGACTTATCACCTACTCAGAATATACTACTTTCTTTGCAACCCGAGACCTTTCTGGTGAGTGTCGATTTGCGGTGACGACCCTCCCTCTTCAATCATGTTTGTGGACAATGGTATGATCATTGGTCACAAACATGGCACAAATTTCTGACTTCTTCCAAATAGAAGTGACACAATGGAACCGTGTATGACCATGGCATGCAAACACCTGTAACGACATGCAAAGCAGTCCAGAGCCAACCCTGGCACCACTGCTTGGCCTGCCGGTGCAGTGTGCGGCTGCAACCATCACCCTCGCATCCCCCATGTGCCCGTGACCCTGGAGACAAAACATGCCCAGAGCAACAATGGTATGACGCATGATTGCCCCCTTCAACACCATCCACCTCTCTAGCAACACCCTCCATGCTTCCCAACTCGACCAGCAGCGCACTGCGCAGCGCCATGCATCCAAAGGGCACTCCTCCCATTCATCGGGATGTTCATACATCTGAAACCCCATTTGGGCCGCCAGGTGGTTATTGGAACAACTTTGCACCGGCAGTGGACGTCATCCTTGATGTCCTACGCGCTTCCCCACAATTAGAAGAGCTGTCATTGCAAAACATGTCTGATGTCGACCCAGAGACGTGTACGATGTATGAACATGAGCCGTACCTCCACAAACGTTTCCCGTCCCACATGATCCAATTACCTCGGCTCACCAAAATGACGTTTCACATATGCAGGCATCCAGTGCTCTTGGATGATTCTTAGCCAAGTCACTTTCCCGGTGCTCGAGAAGGTCGCACTGTGCTACTTGGACAACGTGACGACATTGCTCAACCATCTAAAGCAGCAGTCACTGACATCCCTGCCATTGCGACATCTGAGAATTGAGGTGTCCTTCGTTGGCAAGCTCGAGTTAGTCAGGCTCCCGACTCAGACATCCTTGCTGACAACGCTGGAACTGGTGGAGGTGGAGGATGCCTCATCTAGTCTGATCAAGGTGCGTGTGATTCCACTGTGAAGAATCTTTTTAGATAATTGATGTACCCCTCGCTTTTGACAGAGCCTCTCCGCTCTGGCCACGACCACGAACTGGATCTGCCCCAAACCGGGAGATGCTGAGCCTCTATGAATGCACGACGCTTGACTGGGACGCACTGCAGACCTTCGTCAAATCGTGTTTACCGGCACATGTCCGCGTGTATCAGCGGCAGGCTATGCTGCCCAAGCTCACCCTCCCCCCGACGGCATCTTACTCAGGACAGACTTCAGCCTTGAGCTCGAGCTCTACCTCGACGACGACGACGACACTGCGCCAGCTGCACCTGACACATGCGCTTGCACATCCGACATTGCACGGACGCTCGCACTCGGTACTGCCAAATGTGTCTAGCTTCTCGTAGCCACTAAGGCTGAAGAGCCTGGACCTCATGCAGTGTCACCAGATTGGGAAGGAGATGGTGCAATACACCCCAAATTGCTGCACTTCTGTAGCTAATGTCACGACCCTCCCACGTTTGACCCTACCTGGATACAAGCTGGCTTGGATTCATTACCTACGCTCTACACTGCACGTGGCTTCACCCCACCCATCGGTGACTTTCGCTGCACTTTACCCCCTACAGCGCCTGAAGGCCCATTTTCTGGCTGCCAAGGGCTCGTCCGGCCATCGTTTATTCATTTCAGCTTTCATGCTCGCATTGAAGATCATATGTGATGACACCTATTCCAACACATCGTGGTGTATTGTGGGTCAAGAGATGTTCGCGCTCCGGGAGATTATAATAACCAGATGGAGCAGGAGATGTGCTACTTGGAGTGGCAACTCAACGTCGATCCCTCGACATTGTGCAAATTTCAGAATTGTGTCCAATGCAATTCTGCTGGCTCAGGCCCCTATCCACTGACAGTTCTCCCTCAGATGGTACCGGCACTGTTTACACACCAAAGTGCGGCCTCTATACCTCCCTTTGCCCCCACATACACTTGCCTAAAGACAGCCTCATCATTTCCAGCCCATCGGTCCCCCCATACCACTCATCACCCTCTGATATCCCAGAGGCCTCCCCCCATTTGGCCTTGACTTCTCCTGCATCATCGGTTTCTCCGCAGACGCCACCCAATGCACATGGGTCAGGGTTCATCAAGGTTGTCTCAGCTGATTCGAGCCTGGTTGAGCCGGATCTGGACGACTGATACTTGTGAAGCCTACTAAGGCTGTTGGCCTGTTGCATCAGTCCCTCCTGTGTCCTTGGCTGTAGTGCTCAAAAACCCAAAGACTGCACACAGGCAATTTGCAATATGTGACACGGGCTGTTTGGTAATTACCTCCGAGTATTTGTCTGGTGTGCTTCTTTTATTGTTCTCTGTCTCTCATTTTCGACTCTTAAATGGTTATCTTCAGTGCTTTTATCTCATCTTCTGTGATGCTCATGACTAGGACTGACTCCGACTGAGCCTGACTCGAGCCCTAAGACTTGTGAATATTCCCACTGCACAGGAGGAGTGATAGGGACCAGTGTGGGCATAGAAACAGGAGCAGGGGTGCATACTGCAGAGAATGGTGAGAATGTGAAAAGGCCACCCAGTAGGAGTAGATAGTAGCACCATTCTACGGACCACCTGCCTCTGTTCCTTCATGGATTTTTGCTCCCAGGTTGCACAAACTTGGGAGCACCTTTAGCATATGTGTATTAGTATAAATCCTAAATTGTTACTTATTCTGTCAAGAGTTTGGTGTGCTATAAGTGTATTGATGTCACGGTGATGTGTTTTGCATGACGATGGGGTGGTGGACTCACTAAAAATGAATGGCTGGGATCTGCGGCCCCAGAGTTTGCATGCACCTAGAATATGTATGTTTAAACACGAATTCCAAGCTGCTTGCCGTCATGTTCAATATTTCGGAAGATATTGCCATTCGAAAATTTTAGCTCCCTCAAAACTCGAAATATTAACGCGGTGGTTTCAAGCTCTATAAAGTTACATGCATCTAGTCTACATATACAGGTATTCGCTGACAAAATATCTAAGTGATTGGTGGAGAATTGGACTAGATATAGCTCGTCGAAAATTTGCAGAAATGAAAGTATGCGAAAATCATGTGCTGCACAGTCACATGAAAAAGACAGTAATAGCCATCCAATGGCATAAACCTGCAGACATGGTCTGTGCGTTTCCGCAGTATTCTGTGGTGTTCCATTGTCTTCTAGCCAATGGCATAACTCCCTCCAGGAGTATTGTTGTTCCGGCTTGATTCTGCAAGTTTCCATGGTCTTCTAGCCAATTGCGGGTGTTTTCAGGCTTAAGGTCACATGCATTGTCATGTGACCAATCACATGTTACTAGTGTGACATATCATGTGACTTGTCACATATCACATCATGTGACTTGAGGGTGTGACAAGGTGTGACAGGGTGACATTAGTTTCCCATGGTCACGTGTCTTGGGATTTCACATTCCACCACCACAGTTCATGACAGCAGGTGACTTGGGGTCACACCACACCCGTACCTGCCAAACCCATACCCGTTTTCACACCGTACCCGCAGTTACAGGTTAAACCTGAGGGTTTATCACAATACCTTGGGTGTACAGACCGCGGGTATGAACTGTGGTACAAAGCTACATATTAGAATTTAACTACTACTGTGTTAATTTAATTTAACTACTGTAATACCCATGTGCACTCATGCACCCACATGTGTGGTCCCTAAACCCTAAGAACAAAGTTTGAAGGGATGATAATGCATCCTAGGATGAGGGGGGTGGGGAATACAAGTTAGAGGTGCCTGCACGTGCTGTGGGAGTCCCGAATCACCCCAAGCCTTTTGGGGGCTTATTGAGGGGCTAGTGCAGCAGCAGCGGTCTTGATTCGCTGGGGCTGGGTCGTACTACTCTTGCTCGATATTTATGCCAATTTTCGTGGCATGTTGTGCTGGCAAACGAGGTGTTCCTGGCTGTAGGGGAAGGGGTGTGGTTGAGTTGCCAGTAATGCGCGTGAAAATTGGCATAAATATCGAGCAAGAGTAGTATGTGTTGTTGTAGCTTGTGCTGTGTCAGAGCAATGCTCCAGAGCTCCTTTCATTGTTCCTAGAGTCTTGTGGAGTTGTGTTGCACTCCACAAGCTCAGTCATTGTTCCTAGAGTCTTGGAACTCTGTGTTGTGTGAGGGGAACGCTCCAGAACCACTTTCATTGTTCTGGGAGTCTCCCACTTTGTGTTTGTGTCTTTTCCTATTCTGGCTTCTATTGTCCTTGTATCTATATATACTGCAGTGGATTGGGAATTTCCCCTCAGTCTCATTCCCTCCACTACAGGTTAGTAGCTTCGCTCTTTTCCCCCCTAATATAGTCTCATTCCCTCCACTGCAGTCCCCTTGGTGCTCTGTCACTCAAGGGCCCTTTGAGTCGTGTTTCTTAACAGTACGACCCAGCCCCAGCGGATCAAGACTGCTGCTGCTGCACTAGCCCCTCAATAAGCCCCCAAAAGGCTTGGGGTGATTCGGGACTCCCACAGCACATGCAGGACCTCAGATAGCTCACAAAGCACACCCCCAAACAGGTTTAGTGCTACCATGTTGACCTTGCAACACAGGGCAATGCCAGATGTTAAGCAGCAAGATACCAGGCCCAGGAGCGAGTGTATTAGATTGCACGTGAAGATCGGACAATGTGGACCCCTTTGGCCAACTGCAGACCACTCCAACTTCAATAAATAGTCTAAATAGTCTACTTTGTATTTATAGTAGAGGAATCAAGTTTTACTACTAAAAAACTGTGCCAACCTGTGACACCGCCAAAATGGGTACAGTGTTGCCAAAGGTGCAGAAAACTGACACCGCACCCATACCTGTGAAAACTGTAGGGCAATTACCGCAGGTTTACATAAACCTGTGTTACACCCTAACCAAAACTTAAAAGGTAATATAAAACATACAAAAAAAACATATAAAAAATATACAAAAAAATATACAAAAAACATACAAAAAACATATTAAAAAATATACAAAAAAACATATCTACAGTAACCTATGTATAGGGTTTAATGAGCTTTAATACATTATTATTATTTAATAGACCTTACTGCTTAAGGCAATGGAAAGTCATAATTCCCCTTGATTTCATTAATATCTGTGTGAATAATTACAAGGTTTTGACTTGACTTTCCAAGTGGATACTATTGTTACCCTCACCCTCACCCTTACCCCATTACCCTTACCCTTATCCCATTACCCTCACCCCCCCTTACCTGTTACCCTTACCACATCACCTTTACCCCCTCACAAGGGCAAGGAAAAGGGGGTGAGGGTGAGGGTGAGGGTGAGGATAAGGCTCAACAAGAGCACAGGTATACCCATGGGTATCTGTGAGTAGATCCGTGGGAACACCATACTCACAGATCCAGGTGATCCATGGGAACATACTTGCAAGGATCCGAGTATGACTTTCTAACCAGTAAAAACTTGTGAGTAAGGATCCAGATCACCTGCAAGTCAACTTGTGCTGACCCTTAGTCGTATGCTTTTTCTTGGTCAAGTGCCACTATTGCACCATCCAAGGGGGTGTCCAGATTGTAATTAAGAATACAGTCGACTCTGTGATAACCCATGCCGTTCGGTGGACACCTAAAGCTATGGGTTTTCACAGAGTATGGGATCCCAGAGAGGTCATTATAGGGTGGTCCCCATCACACGCTGTGGGCTGTAAGTGTATTATAACTATGTAATAATGAGATCTAGACTGTAGTAAGCTAGTTACAAGCGAAGTAATTAGTAATGTGAGTTGTTTCCATCCTGCAGACATCCTCCAGCCGTGTCTGTTGTCCGAAGCTTGCCAGAATCCCCTCCAGTTTGTGGGCAAACAGACTGTTTATGTCAGCAATGTACCTCTGAAGGGTAAATGCAGCTGTAAGGGCTTCTTTTTGTGTTGGCTTCACCTCAACAGCGTCTCCATCAACATTGCCCCCATTCACATCCACCATCTGCTCCGCCTCAAGCATTTCTTGAACAGACTTGAAGATTTCTTCCTTGGAGACCTTATCAACAAGCTCCTGTTCGGAGATGGGGTTTAACAGCTCATTGAGGCCCATTCTATTCCTTTGCTGCAAGACCCCTCGTTTCTCCAGCTTGTCCAGAGAGCTCGAAACATCCTTCTCAGCACGGGCAAGTGGATCACCACCTAATTGGGAGCTAAGAAGGGAGGAGATGGGTATGGTGGGTGTGGACACTTCCACTGCGTGATCGAGAATCTCGGGCAATATACCAGTCTTCTGCCAACAGTTTCAGATTGTTGTTGTGTCCACCTCATGCCATGCGGCATCAGCAAGGCGCATGGCATCCAGTTGATCAATTTTGTAGATGAGCACAGGGGTGGTGTTGTTGTCATAAAGATCAATAGCCCGGCTGACAAACTTGCTACGGTAGTGCGCCTTGAAACAACGAATGATCCCTGCATTGTTTGGCTGGACATGGGCAGTGAGATTTGGTTTGAAGTTCTCAACGAGTATATTTGTCAGATTGTCTGGAACAATGTGCCCACTGAAGTTGTCCTGGAGCAAGAGGATGTGCTGCTGTTGTTGTTGCAGCTTTTCATCCCAGTCGTAAAGCCACTCTTGGTAAAGCTTAGTTGTCATCCATGCCATCACATTGTTACGGTAATAAAACCCCAGTTGAGCACCGGACTTCTTCTGGAATGCTCAGGGCTTGGCTGCCTTCCCGATAATAAATGGAGGGAGTTTTTCGCTCCCATCAGCATTTGCAGTGAATGCATATGTGAGTCATTTCTTGTTTCCCTTCGTCCCTGATGAAGGCTTGTCCATTAGGCCACGATCTGGTGGCATTCTGGGGGATTTGAGTGTCGGGTCAGGAAATGGGGGGGCACCATTCTTAGCACTCATGCATAGAAGAAGCCAGTCTTGTCCATGTTGAAGATGTCTTTTAATCGGTACCCAGACTTCATGATCAAGTCCCGCATACATGTGCGCTCGTTTTCGACATCTTCAATGCTGGCTGACCCAGCTTCACCATGCTTTTTGAATTCCCGCAGCCTGCAATGTTTCTCGAATGAAGTCAGCCACCCCTTGCTTAAGTTCAACCGGTTGTCCTTCGGGACACCAAAAAGGTCCACAAACTGCATCCATTTCTGGCGTAGGATCTCTCCAGTGATATGAACACCATTAGCCATGGCCTTTGTGACCCATAACTCGAGCATTTCGTTAACTTGAGGGTGTTTGGTTTGCTTCAGCCACTTTGTCCAGCCTGTCTGTCCCTTGCTCTCTACCTCAGCAAACTGAGCTCGCCATTTCTCCTCGTCCTTGAGCCAAGCTGAAATGGTGGGTTGCTTGAGCCGTAGATTTGGGTAGATCTTGTCCTAGTGTGCTGCAGTCTTTGTCTGACTCTTGTCAGGACTTTGATGATGCCAATCCAGGATTTTAATCTGCTGTGCAAGTGTTGCATTTTCCTTTTTGGTGAACACAGGCTTGGCTTTCCGCTTTTCTGTTGGAGGCTTTTGTTTGCACTCCTCCAGTTCTTTTTCATAAATTTAGCTTTCTGAAATTCTGAGGTCATCACAAGCAAATGTGGCAACATGTATGTTTTCTCTTTTTTCCTGGCAACATCGCTTTGTTGACCTCACCCAGTTCCTTCAACTTCTCGACCAGAGCCTTTTGTTGTGAAGTGAGCCGTGTAAGACCATGTTCATAGTCAGATGCATTGTCAAGCAAGTCAACAACAATTTCTTCATCAACCAGGTTGCCTGCATTGTCCAGCCATTGCTCATCTTCATCAGAAATCTTCTCTTTCCTATTGAGGCATGCCAGGAGATTGTCCTTTCTTCCTTTTATGGAATCATGGAGCTTCACAAGACCTTTTCGGAGCACGTGGAGTGGGTTCTCGGACATTAGGAGGTGGTCTGAAATAGCTGGGTGGCTGACATATCAAATATTTATTTGTAATCTGCACATTGTATGACAAATATATGGGTTATAAAGCTGGGATAAGGCCCATTAAGGCATGGGTCATGGGAATTTACAGAGTTATGGGTTTTCTGGGACTTTTCCCTGGTAACAGAGTTGGTGGATGCTGAAACTCATGGGATATTACAGGTTATGGGTAGTCACAGAGATGGGTTATCACAGAGTCGACTGTTTAGGGTTGTATTTTTTTTAAGAGCCCATAGGAGGGGGGAACTAACTAACACCCCGTGGGAAAAGTTCCCATAAAAGGAAATTTATTCCTAATTAGGAAATGGGGAATTATTTTTACACCTACCCTCTTACCTTAGTACCCCCTCACCCTCACCCTCACCCTTATCCCCTTACCCTCACCTTCACCCTTACCCCCTTCACCCTCACCCCATCACCCTGTCACCACCTCTAACCCTTACCCTATTGGAACATAAAAAGTAATCAGACCAAAATTTAAACCCAGGTCATCTGGATATACCAGGTGCTCTACCACAATGGAACACCACAGAATACTGCAGAAATGCACGGACCATGTCTGAGGGGTAAGTGCCATTGGGCAGCTAATAATAAACCCTCTAGAAGATCTGCACACGGACTTTATTGTGCAATCCATGATGCCATGTCTGCTTATGGTTAGATTAACCATACCTACTGTTGCTTATGTAACACCCTGTCCCTACAGTATATAAGACCCATGAAATGCAAAGGCAATCCTTAGATTGTCCACTTGTCTTTTCTGCCTTTTACCACAGTCTGCCCTCTACTCCCTAAGAAAGTGCTTTCTCCTCGTCCTTCAAGCCCTCCACAAGATCACCCTTAGCGTCCCAAGTCCTCACAATCACCTGATACATCGTATTGCTCTTGTAGAAGCAGTATGTTTGTAACAAATACAACAAGGGCTGTGTCCCTCCGTTCTCTCCCATTTCCCTTTTGTTCCTGTTTGTTTGTTTTCCCTTTCGTCTCCCCATCATGTCCCCTCCGAAGCCATACCATTGGCTTCCATCTGGAGCTCCCGAGCAAGCTCCAACCGTTCAATTCTTGGCCCTCAATGCATTGCTAGCCCCAAGTGGCTGAATGCGTCCCGATTAGGAAGGAACACCTGGACCAGAGGTACAGCGACCTCGCGGACCCAACACAGCTTGAACCTGTACGCTAACACATACAGCGGCGGGTAAGGGTATCAGCAGCCCGGAGAGTGATGATGGGGCAAGAGCAAGAGCGAGCATGGGGGACCGGCATGCGTGTGGGGAACCACGGGCATGCAGTGGGTATCTGGCATGTGTGTCGGCACCCAGCACAAGGTCCAGCATGTGTGTGGGTGTGGGCATCCAGCGAGGGGGTGAGCGTGGGTGTGGGCATCCAGCGAGGGGGTGAGCATGGGCGTGGGCATCCAGCGAGGAGGTGGGCGTGGGCGTGGGCATCCAACAATGGCGAGGGCGCACGTGGAAAGGCGTGGGGATGTGTGTAGGCACCCAGTGTGAGTGCGAGGGTGTGGGCGTGGACCGTGAGGGCAAGGGTGAGGGCAAGGGCAAGGGCAAGGGCAAGGGACAAGGTCGAAAACTGTCAGTGAAAAGGAAGTAACAGTTAGTAGCAATTACATACCTAATGAGCCCTCTATGGGTGTGGGCATGAGCATCGATGATGGTGTCCTGGCAAAGGCGAGGGTGTGGTGGGTGAAGGTGAAGGCGAAGGTGTGTGGTGGGCAAAGGCGAACAAGAACAAGAACGTGGGGTAGGGTGGGCAAAGAAAGGCGGGGGCAAAGTTGAACAAGAATTCAACATTGAACATGTGAATTTTGAACGTTTGCACGTGACATTAAGTTGAGTGCATTGTGCGATGTTTCAACTTAGAGAATTTTTGGGCGACTGGAATGAATGCACCGGTGTGGCCCGAGTTTCCCACACTGACCAGTGTCACTGCAGACAAAGCAAATTGTTCTTATATCTTGGGAAATAAAATATATAAAAATATGAAAATATTTGTGCTTATAGACACGATGAAACGTTAGGGGGTCCTCTGTTAACATTAAGTGATCTAATCAGTGGTTGCTTAGTTATTTAGAGATCTTTGTTGCTTTCAGCTGAGCCAATTTCAATGCTGGTCAAATAACTTAAGAACTACTGATTAGATCACTTAGCATTGGCAGAGAACCCCAAGTATTCTGCTCTTATCTATTGGCTCAAATATCTTCAGATTTTAATATATTTTATTTCCAGAGATATAAATACATTTGGCTTGGTTGGCAGCAATACCAACAAATTTTTTTTTTTTTTGGAAAGTGCTTTGTTTGTGTAGTTAGTTATGTACCACTATCTACTTTTATTTTACTGCTACTATAGAAATGACACCCCTGGGAAAAATAACAATTTCCTTGGCCCCTGTATACATATATATGTCTATATATGACATTAACTACATGTATCACACACCTGTCTTGTACATCATACATAGTAACCGCTCCATATAAGGCCATAAGGTGAACATGTAACCCTTTTTTGGGTATGTTGTATACATATATGTCTATATATGACATTAACTACATGTATCACACACCTGTCTTGTACTATCATACATAGTAACCGCTCCATATGAGGCCATAAGGTGAACATGTAACCCTTATTTGGGTATGTTTTACCATATATAGTTCTTATCCTGCTAGGGTTATAATATATGATCCTTATCTAGGTAAGGTTTATCATATATGCACTGTGTCTGCATTGTGTAATGCCATATATGGTTACAACCTGCTTATAACCTGGCATGTGGATCTATATTTGCCATACCTGGTCATATATAAAACGGTATTTTTTCATGATGCCTCCGACAACACAACATAGCATGAAACTTGGCAAGAATATTGAGCAATAGTCGTACAAGCCAGTCCCAGCAAATCAAGAATGCTGCTGCAACCCTTACCCCTCAACAAGCCCCCAAAAGGCTTAGGACCACACTGACTCATGCACGCAGCCACAGCACCTCGGACAGCTCAAAATGCATGCCCCCAATGGGGTTTAGTGGTGCCACATTGACCCCACAATGCAGGATGACA
This sequence comes from Russula ochroleuca, assembly GCA_015178965.1. Taxonomy (NCBI): domain Eukaryota; kingdom Fungi; phylum Basidiomycota; class Agaricomycetes; order Russulales; family Russulaceae; genus Russula; species Russula ochroleuca. Next base: position 395,878 of record WHVB01000026.1, on the reverse strand, counting down.
CCGGACATTACGCATCAAGATACGAGGCCCAGGAGCGAGCACATGAAGACCAGACAAGTTGGGACAATGCAAACCCCTTCGGCCAATGTGAAGCACCCAAAAACATGCAGGGATGTCACCAAGAGGGTTCCCCAACCGCTGGTCCCCTTGTGCGCCTCTCCCTCGCCTCAAACACAAGCAGGGAGCATTCACAACACGCCACACCCCTCCAAGAGGGTTCTCAAGGGTGCCACACCTTTCCCTCACCTCAAACACTTCAACATACGTTCTATGCATGCATGTGTTCAAGGGTTCAATGCATGCACATGTTCAAGGGTTCAAAATGTTCAATGCACACACATGTTTGGGTTTGATGCACAGCGAGTGCTTCACAGTATGTAACTCTAGTATAGATAATAATATAATATATTCTGTATTGGTGTGAAACATACATGGGTTTCAAGGAAACCTGTGTATGTTTCTTAAAACTGTGTGTATGTCTCGGGTAACCCACAAAATATGTGGGGTAACCTGTACCCTTAACCATATGGGTACAGTGTCTGGGGGTACAGGTATGGGTATGGATAAAAAAACCCAGGGGTTACCCCTGTCACCCCTTATTCAGTATGCGCTGCCCAAAGGTGAGTCTAGTGTCTTATGTAATGTAGATGCTCGGCTTACCTCAGTTATTGGAGTGATGAACTGAAGTAACTAGGCGGCCGGCAGCACCTATTTATGTACCTATTTCATGGTGCATATACTTGGCATACAAGACTTAACGCTCAATAGGAAATAGAAAAAAGAAAGACATGGAACCTGAGAGAACAAAAAGAAGTGTTCTGTTGGCATATGATTATGTCAATGCGGTCTGTAGTCCAACTCTGACTGCCCAGTCTGCCCCAACTCCAACATTTAATGCCTGTACAGGCAAGTCATAGAAATACTAATGGCCAGGGGGTCATAGCTATAGGCAAACACATACAGTACATAAAAGGGGGAGTCACAATGACTCATGTCCATCCACATCAAACTGGAATCAGGGGCTATACTTACAGTGCATCAGTACTCTTTGATCAGGCTGTCCACCCCCATGATGCCCCCATCAATGTTCGGTGCTCTGTCCCAAGGGCAAGGCGAGGACAGCATCAGGCAAGGTGAAAGTAACACCCACCCTCAAGTCAGCCTTGACACCCACATGCATACCCTTGATGCACACATAAAATGCTCACCTGCACTTAGGACACCTCACCTTTAATGCACATGTGCATGCTGCCACCTTGCAAAGTGCTGATGTGCACCCTTGACACATGTGCGAGCAGGACACCTTAACACCCACCCACACCCACCCACACACCCTTAATGCACTTGCAGGACACCATGACACCAACACACACCCTCAATGCACACACTCACAGGAGGCTGCTAGAGGCCTCATCCATATAGTGGCACATATTTTGACACTGGTGAGGTTGGATCGAGCAAGATCATTGAGGCATGCATGCATGAGGCAAGAATATTGCTGGTATTGCATCTACAACATCAGTGTTTCTGCAAAATGCTTGCTAGCTTTCAGGCCACTTTCAGTGCTTTTTTGCTGGTCAGCAAGCAAAAAGGCCACAAGTACAGGAAAGTTGACAAGTAATATAAAATCAAAGACAATTATTTCTTTATTATACATAACCCTTTAATTAAGTCAAAATAAAAATAATAAATAAAATTATAATCACAATTTAATCACACTGGATTTATAATCAAATCACAATTAATTACACCAGATTTGTAATCTAATCAAATTATATTTCTAATTTAATTTAATCTAATCTAATTACATTATATTTCTAACCCTAATAGAACAGGTGCAGGTGCAGCACACACAGCAAGGGGAGGGGCGTTGATGCAGGGGGGGGAGAATCAATGCTGAGGGAAGGGGAGGGGGCATCAACACAGTGTGAGGGGAGGAAGCATTGACATGACGTGGCATGAGGGAGGAGGGGCATCGACACAGGGGAGGGGGCATCGACACAGTGTGAGGGGAGGGGGCATTAATGCATTGTGAGGGGAGGGGGCATCAATGTGATGCAAGGAAAGGGAGGGGTCGACATGACACGAGGGGAGGGAGGGGTCGACGTAACGTGAGGGGAGGGGGGGTCAATGTGGCGTGAGGGGAGGAGCATCAACACAGGGGAGGGGGGAATCGATGCAGAGGGGAGGGGAGTCGACACAGCTTGAGGGGAGGGGGCGTCAATGTGGCGTGAGGGGAGGGGGCGTCGACGTGACATGAGGGAAGGGAGGGGTCGATGTGACATGAGGGGAGGGGGGGGTCGATGTGGTGTAAGGGGAGGGGTGTCAATAAGGCTCAGCACAAGTCGACTCGCAGGTGATCTGGATCCTTACTCGTGAGTATTTACTGGTTCAAAAGTCATACTCGGATCCTTGCGAGTATGTTCCCACGGATCACCTGGATCTGTGAGTATGGTGTTCCCACGGATCTACTCACAGATACCCATGGGTATACCTGTGCTTATGCTAAGCCTTACCCTCACCCTCACCCTCACCCTCACCCTCACCCTCACCCCCTTTTCCTTGCCCTTGTGAGGGGGTGAAGGTGAAGGGTAAGAGTAACAGGTAAGGGGGGGTGAGGGTAATGGAATAAGGGTAAGGGTAATGGGGTAAGGGTGGGGGTAAGGGTGGGGGTGAGGGTGATGGGGTAAGGGTGAGGGGGTGAGGGTGAGGGGGTGAGGGTGAGGGGGTGAGGGTGAGGGGGTGAGGGTGAGGGGGTGAGGGTGAGGGGGGGTGAGGGTGAGGGGGGTGAGGGTGAGGGTGAGGGTAAAGGGTGCTTAGGGTAACTTGTAAAACTCACCATAACTTGTAAAACTCAGCATAAGTGACCTGGGTCAATACTCACGAGTACTCACAGATCCTTGCAAGTATGTTCCCACAGATCACCTGGATCTGTGGGTCGGCTGACCTGTGGGTATTCTCGCAGATCTACCCACAGATACCCACAGGTTACCTGGACTCATGCTGAGCCTTAGGTGTCAATGCAGGGGAGAGGGAATCGACACAGAGAGGAGGGGGTGTCGACACAGCGAGGGGAGGGGGCAGGGAACAATAGGCAAAAAAAAACTGTTAGTGAGAAATAAGAAAAAAAAATTGCAACTTACAGGCAAGTTGAGAGGGGGAGTGAGGAGCAGATTGCAGATGCCAGATGTGGGCAGAGGGCGGTGTCCACTGACTCCTTGAGTCATCATGGCAGCTGGCACAATGTGTCTGTCAAAAAAGAAAAAAGAAAAAAAGAAAACTTACCGTCGTGTTGAAGGTGATTGAATGCGTTGAAAGAGTGAACATGCAAATGTTGAACTTGGGTCAGGTGACTTCAGGTCACCTGACCCAAGTTCAACATTCACTGGTGTCAACAATCAACTTAACGAATTCTAGTGCACAATGCACAATGCACCACGATAGGGTAAGTTTTTCTTTTATTTTCTTTGTTCTTTTTACTGATTCCTTCACTATACTTGTATCAGCTGCCATGACGACTCAAGGAATCAGTTGTGCAATCTGCTCCTCGCTCCCCCTCTCAACCTGCCCATGAGTCACAATTTTTTTTTCTTCTTTCTCACTAACATTTTATTTGCATATTGTTCCCTGCCCCCTCCCCTCACCGTGTCAACATCCCCTCCCCTCTGCATCGGTTCCCTCTCCCCTGCATCAACGCCCCTCCCCTCATGCCACGTCAACCCCCCCTCCCCTCATGTCATGTCGACCCCTCCCTCCCCTCGCATCACATTGATGCCCCCTCCCCTCATGCTGCGTTGACGCCCCCTCCCCTCGCTGTGTCGATTCCCCCTTCCCTCTGCATCGATTCCCCCTCCCCTGTGTCGACACCCCTCCCCTCATGCCACGTCGACCCCCCCTCCCCTCGCATCATGTCACCCCCCCCCCCTCCCCTCGCATCACATCGACCCCTCCCTCCCCTCACATTACATCAACCCCTCCCTCCACTCGCATCATGTCAACCCCTCCCTCCACTCGCATCACATCAACCCCTCCCTCCCCTCGCATCACATCGACCCCTCCCTTTCCTCGTGTCATGTCAATGCCCCCTCCCCTCATGACACATTGACGCCCCCTCCCCTCAAGCTGTGTCGACTCCCCTCCCCTCTGCATCAATTCCCCCCTTCCCTGCGTCGATGCCCACCCTGCACGCTGCACTATTGGCTGCCCCTTTCTTTTCTTATTTTTTTTCTTATGTTTTTCTTAATACCACTGTAATATTAGATATAAATATATTATGTTTTAAACATATGAAATTGAAATAAAAAATATGAGGAATTGGAATAAAATTAAAATATAAGAAAAAACATACTGAAGCCAAAATAAGCTGGGAAACAAGCCATATTAGTCAGCAATAAGCCTGGTAAGTTGAAATCCCTGGAAAGACCTAACTTGTGTGCCCTTGTCAACTTGTTAATAGAAAAAAATCAATGACTTGTCAAAAAATAGACCCAGCTTGTTGTCTTTATACTTTCTAAACTTTCAGGGCTTGTACAAGCTTGTACAAGTGCCGACAAGTTTTTTGTAGAAACACTGATGAAAGGATTATGGATGAAATGTTGCCTTGAACATTGCTAGCCTGTAATATATTTTCTATAAATACATTATTCAACTTTACAACTTGTTATAATAACTTGTACACTTGTCTGGCAATGTCTGCTGGTCAAGAAAAAAAAAGGTGGACTTGCCAATGCAGGTTTCCAGGTTTCTGGGTTTCTAGGTTTCCAGAAACCTACTAGAAACTGGTAAAAACACATGGGCATTCGCACCCCCTAATGCGGCCTCTACAACGCCTCTGCCCCCGCATGCCCCCCTTCAATGCACTTGCCCTTGCCCTCACACTTCCTTCCCCATGCACTGCATGCATCCTGTGCTCCCCTCCTTCTGGCACCCCCTGCACGCTCCCCACTCCCTGGGTGCACGCAGCACACCCACATTTGATGTGATGCCGGGCCCCTCCATGTCGCTCCATCAGGCCACCCCACCGGCACACACCCCTTCCGCCTTCCAATCCTGGTGCACCCACATGCGGCCGCATTTGCAATTGCACTGCACCAGTACTTTTTTTTTCATAATAATTACTCTATGATATAGACATGTAATTACACAATCATTAATATATTAGAGAGTCACCAAGAAAGGAAGGTGCAGGGCCACCGGAAATGGACTGGAAAAAAACCCAATTTGGTTAGACTAAAATGCCCATATTTGGATCTCTTGCCCAAAAATGGACTGAAAATTTAAGTAAGCTCTTCCCCCAAAATGGCAAACATGATTTGTAAGTGGTTCAGCCACACCTCCTGCCCAAAATGGCAGGACTCAATTTGTAAGCAGTTCATGTGACACTGGCTTGGCTCAATAATAGCCTGCGGCCTCCACAAACCAGTATGCACGAGTGCCCCGAACAGCTTTGACACAGTGAACGATGTTTGAAGCAAGGTTGGTGCTGTGGTCACTGCTGAGGGCAGTTTTTAGCTCTCCAACAGTCATGGAATGGTCAGCAATGTCTTGCAGGAAGAGGAACTTGCCCTGCTGCATTGCACAGTGGCGAAAGATAAGATTTAGGGCAAAGAAGCAGAAGCAAGGGTGGGTCACAAAGTGGGAGTCCTTATAATGGATCAGGTGTCTAACCCACTCATGGAGCGCCAGTTTTTTGATGCAAGGCAGGGTGAAGTCAGCCTTTCCCAGTGGGAAGAGGGATGGGAATGCCATTGAAAAGAGGCCTTCAGTTGTGTATTCTGAAAGGGCAGGTCCTGTGGCAGGTCAAGGAATTGGGTCATTGGGAATGAAATGCCTGGCACACACACCAGCATGAACAGCATCAGCCTCCGTAACTCCAGGGACAATGCCAGAAACAAAAAGGTTCTGCTCAAGAGCAAGCTCATCAGGGACAAAGGCAGCTTCAAGTTGATTAGTGGGGTGTTCATCAGCATCAACAGGAGTGGCAACATCATCTCGAGATGGAGCAGTGGGGATGTTGACAACAGGAAGTTGTTGGAGAATGTTAGCGTTATCGGGAAGATCAATGGTGTTGTAAGGGCGAATGGTGACATTGGCATAGTACAGGTTGTGCTGTTTAAAAAAGTGAAGGAATTCCCACACTCTTTGTTTGCAAACACAAAAGTCTTTATAAGACAATGGGTCATGAGCACCAGCCTTTCAAACCACTAATATGTTAAGCTGTTGTGGTAAGTGGGGAAGGGTGGTGCATAAGTTGGCAACGTTTTGTGAGAAGGTGATCACATTGCCATGTGACTTGTACTGGCTGCCTTTGGCAACCCACATGAGAAAGCATGGGGAGGCAAGGGCACACAGCATTTCCTCCATTTGGGTAATGTCTTGTAGGATGTGATGAAGAGCAAAGGGGATGTCGCCAGGATTGGCCATGTTGGCATCAGTGAAGCGATGGTCCTTCTGGAAATTGGGGTCAGATGCTGAAATGCAAAGGAGGGCACATTCACAAACCTCCTTATGGCATTGAACACATTGATCACCATGGACTCATGGAGGTGCATGCTATGATATTTTTCAAAACACGTTACACACTCATGAATGGTGTTTTTGACACCACTGATGTGGTCAAGGAAGGAGTCAACAGCATGTTGTTGTGGGACAGGAAGATAAGGAGGGGGGCCAGCATCAGGCTGAGGTTGGTCACGGGGGGGAGGGGTGGGATGCATGTTGTTTTAGCTTGTGCTGTGTCAGAGCAACGCTCCAGAGCTCCTTTCATTGTTCCTAGAGTCTTGTGGAGTTGTGTTGCACTCCACAAGCTCTGTCATTGTTCCTAGAGTCTTGGGACTCTGTGTTGTGTCAGTGGAGCGCTCCAGAACCACTTTCATTGTTCTGGGAGTCTCCAACTTGTGTTTGTGTCTTTTCCTATTCTGGCTTCTATTGTCCTTGTATCTATATATACTGCAGTGGATTGGGAATTTCCCCTCAGTCTCATTCCCTCCACTGCAGGTTAGTAGCTTCGCTCTTTTCCCCCCTAATATAGTCTCATTCCCTCCACTGCAGTCCCTTTGCTGCTCTGTCACTCAAAGGCCCTTTGAGTCATGTCTTTCAACAATGCAAGTTTTCATGTGATTCTTAAGCGGCATGCTCTCGCACAAGTTGTTGGTGACATTGCTGTCAGAGACAAGCATTCTCTCTCTCACAGTCATGTCAAGCGTCAGCATCAGGGCCAGTGGCCTGCACTTGCTGTTGGCAGCATTGCCTGGCAGCATCAGCCCTGGTAGCATGTGCCTGCTGAGCAGCAGCTGTATTTTGTTGTCTGTTTGGCATTGTAGTATGTAAAAGTAACACAAAATAGAAGGGGAAGAGGAGGAGGAACAAGTGTGAGTGGGGTTTAGGCTTAGGCTCAGAGAAAGGGGAGCGTCAAATGGGATCGCATGGCATGGCCCGAACGCATGCATGGCTGAGCCTGAAGCAGCTTGATGATGCGCCACAGGCACAGCAGCATGCATGGAAATGTGCACCACACTGACTTAGTGTCCAGAGCATGCAGCGGAGCGGCGGCCTGGGAGGCCGGTGGCGCGGCAATGCATGCAAGCCTCACAGGCACACAACCACACCATTCCCCTACAACTGCACACGCCTCCTCTGGCAACATAACACCCCACAAAACTCTGCAGGAAGATGGAGCAAGACTAGTATGAGCCAACCCCAACCAATCAAGAACACTACCGCTGCATGTACCCCTCAATAAGCCCCCAAATGGTCTAGGGGATTCAAGACTCGCACAGCACATGCAGGCACCTCGGACACCTCACAAAGCACGCCCCCGAAGAGGTTTAGTGCAGCCACATCGACCTCGCAACACCAGGACCGGTGCCAGAGCGGGCTGGATTCATGAGAAAAGTCAAAAATCCTTATCAATACAACACACTGCTCGTCATGAGATTAAGGGTCTTTGACTTCACTTACAATATTATATGACTTTGACTTTCTTGCATTTGAAAAAGAGTTTTTAAATGGTATATTATAATAATTTCAGTGCTTAATAATATTGAAACCACCAAAAAGAGTAATAGGGTTTAAAACAGTGTAAATTGTTTGTATCTATTTGTACATAATCTATAATGGAATGTATAGGTTAAGTAACTAAGAATAAGATAAGAATAAGAACAAAGATAAGATTGAGATGAGATAAGATTGAGATAAGATTGAGATAAGATAAGATTGAGACTAGGATCAAAGTATATAAATTATTATTTGTAACCACATAAGATAAGATAAGATCTAGTATTGCTGCAGCTCAAGCTAGTACTTTGTTATTTTGGGTTTTTCTTGGCAAATAAAATAGCTCAAATTCTGAAAATATTTGGGGAGGTAGATCTTCTTAAATGCTAGAGGGTCTTCGGCCAACTCTAAGCAATCTAATCAGCCATTGTTGAGATATGTGCCTAGCAATAAAAGGTTTAAGCCAAGGCAAATTTTAAAGTTAGCAAAAGACCCCCTTGGCATTTTTAATCAATCTTATAATTGTTGATGTTACTGATAGGTTGCAGTGTATCAGCAATCTGTTAATGAATGGTTGTTAAACTTGACTGAGTTGAATGTCCTATATACAAAGACATGTAATCATACAAGAGTGCAGGTAATGGATTGAAATAAGATGCATGTGTAGCAATTATATGATTGTGTACAAGTGTGACTACTTATACTTAGAGGGAGGAGTGCTTAGGCCTAGTATTTGTTACTGTCACCTCGCCCTTGGGATGGGGAGTCATGTATTGATAGAGATATCATGGAAGTGGATAGCCCCCTATTGGACTGATTGATGTGCCTGTAGTACTGCCTCCTTGTGATCGCCAATGTGGATGGACACAAGTTGTGTGACTCACTTTCATATGTATGCTGATACCCTTACCCGCCGCTGTATGCATTAGCAAATGGGTTCGAGCTGAGTTGAGTCTGCAAGGTCGCTGTACCTCCGGTCCGGGTGTGCCTTCCTAATCGGGACGCGTTCAGCCACTCGGGGCTAGCAATGCACGTGGAACAGGACTATTGGAGCTTGCACAGGAGCTCCGGAGTGAAGCCAACAGTATGGCTTCGGGGTAGGCATGACAGGGAGACGAAAGGGAAAAGAAACAAATGAGAATAAAAGGGAAACGGGGGAGAACAGAGGGACACGGCCCTCGTCATATTCTGTCCGGATACTGAGCTACTGAGTGGAACTGGAAACTAGAGTGAACTGGAAACTTAAACTACATTACAACCTAATATACTACTCTACTGGTCCGTGCGTTCTACAGGTCCTAACCCTCTTTTGGGGTGCTCCGCATCGGCCGAAGGCATCCACACTGTCCGATCCTCACATGCCTCTAACGCACTTGCTCCTGGTTTCTATGCTTTGGCACCGGCCCTGGGGTTGCGAGGTCGATGTGGCCACACTAAACCTCTTCAGGGGTGTGCTTTGTGAGGTGTCCAAGGTGCCTGCATGTGCAGTGTGAGTCGAAATGGGCCTAAGCCTCTTGAAGGCTTATTGAGGGGCAAGGAGCACAGCAGTGCTCTTAATTCACTGGGGCTGGCTCGTACGATGCATGCTCGATATTCCTACTGAGTTTGGTGGGGTGTTATGTTGCTAGAGGAGGTGTGTGCGGTCATAGGGGAATGGTGTGGTAGTGTGCCTGCAAGGCTCGCACGCATTGCCGCGCCACTGGCCTCCTAGACCACCGCTCTGCTGCGTGCTGTGGATGCTAAGTCAGTGCTGAGTACATATTCACGCGTGCTGCAGTGCCTGTGGCACATCAACACCTTTATGCTAGCCTGTGCCTCCTGTACTATTTAGTCCCCCACTTGGTGTCCCTAGTTCACCAAGTTGAGTCTCTATCCTTCTTGTGTGGACTAGCAATCTACCCAGCCTTGGAACCTTGTCCTCACACTTGCACCCTATCCCTTAGTTAGAAGGCAACTATAAGAGCCTTGTTCACTTAGAGTCTACTTGGCATTGTCATGCAAGCAGTGGTGACAGTGTTGCTACAGCTTAAGCCGGTGCATTTTGAGATTTGGCTCATTCTCAGAGAATATAATAGCTATTGGTCTGAAATTTTGGGTGCAGGTAGATCAGCTTAATAGCCAATGGGTCATCTGCCAACACCAAACAATCAGACCAGCTGTTATTAAGATAATTGATTTGACTTGAAATCTTATGCCTTTTTGAGTTGAGTTGATTATCTTGATATCAGCCAATCCAATTACTTAATGTTTGCAAATGACCCATTGGCTTTAAATCATATCTACCCACACCCAAAATTTCAGAATGATAGCTATTGTATTCATCATGAATGAGCCAAATCTTGGAATATACCAGGCTACCAGCTTAAGCTGTAGCAACACTGCTTGGGCCTGCTAACTAAAGAATAGGGTAAAAAGTTACCTGGCAATGTAAAGTAGCTAAGGCTGTCCATTCACAGTAGCTAAGAACAATAGGTGCTATGACTGTGCTTGGACCTTGGTAGTAGCAAGGTTGGTAGCCAACAATAGGTAGCAATATGATAATACTAGTGTATTATTCCTTAAGTCGAGTCTACTTGGCATTGTAGCATAAGCAAGTTATCACCCCTTTTATAGGGTTAAGATGGTATAAAACTATAACTGGTAAGCTTTGAACTTGGCCCTCCTACTATTAAATTATGAATAAAATATAAATATATCTTAAAGAATGGTCAATAACTTTTAATTGACTTGAACAAAATGCTATATATATAATATCATTTGAAAGCCATAATCGATAGCTTTTAAATGGTTCTAATTATGTATCTATAGCATGCCTTATTCTTGAGATATGATCAAAACAAGCATTAGAATACATGCTTTACAAGTCATTCATAACAAGTATAAAAAATGCCTTTACACTATCAAGGTCAGTTAGTGCAGTTGGTAAAGTGCTGCTCTACTAAACTTGGTTCATTTAAGGGTCTTAGGTTCAATTCTTATAGCAGGCATTTTATAAATATAGATTATTATTAAGATAAGATAAGAAATGTAAAATAAGATAAGATAAGATAAGAAATATGTGATAAGATAAAAATTAGATAAAAATAAACTTAGATTAAGATAAGATAATAAATTATGTAGATTACATATAGATAAGATAAAAGAAATTTAATTAATATATTTGTATTATTTTAAAGATAAGATAAGATTTGGAAAAATGATAAGATAAGATTTATAAATGTAAGTTACATAGATCTAATCTAATCTTTTACTTAATGAGATCTTATCTTATCTTACTTTTAACCTTAATGTAGGATCTAATTCATTATATTATATTTTATTAGATATATACTGCTATATTTTAGCTGACCATATAAGGCAATAAAGTCAAAAAAACAGTTGATTTCGTGACGAGCAGTGCGTTGCAATAATAACATTTGACTTTGACTTTTCTCATGAATACAGTTGCCAGAGCCTAGGAACCAAGAGTGAGCACATTAGAGCATGCACGAGGATCGGACAATGCAGATGCCTTCGGCCGACGCAGAGCACCCCAAAAGAGGGTTAGGACCCACAGAATGCACAGACCAGTAGAATAGTATATTAGGATGTAATGTAGATAGCTTAGTAGCCTAGCTTAGCTTAGTTCACTCCAGCTAAGTTTAGTACTCCACAGTAGCTCGGTTTCCAGCAGAATACAACGAGGGTCGTGTCCCTCCGTTCTCCCCCATTTCCCCCTTGTTTCCTTTTGTTTCTGTTCCCTTTTGTCTCCCTATCATGCCCACTCAGAAGCCATACCATTGGCTTCACTCTGGAGCTCCTGTGCAAGCTCCAATAGTCCCATTTCCCATCCCTGCATGTGTTGCTAGCCCCGAGTGGCTGAATGCATCCCGATTAGGAAGGAACACCCGGACCAGAGGTACAGCGACCTCACGGACCCAGGAAGCTCAAACCCATTCGCTAATGCATACAGCGGTGGGTAAGGGTATCATTGAAATGGAAAGGGGCGACGTGAAAGGGGCCAGGGCCATTACAGGCCAGATGTTATGTGACAGGTTGAGCAATTTCGTTGTACAATAGACTGACACTCCGGCCTCTGGTCAGAACAAATAGCATTCCCAGCTCAAGCCATGTGAGTACATCACGTGACATCATGTGATGTGTGGACGACGTGTTTCACTTGACTGGGGGTGACGTGGGACACTTACAGCTGGACCCACAGAGCTGGCCCACATCTCCCCCCCATCTGACATCCAAATAAAGTCATGTGACTTAGTAGACTTGACCAAAAATGGAAAGTAGAATTAACCAAAAAAGTACTTTATTGATTTTGCTATGCACACATTTGTGTGAACCCATTCTCCTTACTATGGACCCATTGCCAGGTCCAAGCCCTCCCAGAGAATGCTCCCACTCCTCCTGCCATAAGACCATTCCTGCCACAGAAGCTGGTGTTAAACAACTAAGGACTTGTGCTGAATGCCGTGCCCAAAATAATGCTTCCAAGAAGCAAAAAAGGGACAGAGAAAAAGCATTAGACAGCTCTAATAATGAGGTAGCCCATGTGAGTAATATGGGCACTCTACTATCAGTTATTTTTACTTACAAACAGTAGATTGCACAAATGGTTGTCTATAAAGATAGCCAATCAATGTGTGAGGCCATCAGGGCCTGCTTTAAAGGCCACAAGAACATCATATTCCTTGGGTGTTATAGACAGCCTGAAGATCCATTGGTCAGCAATAGGGAGAGGGTTGAGATGACAGTTAAGGCTCAGCACGAGTCCAGGTAACCCGTGGGTATCTGTGGGTAGATCCACAAGAATACCCACAGGTCAGCCAACCCACAGATCCAGGTGATCCGTGGGAACATACTTGCAAGGATCTGTGAGTACTTGCAAGTATTGACCCAGGTCACTTATGCTGAGTTTTACAAGTTACCCTAAGCACCCTTTACCCTCACCCTCACCCTCACCCCCTCACCCTTACCCCATCACCCTCATCCCCACCCTTACCCCATCACCCTCATCCCCACCCTTACCCCATCACCCTTACCCTTATTCCATTACCCTCACCCCCCCTTACCTGTTACTCTTACCCCTTCACCTTCACCCCCTCACAAGGGCAAGGAAAAGGGGGTAAGGGTGAGGGTAAGGGTGAGGGTGAGGGTGAGGATAAGGCTTAGCATAAGCACAGGTATACCCATGGGTATCTGTGAGTAGATCTGTGGGAACACCATACTCACAGATCCAGGTGATCCGTGGGAACATACTTGCAAGGATCCGAGTATGACTTTCAAACCAGTAAATACTGGATCCAAATCACCTGCAAGTCGACTCGTGCTGAGCCTTAATGACAGTATATGAGATATGGAAGGTGACTGGGTATAGGTTCACATGAGTGAGGTGTCACAAGAACAATTGATGCATAAGCTTACCGTACTTATCAACAGAGTAAAGGATCATCCACGGCTGCAACAAGGTTATAAGACTCGTCTGTGGTGTTCACAGGATGAGGGACAAAAGAAAAAAAAGAAGCCCAAGATGCAAGAGAACACAGTGCATCGTGACACAGTTGGAATGACACAATACAACTGCAAGAGCAAGCTCATTGTTTTATGTGCTGCCAGAGGCCCAACTGGGACGCATACTGTGATGGTCCATCTACACCATCATAAAAACCATCAGCTATATTACAACGTAACCCTACCTTCCAATGCAGCTGCCTTGGTCCGTGAAAATCTCAAGTGGAGCACCCCTGTCTCAATTACACCCAAGATCCAAGTATTACATCTGCAAGTAACTGCAAAGCAGGTACACAGGGCCTGGACAGAGATGAGTGAAACATTGTGGAAAAGAGATAAGATGCAATTACCTTCAGCTGCCATTAGGAAAAACCTCCCTTTCTAATTAGATCTAATTAGAGGTAATTTGGAAATTTAGACTGGTTTCCTGGCTTGTCAAAATACCACTCCCCGGTTATTTGGTACCTATAAATACCTCTAAATACCTCTAAATATATCCCAAATACCCTAATTACCTTGAGATTTCAAGCCAATTTACATGAATTACTAGGCTTATATTCTCCTTGTATTCACCCTAAAGTCACACAATGTATAGTTTAAAAAAATCTATATTCCAATATCTATAGTACAATACATATTACTACTAATATCTTAACCTAACAGTAGTTCCAACCCCTAACAAGAGGCCCAAGCGACCCAACACAACTCATCATATGCAAGGTGTGAGCAACAAGGGCACACACATGTGCATCACGTGAATGATGTAAGGGGTGGACGTCGCACGATGCGTGTGCTCGATGAATGTGTGCTCGACGAGGGCAAGGTCGTCGAATGTGTGGTCGTCAAGAGCGAGGACATCAAGTGCGTGCTTGATGAGGGCGGGGGCATCGTGCATCGAGCTTGTGCATGTGAGTCGGACTTGCACAAGATCACCCACATTGGTGTGGATGGCATGGGCGTGGGCATGGGTGGGTGCGAGTAGTCATGTTGAAAGCCATCAGCGAAGGCAGAGCATTGGCTGGAAATAAATACTTACCTAACAAGCCCACTGGGTGTGCACAGGCATGGATGAATGTGAGGCGAACACAAATGCAAGGGCGAATGCGAGTGATGAGGATTAAGACGTCCTCTTGGCATCGAGGGCGAGGGAGAGGGCGTGGGTGTGGGTGTAGGCAAGGGTGTGGGTGTGGGTGTGGGTGTGGGTGTGGGTGTGGGTGTGGGTGTGGGTGTGGGCAAGGGCAAGGGCAAGGGCAAGGGCAAGGGCATGTGGACAATGGCATGAGTGTCGACTTGTGGAGGGAATGCAGGCACAAGCATATCTGGAATACGTGGTATCGTCAGTGAGGGCATCGGGCGACTGGGAGGCTGAGTGAGGGCGTTCGTCTTGATATCACCTCCCATCCCATCAAAGTGGGGAAGAGGTAGGAGGGAGCTACAAAAAGTTGACAGTGAGAAGAAACAAAGAAATACTCACTTTTTCCTCAGCCTGAGGAGAATGAGTGGGGAATGGAGGAGGAGGAGGAGGAGGAGGAGGGTAATGCGAACACAAATGAAAGTTGAACATTGAACACATGATGTTCAATTTCAGCATGTAATGTTGTAGAAAATATGACAACTTAGAATCTGGGGAATGAAACATGCCAGTGCAGCCCAAGTTTCCCACGCAGACTTGTGTCACTGCAAACTAAGTCAAATGTTCACATATCTTGGGAAATAAAATAGATTAAAATTTGAAAATATTTGGACATATAGATAAGATTAAAATAAGGAGGGTCATCTACCAACACTAAGTGAAATAATCAGTGGTTCCTGAGTTATTCAAGCATTTTCAATGAATTTAAGCCAAGCCAATGTGTAGCTTATTGATAAATCAAGAACCACTAGTCAGATTACTCAGTGTTGGTAGAAGTTCCCTTAGATTTTGATCTTATCTATCTACTCAAATATTTGCAGATTTGTATCTATTTTATTTCCCAAGATATGAAACAAATCAGCTTTGCTGGCAGCAATACTGACCATGACCACCCAGTAAGTAGTACATGTGCTTAGAATTTTTGGAAAAGAATTTGTTGGCTTTGGGAAACTTTTTCTGTGGTTATTCAAATTAAAATAAGTGAATTTTCATTATGGAAAGTTTTATTGGCTTTGGACTGTTTTTTGTATTTGGAAAAGTTTTTCAATTTGAAATTTTTTTAAATTTGATACATTTGATTTGATTTGGAAACATTATCTGCCACAGAAAATCTTTCCTTGGTTTGGGAAATGTTTAGTGCACTTGGAAAATGTTTAAGGGGTTTGAGAAACATTTAAAGGGGTTAGGGAAACAGTTTCTTTGGTTTGGAAAAAAATATCCTAATTATCAGGAGAGCTTTTTCCTGATGGCATTGCTCCTGAAAGAGTTCCGCAATGATGTTGATGTGTTTGATATTAAAGTGGAGGAAGGAGTGGAGCAGTTGGCATGGGGGATGAAGAAGATACTAGCAGGCTTGAAGGGAAAGGTTGTCGAGATTGGAGTCGACACTACATGTGCAGCAGAAGGCCTTGCACAAATGGGCTAAGTGCCTTTGGGAGAAGTATGGTGTCACCCCAAGGTTTGCACACACCGATAAAGACATGGCTGAAATTGGGATGCTGTGTGATACATGGGAGCTGAAACTGCAACTATGCTGGTGGCACATGAAGGATGCTGTCAAGAAGCGTCTGGCAAAGGCAAAATTATCAACCTCACCTTATAATGTCAAGCATGCACACACATCAGGAAAAACAAAATTTGTCAGTAGGAAATTGGCCAACTATGTAGCTCTCTGTAGCCATTGGCCTAAGCTATGTAGCACCAGTAGCACTACATAGCAGTCAAATAATTACATCTGCTCTATGTAGTGCTCTGTAGCAGTCATATAATTACATCAATCCTATGTAGTGCTCTGTAGCATGTTTAGTCAACATAGGATGATACATAGGGCTATGTAGTCAGCATAGGATGATACATAGGCCTATGTAGCTAGCATATGATGATACATAGGGCTATGTAGTTAGCATATGATGATACATAGGCCTATGTAGTAACCACACTGTGATCCTTAGACTATGTAGTCAACATATGATAATCCATAGGCCTATGTAGTAACCACATTAAAATCCTTAGACTATGTAGCCAATGCTTGATAAGCCAAGGGACTACATAGTGCTCAGTAGCACTCTGTAGGCAGTATATACACATGACACATGACACAACTTCACACATAAATTTATCAAAATAATAATAATTTACTATCTAAATGTTTTACAATGTATGTAAATATACCCTAGGGGCGTCGTGAACCAGGGACCGGTTGTGGACGCGAATGCGAGGGACCAGTAGTGGACACGAACACGAGGGGCGTCGTGAACCCGAATGCAAGGGAGTGTGAACACAAACACGATCTAACCCGAATGCGAGGGGCAATCTAACCCAAATGCAAGGGACTGGTCGTGGACGCAAACACAAGGGCGATCGTGAACCCGAATGCAAACACAGGCACAGTCGTGACTGTGAATGCGAACACAAACACGGGCACAGTCGTGACCGTGAACGCAAGCACGAGGCACGAGGGGGGGTGGTGAACGTGAACACGAGGCACGAGGGGGGTGGTGAACGTGAACACGAGGCACGAGGGGTGGTGGTGAATGCAAACACGAGGGAGGGGGCTCCAGAGAAGGGCCAGCCGTGAACACGGCTGTGAATGCAAACATGAGCGAGCAAGGAGAGGAGGGAGGAGAGTACGCCACTGTGAATGCAAACACAAACACAACATGCGAGGGGGGAAAGAGAGGGTGAGGGGAGGGGATGGGATAGGGGTCACGAATGCAAACGCAAAGCACAACATGCGAGGGAGGAAGGAGAGCGAGAGAGGAAGGAGAGCAAAAGGGAGAGCGAGAGGGAGATGGAAGGGGAGGGGGTGAGAGGGGTGCATGGCTGTGAATGTGAACACAACACGCAGGGAGGGAAGAGAGGGGGTAAAAGGGAAGAGGGAGGGGAGGGAGGGAGAAGGGTATGCAGCAGTGAATACGACGACACTGACACAAATGCAAATGCAAACACAGAGAGGGAGGGCGGTGGTGATGTGAGTGAGTGGGTCGGGAAGGGGGAGACTGGGGGAACGGTGCTGGTGACTTAGTTGTTTTTTCGAGACGTGTCTGCCACGTGGCCTCATAAACAGAGCCAAATGGTCTGTGCACAGCTCCCATTTATATAAAGCCTCCTCTACTTGCTCGAACCCTCCCTCATTTATAGTACAACCCATTTACAGTATATTTAATTGTCTTGTAAAATATTTGAGTCTCTTAGGTCTTTTGTATTAGTAATAGTATAAGTATTGTAATAGAATTAGTTTTAATAAATAAAAAGATATTGTGTTTTGACTTATAAAATTGTGTGAATCTGAATTTGATGACTCTTTATAATAATGTGACTGTGACTAATGATAGTCTGTTTGGTTATTTTACCATAAGGTGGGACCCCGAAACTCTGTTTATGTGACCTATGGACCTATGCTATGTAGCACTACATAGCACTACATAGCTACTACAGGGCCCTACAGAGCACTACTATAGTGGATAGCGACTACTATGAGCTCTCTGTAAAGGGGTACCTACCTACCAGGCTACCAGCTCCTACAGGTGCTATGTAGCGCTACATAGCAAATAAAAATTTTCCTGATGCAGGGAGTTCTATTTTATAGACAAGTCCTTCGTGCCCCTGGGTAACGCAGATTTTGAGGAGCATGAAGGGGGAGAGCGAGATGACAATGGGGCCAAGGAGGTGTGTCATGAAGACAGGCCCAATGCAATCACCATTCGGATCCCACTGCCTCCGAAGAATAACATACACAGTTCTGCTGCACTTGGGACTCCTTTGGACCTTGATGATTGCAACACTGCTGTCAATCGTACACCTGATCTCCTGATAGGAGTGCTGACCCCAGCTTCAGATTCAAGCTTGCCACACCGGATCAAGCTGCTGCCCCCAAAAGTGATGGACGAGAATGGTGCTATGGCACAATGTGGGGAAAGAATGGTTAGCAAAGAGCACAAAATTGATGAACCCAGACTCGGAGAGCACGAGCAACATACCTTCTGCCCTCTCGATCTCAGGGATCCTGTCATCAAACTCATTGAGGCACACTTCTGTGCTCATCCCTTAATCCCAGGATACTCTGCCCCCACCCCTGAAGGTATTCGTGCATGGGCCGTAAAACAGATGTACGAGTTCTGCCATAAGCATGACTTGCACAAGGTCTGGGCCTATTTATGGGAAAATTGGTACCAACCTGGCTGCTGGGAATTGTGGGCATGCTCATGTAACCCTGAGATTCCTGTTTTGAAGACAACAATGATGTTGGAAAGCCAGTTAGTATATTCTTTCATACTTGCAAAAACTTGCTACTGACCTTGTGCAACCATACAACAGTTGGCATTGTATTAAAAGAGACTTCCTCCACCATTTCCATAAACTGCACCTCGACCTCCTGGTTTGGATACTTGTCGCAAAGCTATCCCCAACATACTATAGGAAGCTTGATTTGATGATGACCAGTACAGGTCGATTCTGTGAACTCCCCTGCTGTTACAAACGTACTGCTTCTACAAGAGCAATACAATGTATCAGGTGATTGTGAGGACTTGGGATGCTAAGGGTGATCTTGTGGAGGGCTTGAAGGATGAGGAGAGAGCACTTTCTTAGGGAGTAGAGGGCAGACTGTGGTAAAAGGCAGAAAAGACAAGTGGACAATCTGTTACAGAGTCGCCTAAGCACCCTGTTTAGACACCCCAATTCGCTTTTTCCTACAAGTCAACTCTTTAGACGCCAAGTCATATAGACACCTAATCATGTGCACTCATCACATGTATCCTCACGTGACACATCATGTGCAGTCTCCACATGACTCGCGACTTAGTCATTTCAGCAAGTGTCTGAGTCCCAGCCTCAGCCACCCCCTGTCTCTAATAGGAAGGTACCCTTTCCCACGCTTCTCTCTCGCACTGCAAAGCAACCCCAGATCATTGCACAGTTCCACAGTCCGTAGTACGCAGTTCTGTAGCTCTGTAGTAATCTGTAGTTTACCGCAGTAATGTACTACGCATTGCACAGTCATTGCTATGCAATGGACAGTCAATGCACAGCCCCCAATCATGTATATAAGGATGTAGATACAGGCCAAGTAGCCTCAGACTTGGTCTCTTGTATGAGAATGCAATCTCTTGTATAGAACCACAATCCCTCCCCAGATTCCCTCAAAAGCCCTTGCTTTCATCGTGTGTTTCCATACACATTAAATCGAGACCTTAAACTCTCATCTCATAACAAACTAGTTGCAGCAACTAGCTTTTGCATAACGTACCTTGCAGACTTCAAGATACGATCTATGAAGTAGACTCTTGTTAAATCGAGACCCACTGTTCATAGAACAGCAGAGCACCCGATTCTCTTCTTTCCAGACACTTTGTAGTGCCACACAAAGTCCGAGCATAACACAATCTAAGGATTGCCTTTGCATTTCATGGGTCTTATATACTGTAGGGACAGGGTGTTACATAAGCGACAGTAGGTATGGTTAATCTAACCATAAGCAGACATGGCATTATGGATTGTGCAATAAAGTCCGTGCACAGAATCTTCTAGAGGGTTTATAATTAGCCACCCAATGGCGCTTACCCCTCAGACATGGTCCGTGCGTTTCCGCAGTATTCTGTGGTGTTCCATTGTCTTCTAGCCAATGGCACAACTCCCTCCAGGAGTATCATTGTTCCGGCTTGATTCCGCAAGTTTCCATGGTCTTCTAACCAATTGTGGGTGTCTTTGAGCTTGAGGTCACACACTAGGTCACATGCATCGTCATGTGACCGATCACATGTTACTAGTGTGACATATTATGTGACTTGTCACATGTCACATTATGTGACTCAAGGGTGTGACAAGGTGTGACAGGGTGACATTAGTTTTTCATGGTCACATGTCTTGGGATTTTGCGTTCCACCACCATGGTTCATGACACCTGCTGGCACAAGCAATTTAAGCACGAATGGAAGAAGTTAGCAGCTACCCCAATTACAATGCCATTAAACAACAAATACAGACCTGATGCCCATAAATGGGTTTGCACCTGCCCCTCCTTTGTTCGTAGCCGGTTTCTCATTTGCAAGCACCTGATACAGGCTGTCCAGCCTGTACTGCCCATATTCTTCCTCCAAGTGAAACAAAATCAGACTTTGCCATTTTGGCAACACTCGATGCTGGTACCACTCAAGGGGAAGCCGACAGCACCGAAACCCTATCCTTCAATCGGCAATGAGAACTGCGATGACTTGAGCAGAGATAGTACCAGTGACAATGAAGACAATGTGGATGACATTGTCAACACTGAAGCCACTATATGGGCAGGCGAAGGCGATACTTACCATGAACAAATGGTCAAAACCATTAAAACCATCAGGAACTTCTGTGACGGGCTGGAGTATCAACTCCAATTTGATGACAAGCGGATGCTGGAGATGTTGGAGCATGACAGTGCAGCATTTTTGCAGCTTGCAAAAGCCGGCCTCGGCCAAGAAAGGAGGATGAATACAACAAGAGGGTCATCACCAACAACCTGGGAGCAGGGAGCAACTGGTACAATGTGGTACTGAACACGCCCACGCTGCGAGGATATTGGTACTTGAACAGGTAGCAACAATTGCTTTTGATAAAAATAATCTGATCAAAGGCGACATCTCCCACTTCGGTGATGTTGACATGGACCTTATAAGGCAGAGGTCATCAGGAACCGACACCCCTTTACATAAGCAGGACTTGGTCGTTGTTCACATCCCTTCTGCTCTCCCTCATCACAAATAAACCAAGATTTGGCTCCTAAGAATGATAGATAGGACCCTTGTTGATAATTATCAGGAGCTACTTTTTTTTTAAATGCCATACAGAATGAGAAGTAAAAATATTTTATTATTATTGTAAGTGTATTTTTATGACTGTAGAACTCAAATGGTATCTTTTTGTAAAACCGGGTTGACAAAATTGAAACATCACATGACTAATCATGTGACCTGCACGTGATACCAAGCACCCAAGTCTGTGCTCTGTTCTTGGCTCCGTTCTGCATCCCCACCCCCCTCCATCTGCACACACCATCTATCTCCTTCCCTTGCCCCCAAATTTGAGTTGTACTTTTTAGATAGTTTGTGTATAAATTGATAATAAAAAATACTTTTTGAGATAAACCAAGTTATAGGGTTTTGAATGACAGAAAATGCTTTTTTTTTGTCCAGTGACCAACTTGGTGACCAACTCAGATCAAAAATTGAAACATCACATGACAGTAAACCCTAGGGTTAGTGCTGACATAAGGGGTGTCGGTTCCTGATGACCTCTGCCTTAGATGACCATTGTGGCCACCGCACCGTGAAAGAGGAGAATAATGATTCGTCATCCCCAAGTGATG
This sequence comes from Russula ochroleuca, assembly GCA_015178965.1. NCBI lineage: Eukaryota > Fungi > Basidiomycota > Agaricomycetes > Russulales > Russulaceae > Russula > Russula ochroleuca. Next base: position 373,907 of record WHVB01000026.1, on the reverse strand, counting down.
CTCAGTTGAATAAGCACAAGTCAACATTGACTCCATTGATAATGTCGGCCTTGCAGGACCCAGCATGATCTTTTCTGATGTAGAATACAATGAGAGGGATGTTGCCAACGACATGGGAGCAGGAAGTGATGTGGTACCGAACATGCCTGTGCTGCGAGGATCATGGTTGGGTACTTGAACAGGATAGCAACGATCACAATCTGTCGGACCTTGAAACTGCCCTCCCTTTTTTGGTAGTTCTTATCGGCCCCAATGAGTGCTCGTGCTGACTAGGCTGTCGTGTCCTAGTACAATAGAGATATATATATTCAAGTAGTAAAGCTAGAGATCATTCGCAATAAGAGATACTTCATCGGGAAAAGGGAATCAAGCTAAGAGAATGATCCAGTATGATCATTTTCTCTAATGTTGGTAGCATAGACTAATACAGTACAAATTGTCATACTGCATGATGTTTGTTCCAGCCCAAAACCCATGTATTACGAGATTTATTCATTACAGTGAATGTCACATTTTGTGACACTGTGACCGGCTCGATATGTGACAGTGTTGTGCGATGATGCACGACACGACACTACTTCCATAGACTATCGAGTGTAACCTGCCTCGCAGTTTCCATCCTCTTCTGCACCAACTCAGCTTGAAAATGACACAAATTCCTTGACAATTCCAGAGCATTTCCAACCCCTGTCCCGAGACACACATTTTTGAGCTGCCTGCAAACCTCGATTCATCTCAGTGCCAGTGGTTGTTCCCAGGCCATCTTGTGCGACGTCCTCCTCACTGTCCTCCTCTTCTGACACAACCTCCTCGATGTCACCACGTTTTAAGGCCTGTTCATGATGGACTTGAGCAATGATGTCACTCTCATTCATGGGTCCATTGAGTGAGTCTTGATTTTGTTGTTCTTCAACAGGGTTAACCAATTCTTCAATTGTTGCAAGTGGACCAAATATCCGGTTCTGATTCTTCAGTTCTGCAACAGATTCCATAAGATCTGCCTCAAAGCTTGTGCACTGAGCGGTAGGGGTATGCAGGGGAAATGTAGTCAACACAGCGGATGGATTAGGATATGAGGTAAGCCGGAATTTCTTAATGTTTTCGAGAGCGACACTGGTGTCATTTTCAGCAGCCATAACTGCATCGAGTGCCGGTCTCCATTCGCTGTCAATATATTGATCCTCAAAGTGATCCTTCAGGGCTTGTTCAGCTTCAGGTAAGCCCATGTCTGTGGTTGCAAATTCCTTGAGAATTGTCCAGGCAGCTGTAGCTTGGGAGTCTGAAGATGTTTGTGCGATGCATGCCTGAGGGAGACGGAGCATAATAGGTGGGCATTGTATTTTGGTGTGATCCCAACAATGCTCAATTGTTGTTGACAAAATAGAATCCCAAGCATCTTCTGCCATAAGCATGGCTTCAAGAAGGGTGACATTGTATATGTTGTGTTCACCTGCATCATCAAGGTCAAGTGCACGCTGACAGAATGCCCGGCGATAGTGTGCCTTGAAGCATCGGATTACACCGGCATCCAAGGGCTGAACAAAGGCTGTCAAATTTGGTTCGAAGAATTCAATCTGGACATTTGTGGGTTGGTAATTGATATCATGGCCCAAAAAGTTGTCAAGTGTCAAGCAGACGTTGTGATTTTGCTGATGCATCTTCAGATCAAACATTTTGACCCACCTGCCGCTTCATCAGAGATATTGAAACATGAAAAACAATTTTATGCACTCTTCAAATAGTTCTTTTGTCATTCAAGCCTTTTTGTTATTCCAATAGTAAAAGCCATGCTGTGCTGGCGACCTTGCCTTGAAGCATCGAGGCTGCTTAGATTTTCTGATGAACATGACGGGCATTTTTTCACTCCCATCAGCATTGCAATCAAAGCCCAGTGTGATACAAAACTTGCTCCTTTTTTTGCCACTCATCTGATGCGTTGCTAGCCCGCGATCCAGAGGTGCAAATGCAAAAAGGGATGATTTGTTGAAGTTCCACCTGTCTTTCTTGGCAAATCGGGCAAGAACTTCTCGCATGTGCTTCTGTTCAGTTTTGACCATTGCCAGATTTGCTGACACAGCTTCTCCATGCCTTTGGTATTCCTTTATCTTGTACCTATCCATCTATTTAATATGAAGGAACAATTCATAGAAACAAAAGCTCACATTTTGCAGAATGATTGGACCCAGGATGCCCCAGAAAGGCACTCATTGTCCGGTATGCTAAGTTCTTTCTCAAACTGTCTTCGCTTTTCCACAAGCATTGCACTGGTCACAGTCTCTCTCTTCTCTTCCATAGACCTTAGCCAGATTACCAAGGCATGTTCCACATCAGGTCTTGTCACAACATGAGGGCGCTTTGAAAACAGGGAAGTTGGGTTGGAATTGACTCGGCCTTCGAGGCTTGCTCTCTGTTTAATTTTACGGGAGAGTGTTGACTGTGTGAATTTTAGGGGACCTTCAGGCTTGGATGCAAAGTGCTTGACAATGTTGTCTTGGCTGAGGGAAGAATGGGTGTCGATAAAAGCAAAGACTGTTAACCAGTCTTGGAGGGTAAGGTTATCACAGGTCTTTTTGGTCGTGTTTTTTGCTGATGTTGTGCATCCATCCCATTTCCCCTTTGGGCCAGGTTTACGAGCGTATGGTGCTGGTGCATCTCGAGGCTTTCAAACACGTTTGGGAGGCATTTGGCAGTGCCAGTGGTCAAGACGGCATTTTCAACTGAATGAGACAGCATTCACCTAGTAGTAGTGATTTCCTGGCCCGGCTCGGCCTGAAAGCCAGGGTACTGGCCCGGCTTTTGGGGGCCTATGGCCTTGTGAGATATGGGCCGGAGCCGTCTCCTGTGGCCTCTGAGGGCTTCGGCCTATTACGGCCTGCAAGCCATGGCTTTGTATCTCTTAGGCTTTCATGGCTTATAAGCCACGGCTTATATGTTTTATAGTATATGTACACATGCACAGATTACTAAGTGCATGCACACAGCGGCACACCTACTTCTAACACACTATAAACTAACTACTAAGTGCTAGATACTTTTTAAATAAACCTACTCAGGCTACTCTTCATGGCCATCAGGCCTATCAATGTCTGCATCATCGGATACTAGAATATATTGACTGTCATCCCTCTCCATGTCTCCTTGTTGCTCATCCATGTAGTCAAGGTGGGCTTCTTCTTCGGCAACACTAAACACATCCCTCCCCAAAAGGTCTTGATGAATAAGCATCTTCAAGCACTGGAGTGCTTCGACAATATCGCTGTCGAGGCGGTTGTGCCACTTGCATATCATGATCCCAGCTGATGAAAAAGACCTTTCACTCGATACTAATGAGGCCATCACCGCAAGGTAATCACATGCAAGTGATTGCCATGTAGGATAGCAGCCACCATGTAACTGTTGTGTGACCGCTGTGAGCAAGTCATAGCAAGGAGTGAATAAATAATAGACACACCCCCCACCAGCAAACCATCCCCATATCATCGGGCACAGGATCATTAGTATTGAGATAGAGGTTCCACTCATCCATCCAACTGTTGCCTGAATCACTAAGAAAAGTGTCATCATCATCATCCGATTCAGAGTCAGTGTCATCAATGTTACATCGGCCAGGCTTCGAGGATGTTGTTGTCTTGCGAGAGTGCACTATTTGAGGTTGGTACTTCTTGTTCCATTCGTTGAATTGATTGATAAACTAAAAAAAGTCAGACACAACACAACACCCACAAGAAGTGCTACGACATTACTTACACATTTACGGACTAGATCTTCAATGTCCATCATGAGGTACTCAGGCCAGTTCTTCACGAAATGGCCCAATTTCTTCTTTGGGTTAAGCACTATGTTTCAATGCTCTTGTCAGTCACACGTTTATGAGAATTGAGAATGCCTGACACTTACCCATGGCCATAATATGCACATCGGACTCAGCTGTATGTTGATAGTATTCATCAAGTTTTGTCATCCCGGCATCAAGAGCTGTTAAAAAGGGGGTGTAGCGTGGTTTACATGAAGCCTTCTCCCATGCTGCATATAACTTTTCGAAGGTGGCAGCGCGTTTTGAAGAGTGGGACTTGAGGCAGAGGAGAACACCTGCTGCACCTTGTCAGCATGCTTAATACTTTGTTAGCATTCAAATATACAGAGAAGGATAGGTAGAACATACCTGGAGAAGGTTGCAGAATAGACACACACGCGTCCATTTGTCCTCATGTAAGGCAAGGGCAGTTATCTTGCACCACTTGTCCGCACTACTCTCCTTGAGTCCGAGTTCCAAGATGAACTCGTTGACAGCCTACACAATGCAACCAGTAAGACACCATGAAAACAACAAGAAGTCATCACTTACACATTGCCGCGACTCAGCACGAGTGAGCATCACATAAGTCGAGCTCCACTGCACCTTCATGTCAAGAAGTAGTTGAACGGGTGGCATATTGTTCCAGTATTGAACTGCCTTGAAGGCTTCTTTACGCTGAGCTGAAGAGCGTGCCTTGACACAGATGGCACAGATGATGCCAATCTCATCACATTCACTTGCACCCACATCTTCAGGTGTATGGTTGTCTTCTGGGTCACTGTTATAGAACTTCGATTTGCTGTATGTGGAATAGTGTTGGGGAAGTTTGGTTTGAAACCGATCCAAACTCGGTTTAAACCAAACCCAAACCATTTAAGATGGTTTGGTTTGGGGAAATCTCAATCAGTTTGGAACAGTTTGGTTTCCGGTTTGGGGGGTCCAAACCGATCCCAAACTGTTTCAAACCGATTAAGAATATTAATAATTAACTTAAATAAAATGGCCATATTAAACAGTTTTAAATGGTTTCAAATGGTGTTAAGTGGTTTCAGTTTGGTTTAAACCGAGTTTAACCCATTTTCAAGCCCTAAACCCTAAACAATTCTAACCCTAACCCTAGATCGGTTTGAAACAGTTTGGTTCAGTTTGAAACAGTTTGAAATGGTTTGAATCAGTTTGGTTTGAGTTTGAGTTTGGTTTGGGAAATTCTTAATGGTTTGGTTTGGGGTTTGGCCAAAAGTGGCTTAAACCGAACCAAACCAAACTTCCCCAACACTAACATGGAAATGATTGCTTGGGTTGCTAAGTTGATAATATGGGCGAGGCACCTGCATAAATGAGCAAATAATTCAGGAATCCACATGAAGCTAAGCATACACAAGGGAAACATACCTAATGTGACAATGTTTTGTATCAAAGCTAGACCCTGTCTTGGCCTCATAACAATGTGCAAATTCTTGAAGCATTGTTGTGTTGTTCTTGGCATTGTTGCAAGTGACATGGCCAACCTTGGACACAATCTGAAGATGCTCACAAGTTTTGTACAGGGCCTGACCAAGCCGAGCACCGGTGTGAGAGGCATTCATTTGAGCAAACCCAAGCAACACATGCTCAACGGTCCACTCTCCATGTGTGCGTACTTGAATCCAATGTCCAGTGACAGCAAAGTAAGCATCAGTGTTGTCAGCCTGCCACGCATCACAGGTCAAGCTGATCTGCCTGCGTACTGTGGGCCCCTAATGACATGAAAGCAATCAGTCAAATGGGCATACAACAGGGATAAGGATACATACATTAAGGTGATCCCATAGTAACCACATCTGCTGTTACCGCCGGCAGCTGCACTTAGCCAATGGGAGGTTAAGGGGCAGCATAAGCAGAGGGTGAACCGGCCCCAGGTGAGCTATTGGTTCTGTCAGGAGTTGAATCCAGCTCTATGTCACGATAATGGTCCGTGCAATTGTATGTCTCGACCCTCCCCCTTCCTGTAGCATGTTCTGGATGCTACCCCCCCCCATGTCTCTGTGTTCTGTCTCTGATGTAGTTATGATATCATCGTCTCGACCCCCCCCTCGTGTACAGACTCATTTCAGGCATTGTAGTAAGGGTGACATCTTTATGATGTCGATCCTAGTATCGTCGTAGTAGGATGACACACCCTGACGTCATCCACGTACCTTTAGCAGTTGGTGACTCGTTCTAGGCTTTGTAGCTGTACTTGTATAAGTAGGGCTCGTCCTAGGTCTTTAGGACTCTAAGTCAAGTCTCCTTGTCTCAATCCTAAGCTTGCTACTTCCCTTCTCTCGAGCAGAGTGAACACATCACTGTCTACTTCCTTGTCCTTTACAAAACAGTACACTTAGGAGTCTAAGTGTCGCACCCTATGCCGGTGACATCTGCTGCTTGAACATTTTGATGATTCACACCCTCGATTGCTTGGGTGACAGCAATTTGATGCTTCGGGTTGCTCGGGACGCAATATCGAGCAGCTTCTTGAATGCAGTGTTCCCAAACACCTGAATTGGCTATGATCACAGTGCAGATTAGTATGAGGAAGGGTGGAAAAGTAACGATGTCACACACCTGATTGGTTTCAATGAGCCACTCGAGCACAGCAGTCTCAAGAGCTTTGTCACTGTAAGGGATAGACTTTGTATCCGGGTCTTCAGGCCCAAAATGCTCTGTGACAGACGATTGGCAGTCGCCACACTCCTTGTCAATTGCAGCCTTTTTGCACTCTTTAGTATCCTGGGGTAGCATTGACTCGAAGTTGTTTGAAGTACACCATTTTTGATAGCACAACTAGGACCTAGGTTAGTAAGTATTATACAAAATACTGAGTAGCACGCACCGAATGAATTGCAGCAGCATGATGGTGAAGGTTTGTGTGCTCACTGGTCAACACTTTTTCTTGCTTGGGGCAACCGGCGCCAAGCCTACAGTATGCAGATAAAAATAAGAGATCCAAAGCCCAATATAGAGAGAAGGTACTTATGCACATAAGTTGCACTTCATGCAGACCTTGTCTTGACCCGGCCCAGGAGGAACTGAAGTAAAAAATTCCTTGATATCTGCAGTGGCATCAGTCTTATTCAGTTGTTCGCTTTGTGGGTCCTCTATATCATCAATCGAGATGATTGAGATGTCGGCATGCAACCCAGATGGTTGAGACACAGTTTGATCTGGCCCCAGGGTCATCTTTGCCTTCTTCACCTTCGGAGCACTGTTGATGGCATCTGTGGTATCAGTGTCGACCAGGAGGAAGGAGTTGGAAGGAGAAATGTCGGAGACCATGGACAGTGTGGAGTGTGTGCACGCACTGCACAGGAGTGGTGCTGGTGCTGGTCGCTTGGTTGAAGGTTGAAGTACGACCCAAAGTCAGCCGAGTTGGACCAACATCAGGTGACGGCACTGCTCCATCCATGGCTGGAGTAGCCTGATGGTCTGACAGCTCAGAAGCCTCAGATGTGGGTAAGGAGGAGGAGGAGGAGGAGGAGGAGGAAGCCACAGTTGTAGGGACATTTTGTGGAAGCTGTGGGGCAGCAGCGACTGCAACAACCCTGCAATGTGAGGTGAGCTCAAGCTCACCTGCATTGTCAGCAGACAACTTTGCTGTTGGTACTATTTTCTGAGTGGGGCAGGAAGCCATGGAAGGGGTCTGTGCAACGGGAAAGGGGAAAAATCTGACAACGGGAAAGGGGAAAAATCCAACATTTTTTATACCTGTACAGAATGTGAATCCGGTTCAGAAGTGGTTTGTTGAATGATTAGCAACTTACTTTGAGCGTGTTTTGTTGAATGATCAGCAACTTGTGCTGAGCACAACGGCCTGCAGCTTGTGGCTCGAGACTTGACTATGGCCCTATAAACCCTAGGCTGGGGCTTAGGGCCATGAGAGTGGCCTGCCAAATTTGAAGCTGGAGCCATAGGCCACTCTGGGCCACCTCCTCAGCTCCGGCCTGGCCCGGCCGTGAGCGGCTGGCTTAGGCTGGCTCTCGGCCCATGGGCCGGGCCAGCAAATCACTACCTAGTAGCAACCCAGACAATACCAAAATGATACTTTATTCCAGCACTAGACCTTATTTGGTAGATCTTTTTGGCTCATCATAATGTATAATCACTTTAGAGTTCCATACATTATGCAATATGCACTAAATGTACATTTTCCCCCTGTCCCATGTTGGTTCCAAGCAAAACCCCATGCAATATGAGATTTATGCATTATTATTCTATGCACTATGACAATTTGTACTGCACTAACATTGGGAGGCGTCATCTCCTTAATCTCAGTTTAAAAGAGTAGACCGTTTTGTCAAGGTCCTCCGTGATGGCCGAGAACAACTGATCCACGTACACAACATTGTTGTGGGCGATATCATCCTACTTTAGTGCCACAACATTATTCCCTGCGACGGTGCATTTCTCTCCGGTCACAATATACGGTGCACACGACAGGCAAGCCAGATGCGATCAAGAAGCTTTCTTACCAAGAATGTATCGCACTCAGGGATGGCACCTTGCTGAGTTTGATCCTGACAGTCCTGTTGGTGACGGCGAAAGCACTAATGGCTTGTGGAGGGGTAATACTTCTGGCTTGGAGAGTGTGATAATAGATGATGCGAGGTGGCCTTCGGGAATGATGTGGCACTGGACAGCGAAGGCAAACTGATTCCGGGAATAGTGAGAAGACGTGCGGCGGTATTCCGAACAGCCTCCTGATTCCGAGAATAGTGAGAAGACGTGTGGCGGTATTCCGAACAGCCTCCTGCATGAGAGCAGGTTCGGATGACGCAGAGGCGGCCTTAGGGAATGGTGTGGCCCTAGACAGCGAAGGCAAACTGATTCCGGGAATAGTGAGAAGACGTGTGGCGGTATTCCAAACAGCCTCCTGCATGAGAGCAGGTTCGGATGACGCAGAGGCGGCCTTCGGGAATGGTGTGGCCCTACTGATTCCGGTAATGGTGAGAAGACGTGTGGCGGTATTCCGAACGGCCTGCTGTATGTTCTAGCAGAGGCGTCGAATCTTGGTCGGTTTGGTGTCCGAGTCAAGAGGCGGTCTCACATTTGCCACAGTGTCCAGGTGGATTGCGGAACATCAGTGGTGGTCATCGTGAGTTTACCAGGAGCAACACATACCTAGGACAAATGCACCAATGTGTGGTGCATCACCGTGCCATCGAGATGGCGCCTATTCCAAGTCTGAGGATCCCCCGCTTCCAACACGAGAGCAGGATCAATCACGATGATCTTACTGTGGCCGAAACAGCCCTTGGGAACGGGTGTGGTACTGGGGAGCGAAGGCCTGGCAATCCCGATAATGGTGAGCAGGCGCATATGGACAGCCTTCTGCATGTTCTTGCAGAGGTGTTGCATCTTGATCAGTTGGCATGAGGGAAAGGATCGGGAGAGGCATTTATGATTGCGAGCGTAGTGAGCACCATTCTCTAAGGGTGGAAACCGGCGACCAAACAAGTACAAATGATTGCCTCAAAGAACCGGGGATTTTTGACGGCAGATGTTATGCCTTCTGCCTTCGTCGTTTCTCCATCAACGGTTCTAAGATTTTGGTTATGGTTGGGTTATGGTTGGGTTATGGTTGGGTTCGCGTCGAGGGAAGCGGAATATTCCGAACCAACCACGTGACTTTGTTTGGTTGTCAGATGGGGGGGGAGACGTGGGTGACCTGACCCACAGTAACATCCCCTCTGCTCAATATGCGGCTACCCTACCTATTAATATTAGCCCTGACCCTTGCGTCATCACTTGTTTCTGCATCCTTGTATCCGAGGGATTCCTTGGTAAAGATGGTTGATACTAGAGGATTCCGCGATGCTTTGAAAGAAAACGTATGTGGTACAACTTACTCCAGCCGTGGTTGATTCTGAATACCAAGTAGCGCACAATTGTTGTTGCGTTCGTTGCATCGTGGTGCGGTGTGAGTGCATCTTCTCAGCGGAATTGAAACAAATGGTCTCGCTGACTGTAGTTGTCAAGTATTGCAAGAAAATGGTACCAGAGTACAGCAAGGCCGCACTTGGTCTCCATCCTCTCATCCCTCTCTATGCAGTTGACTGCGACGAGAACCGATCCCTCTGTGCTGAACAAGCGCGTTTGTCTGTCCCAATCGTTCGTAACTTGGCTAATGTTTCTTTAGGGAGTGAAAGGCTTTCCAACAGTTAAATTATTTCCTCGCGGCAAGGAACAAGCGTCTATCTTGTTTGAACATTCAGACCGCACTGCAAGCGCGTTCTTTTATTTTGCAACGCGACGTGTGCCGCACAAGAATAAAAAGTTGTACTCTGTTGAGGAGATCGAACCATGGGTTAACAATGTACATCCACCCTTATTTCCCTGCCCTGTGTTGCTTTCTCATCATACAGAAAATCGACCAAACCCGAGTCTTGTTGCTTAGCAAGGCTAAGGACATACCGCTTATGTGGAAAGTACTTGCAAACAAATACCGTGATGACTTCACTTTTGCGAACCACCGCGATCGTAAGGGAAAGTCCTCCGAGGCGCTGGGTTACGATGCCGGGACTCAGAAGGAGAGCAAAATTCTCGTCTACCCTGCAGGCTCGGCTAATCCTCTTCTCTTTGAGGGTACGTGCTCCGCTTCCTTTTCCAATCCCACGACCCTTGTAATTTCCGATATCTCTGCAGGAGTGCTGAAATACAACTCTATCTCCGATTTCTTCAACTCCATACTGGATGGCACGGCCAAGTTGACTGCTCAGACCTCTCGGGTGCCCGAAGACAGCCACAAACCAACGCCCGAGGAAAAAGAAATTGAGCGCAAGCAGGAAGCGCAGCGCCTCGCACTCTTACACGGTGGTTTCTCTGACATAATAGACTTCGAAAAGGCCATGAAGGAACACGGTACAGACTTCCACGAGGCGCACGGCCACACCGCACGGTCTCGTGACACGACGGAGGACGGCCAGATGGGTGACTCGGATACAGGGACGTATGAGCGAGAGGACCCGATACATAGAGCTATACGCATCCAGCTCGAGAAGGAGCGAGAGGCGAAGGACGCTCACGTCGGCTCATTGCGCAAGACGGGTGAAACAGACCAGCGAACAGCCACCGAAACGCCTCTCCCGTTCGCGACGATCAACATGAAAGCACCTCTCTGGGCATCCGAAACTTGTATCTCTAAGAGCGTTAAAGATAATGTAGTCCCGTCCTGTGCGTCTCCGGTATTTGAGAGAGAAGCATTGCCAATCAATGAGGATGATACAGCTTCACAGTCAGGACATGCCAAGGACGAGTTATAGTTGTGTTAATACCCATCCATGCATGTTGGGCTAGTACGACACGATAATAAAAGTTTATAACATCTGGTATCGATAGCGTTGCAAATCTTACATTGAACAAACGACAAGCTTGATAGCAAAGGGGGAAAAGATCGCAAGGATCGCCGGGCCATTGATTAGCGTTCGGGATGCGTGAAGGCTACTCAAGGCTTCCATTGGAAGCAAGGATGTTGCGGACATGTGTTTGAATCAGAGGAAGTGCTCGTAGCATGAGCTTTACAGGCTTTGCTTCCTCTGGTGAAAAAAAGGGTTAAATATTAATGCAGAGGGACGTGTTGATGTGTTGACGATCTCACCCGCGAAGACGAGCCGCCCGTGTCGCTTAAGAATTTTACCCTCGTGACGGATGACATGATCATGCGGAACGATGACGAGTGAGTGCTGATGTTACAGTGAATGTAAGGGCATGGTGAACAGAGGAAAGATGCAACTGCATACCTTCTGGTACCAAGTAATCAGGTCAGGGCCCTTCTTCGGGACAAGAGGAATCTTGGTATAGCCGACAACTTGAACAACAAGTTTCACATGGCGCATCACACCCGCAGCTAAACATCTCAGGTAAAGCGCATAACGCAAAAGTCAGAGGTCCTCACTGCGGGCCTCGAGTAACTCCGAAACGCCTAGGACGCCAGGTCCGTGCCCTATGAGGATGATACGCTTGGCTGCAGATAGTCTATCGTAGACAAGTGAGCTATCAAAGCATCATCGTCACTGAAGGTTTGTATACTACTTACAGGATGTAATTATCCCAAAGGTACGTCATTATCTCACGAGCATACTGCTCCGGAGTTTTTGGGGGATACTACAAAGGGGAAATATTACGCAGCAGGATATTGTATAAAAGCGAGGCTTACATCTCTGTCACTGGAGGGTGGCTTTGGGAAGAGGTTGATGTCCAGGAGGCCATAATGCTCTTGCTGCACCCAGTGCACAAGCTGCTTCGACACATCGATCTAGTTCGCCCACGTGAAAGCTGAGGAAGCAAAAAGCTGAGATGACCTACTATGTAAGAGGACTCGAGTTGAATGTCGCAAGTTAGCCTATCCGAAATTTCAACGCGAAGGTTACCGCTATACAGCAGAAGATTAGAACAGAGGTCAACCTCAAGGGAATCGCACGTTACAATTCATGGGCAAAGACAACAAGGACTTCATTATCCAGGAGGTCTTTTCTGCGGATGTAATTAGTTTCTAGGAAAACCCAAGGGATTGTATACCCACGAGCACATGATCTGTGCAGAGAATTTCTCGCGAACATCGTCATGCATGAGTGGTACTTCGAGCATGTCAAATTTCTGGTACATGTAATCTTGCCTGTGTGCTTTGAGAAGTTCTGCCGAGGCTCTTAGTAGGACTGGTATAAAAAGTTCTCGCAGATCGCACCAGGAACAGCGAATGCGAACTCTTCAAAGTCTGGAAAATCGACGTGAGCTTCAGGAGAAAGTACTCATAGACAAATGAATAAAGACCCTCTTTCGGCTCGCAAGCTTTGATGTTGATATTCTTCCAGTACTTGCTTTGCTCCATTGCAACAAGCCAAACGGTCTCAGATTCAACCTCGGACGCAACTAGAGGAGGCAACTCTGGAGGAGCCTCTCCTAACAACATCCGACCTACAGCCAATGCGCAGTTGGAGAGCGATTCAAGCGTGTATCCGCCCTGTAGCCGTAAGGTAAGAAACGCCGCTTCAAAGACAAACTCACTTCAAGTGCAACAACAACTTTCCCCCCGGCAAGGGTGGAAAGCATGCAAGTCATATGGGCATATCCTGCGGGCGTGACACAGCATTCCCCGAGGATGTCGCCATCGGCCGCATCGAATCCAGCTGATACTGTCGCAAGTTTAAGGATTATCGCGCTGGCTGATTTATCCTTCCTACTTACTGATCACAAGTTCAGGAGCAAATTCTGTCGCAATCGGCATAACGATCTGTTGGAAAGCGTGGATATAATCCGCGTCGGTTGTGCCAATCTCCGCCCAGGGGATATTCACCGAACTTAGACGACATGATAAGTTTAGCAAGTAAAGAGAAGGACTATTTCGCGCACTAGCCAAGCCCATTGCCTTCGCCGCAGGATGTCATACCACCAAAGGGTCCGCAAGGGTAAAAGCGTCCACCCTCATATCTATGCAGGGATATGTAAAGCACCGAAGGGTCATCGTTGAAGGCTCTTTGTGTACCGTTTCCTGAAATTTTGCGATAAGAGCTTACAGATTCTTTTTTACTTTGAATGTACGCACCGTGGTGGACGTCCCTAGCCACTGGCATGGTCAACTATGGTCATGGGCGAGAAATGATTCTAATTACCAATCCAGAATGAGGATGCGTTTGATAGGTGTCACCTGTTGCACAACCCTGGCCGCAACAGCAACATTGTTGAAAAAGCAAAAACCCATCGGGCGATCTGGTTCCGCGTGATGACCTGGAGGGCGAACGATCGCGAGAGTTTTCTTTAAATGACCACGAGCAACAGCAAGTGCAGCCTCGATGACCCCTCCACAGCTTAAAAGCGCAGACTCCGTGGTCTGGGGACTGACATATAACGAATCTTGCTCGTAGAATGCTTTCGAGTCTATGACTTCCTGCCGCGTCAACGCTGTCGGTGAATCGTCGCATCAGTATCAACAGACAAATATAGACGTCACGTACTTTTGAGAGCCAGCACCGTTCTCCAGTGTTGCTCGGTGTGTACGAGAAGTACAGCTTCACGCTGCACACGACCAAAGGGAAGGCGCTTCATCGCGCTGAGGCAACCATGCTTGAGCAACATGTTGTGAACGGCCACGATCCGCTGCGGTTGTTCTGGATGTTCGTCAGCCTCGTCCGGACTGTGCGACATCATCGCCGCGTCGTACACATAGCCAACAGTATATGTTGGCGGTGCTAGCGGAACGGATGAGGCACGCGGCAAGGAGCCTGCCCCGGCAGAAACAAGACGAGTGTCGAACGAATCTAGATGCAGGGAAGGCCGTGCTACGGGCCTCTCTGGGATACCATCAACATCCATCATAATCTCACCCGGTGCCCGGGCTCCGTCGGCAATATCGGAGACCATACTTTTAAACTACCACTACTGTAGTAAGTTACGAGTGGAGGAAACTAGTATGTCACACAATTCAAACTCCGTTTCACTGGTGCACCTGACGTAATTTACTGACACGTATTCAAGACACCCTCTGCACTTTCAAACATCCTTCGTGTTCGAACTATATCTAGTTCCGACGAATCTAGTGGCCATGTCAAAGGCCTACCCACTCCCTACTGACGTTTCTCCAACGACTGTCGCAAATACCGCCTCGCTGGTTCGAATCGTTGCTTTTGTCTTTATTTCTGGCGCTGCCTTTGCATCCCGTCTATTCGCAGTTATCAACTTCGAAAGTATTATACACGAATTGTAAGTCAGTCTGCTCTCTTACAGATTGTGCCTCACCTATCCTTGCATCTTAGTGACCCCTGGTTCAACTTGTATGTCTTCCCTCGTCTTTTATTCGAACTCCATGGTTGATGTCAGGTTAGTCGCGCAACAAGAGTACTTGCGTCAAAGGGTTTCTATGTGCGTTCACTGAGGACACATTTTGGTTTTATTGATTAACATTCGAGTAGGAATTCTGGAACTGGTTTGACCCCACAGCATGGTACCCCTTAGGCCGTGTTGTTGGCGGTACAATATATCCCGGCTTGATGGCTACTAGCGGGGTCATTTACACTGTTCTGCATTATTTTCACCTCCCTGTTGACATACGGAATATTTGCGTACTCCTTGCTCCCGGGTTTAGTGCCCTCACAGCCTGGGCAACTTACATGTAAGGCGGCATCCTTAATCCTTCCCTCCTATTCACCTATCTTGCTATAGGTTCACTAAGGAGATGAAGGACGAGAGTGCTGGCCTTCTAGCTGCCGCCTTTATTGGCATTGTTCCTGGCTACATCTCACGCTCAGTCGCAGGATCATATGATAACGAGGCCATTGCTATATTTCTACTTATGTTCACCTTTTTCCTCTGGATCAAGGCAATGAAACAAGGCAGCGCGCTCTACGGCACCCTTACAGCCGTCTTCTATTTCTATATGGTTGCGGCTTGGGGTTGGTGGATCATTTGGCATGCTTGAAGCTTAATTTACGAACACTTCGCAGGTGGCTACGCATTCATCACGAACATGATCCCGCTACATGCTCTTGCTCTCACACTGATGGGACGTTTCTCAAGTCGCCTCTATGTGGGCTACTCTTCGTGGTATGCTATCGGGACACTTGCAAGTATGCAGGTGCCTTTCGTCGGGTTTCAGCCTGTTCGTACTAGTGAACATATGGGTGCCCTAGGTATTTCGGATGCTGATTTTTAACTTTCATGCTCTCTGACATTTTCTCAGGTGTCTTCGGCCTTTTGCAAATCGTCGCATTTGTAGAACTTGTTCGATCTCACGTGTCTTCAAAGCAGTTTCAACAACTGTTATTCGTTTCTGTGATCGTAGCTGGCATTCTTGGCACATTGGCTATCGTCGGTTTAACTTACAAAGGATGGATCGCACCTTGGACCGGACGTTTCTATTCCCTGTGGGATACAGGATACGCAAAAAAGTGGGTAATCCCTGGCCGCGTTACAATATGCTCCTCACGCCACTCCTTAGGTATATACCAATTATCGCTTCCGTATCCGAACACCAGCCTACTGCATGGCCGTCCTTTTTCATGGATCTCCATTTCCTTGTGTTCCTCTTCCCAGCGGGCGTTATCCTGTGCTTCAAAGAACTGCGCGACGAGCACGTGTTTGTGATTATCTACGCGCTTGTCGCAAGCTACTTCGCGGGTGTGATGGTGCGGTTGATGCTTACACTCACCCCAATCGTTTGTGTGTCGGCAGCGGTTGCACTCTCTAGCGTTCTGGATACGTACATCGACCCGATGCAGCCGGACCTGTCGGAGGGTGATAAAGTTGATGGAACGAAAAAGGACAAGTCAACTACGACTCTCGCGTCTAGCACGTCCGTGGCAGAACTCTTGACGGACATGGTGAAGTCAGGCGGCTCCGCCGACAAGAGGACCAAACCTGCACGACGTGGAATCATTGGACTCGACACTCGTGGAGCCGTAATCCTGAATGCATTGGGGATGCTTCTATTCTTCGTTGTGCACTGCACGTGGGTAACCTCCTCCGCGTACTCGTCCCCAAGCGTCGTGCTCGCATCCCACATGCAGGATGGATTGCACATTATTGATGATTTCCGGGAGGCGTATTATTGGCTCCGCCAGAACACACCGAAGGACGCTGTTGTCATGAGCTGGTGGGACTACGGATACCAAATTGCCGGTATGGCGGATCGTCCCACTCTCGTCGACAATAATACGTGGAACAACAGTAGGTGCTCTGATGTACCCCTCGCATCCAGGAATGAAACCTTCTTGCAGCTCATATCGCAACAGTGGGCAAGGCTATGTCCAGCCCAGAGGAAGTTGCATACCCCATCCTACGCAAGCACGACGTCGACTATGTGCTAGTCATCTTTGGCGGTTTAATTGGTTATTCTGGTGATGATATCAACAAGTTTTTATGGATGGTACGCATTGCGCAGGGTGTTTGGCCGGACGAAATCCAGGAGCCCCGGTACTTCACTCCTCAGGGTGACTATCGCGTTGATGATCAAGCATCGCCTACTATGAAAAATAGTCTAATGTACAAGATGTCATATTACCGGTACGTCGGTGGCGGGTTTTCCTCTGGGGACAGTGTTGATGATGATATTATTACCCTCAGCTTCGCAGACCTTTACGGCGGTGGACCAGCACAGGATCGTGTGCGCGGACAAGTGATCCCTAACCCAGGACCTACTTTAGATTTTCTAGGTAAGCTCAGTGTTGCCCTGCCACACTGTAATACTCACCAGCATATAGATGAAGCATTCACATCCGAGAACTGGATTGTAGGTTTCCATGCCCACTGTAAGATGAGACCTTCTGATCATCAATCATGACGCTCGTAGGTTCGCATCTATCAGGTGAAAAAGGAGGACCCTCTCGGCCGGGACTTGAAAAGTGCGAATGCATTCGACCAAGGCAAGAAGCGCAAGCGGACGCGTCCACCTGTTCGTCGACGTGCACTGGCATAGATAGATAGATTGATGTTCTCTCCAGCCAAAAAAAGCGTTTATTTATCTATATTGATGGTTTCACGTGACTAAAGCCTCCGCGTATAACGTAATCGCCCACTATGATTGACCACCGCAGCAGTGTTCATGTTCATGACATATCGCAACACGCGACGCGGTGCGACACATCCCATCTTCTCATGAAACTCTATACCATTAAGGCATCGGAGATCCTCCAGAGAAAATCAAAGGTTAAGGTGGTTGTGTGGAAGACTCGAGAAACCTCCCGAGGAACCAAATACATCCCAGTAGAAGTGACTGCAATGTCTGGTACACAAAGTCAGGCACTGCCAGCTCAGCCTGATGCGGCACAAATATCCAGCCTTGTATCTTCCATCGTCTCGAAAGCTAGAGAAGGTGACTCGCTTAGGTGCGTCCTCCACAACGCCCGCTACTGTTGGTGATCCATGATTATGACGATATGTCCAGCTCCCTGACACCACGGCTTGTGCGTTCCGAAGTCGAAAACAGGTTGGAGATACCCAGTGGAACACTGGATTTACCCGCATACAGAGCACTCGTGAGGCAAACGATTCATGATGCCATGGTATGTACCTCTCTTCCTTTGTCCTGAGGCTGCAGAGACGAGCGCATTACACGATGACTACAACAATGCGAACAGGCCTCTGGAGAAGGTGGCACAGGTGGAAAGATAAGCAAGAAAGGTTCGAAACTAAAGGTCGACAAGATTGGGCATTCATCATCGTCCAAGTCAATCAAGTCAAAGGTGCGCAGACTAGAATTTTTTGACTGTTTACGATCTACCCTCTTCTGCAGGAAATCATCACAGACTCTGAACGTGAGGATGGACCGAATCTATCCGCCCTTCAACGCAAAGCGAAACCAGACATGGAAGTAGATAATCACGAAGAAGTATGCGGCGTTGATGGCATAATGCTCCATCCACTCGCTCATTGTCTGTGCAGGAGAAACCCGTCCGCTCCAATTCAAAAGCAGTGTCCTTCAAGGCCGACCCGAAAACAAACAAGGACGCCTCGCAATCCACCAAGGCTGAACATTTGGGGTCAAAACGAAAGCCTTCACCTGAACATCTAGCACAGGTATGCCACCGCTATGTCTTCCTTTTCATGCTTCTTGAACGCCTCAACAGAGTGACTCGGATGCAGAGGGCTTCAACACAACGCCAAAGGTGTCCTCATCATCGCACCGAATAACAGACAATCAGGTACACGACCATTGTATCTCAGGGTTACTCAAAGGGTTGATTATCTACCCTCGCAGGAGTGTGACTCAGATTTGTCGTCACTAGTAGATGAACCCTTAAAGAAGAAGGCTCGAGGCAAATCCAAGGTAAACCTCCTCTGCCCTCCGAGTCTTTGCGACCCACCAATCTCACATTATATCGAACTTCAGAACTCAGAGACTGGGAAATTGCGGGTGAAAGCGAAGCGCCCCAAACAAACTTCTAATACGCTCTCTAAGGATGACGAAACCATTAAGCGCTTGAAGGTCCTCATTCTCGACTTCGTGGTGCCTGTACATTCCTCTTACACACCCAATTTCCCTAGTCCCTCGTCGTTGCATGTGGCGTGAGAAAACAGTGGACACGAGAGCTTGACGGCCTGAACACTGATGCACAGATCGCACACATCCGCAAGATACTCAGTGACCTTGGTATGGTGGGGCGTCTGAGTATGGAACAAGCGCGGGAGATTCGCGCTCAGCGCGAACTCGCACAGGAGCTGGGTGCGTGGTTAGACCCCCTGGGGACACAGGGCTATTGACCCCTTTTTGTTTCCCAGACGATGTGCAGAAATTCGAGAGGGCAATCGTATCTGGTAAACCATTCAAAACTGAGAACACAAGCAGGCGCCTGGCCAAGAGGAGTGGCGGCGATGCCGACAATGCCAACGATAGTTCAGACCCTGGAAGTGAGAGTGCATCTTCTGATCATGAACCGCCTAAGATGGTACGTTGCAACTTGGTCCTCGCTGCATCAATTCTGATCCCATCAGAATAACGCGCGGCGAAGTATCATGGCGTTCCTACAGGACCAGAGTTCCGATGACGACTGACTTCCACATTCCCCGTGTCACTTTTTGTCCCATGTTTGTTGCGAGTTGTTCTCGTCACATCTCATCGTCGTTTAGCTTCCAAATATACCAAGTCCGGTTGATTGCCTATAGTTACCGGTAATGACATTTGTATGTTACGCGTTATTCTCGAAAGGATTGCACCCGGAAATGTTCATTCGTATTCCTCCAGTACAATATAGATCTGAAGTGCCCCAAGTAAAAACATTCTGTAGAACAGACTCTGGAGCGAAACACGCTGCCTTCTTTATGAATTCTCAGGGGTGCGGGACCGACTCGGGGGGCCAAAAAATTAAGTTATCAGCCTGGATGGTGCATATCGAAATCTATGAGTACCATGGCAGTCACACGTGGGGCATGTACAATTCCGACGTGATGATGGCCTCTGTTCCTCGAATGGTTGACCACTCCCCAGTGGCACTCGGATCCAGAAAAGACCAAGAACCCACTCCGAGTCTGAGTGTGTCCCTGCCTCTCGCTGGCCTGGTCGGTGCTGGAGTAGACACCGTAGCTCGATATCAGTATCGAAGTGCCCTCTTGGGTAGAATTACAGCACGTGACAGAGGTCTGTCAAGAGCATCAAGAGCATCCTCTTCCTACTACTACGGTGTTTATATTCAAGGAGAAAGAAAAGCCTAGATGGGGTGTAACAAAGACAAATTTGCGACAAATTCCAGAGGATCGATGCGGTAGTTATCGTCTTCTACGACCAACCCAAACTCCTGAAAAATGAGCGCCTTTGGGTCTCGTAAATCGTACTGTGGCCAACTAATCTCTTCTAAGTCGCCGTTCGGATCCAAATTTCGCGTGAAGTAGATGACATAGTCGGCTAGTTTCCCGCCTCCAAACGAGTCCAGGAGGTCTGTCCCATGTGCCTAGACGTAGGAGAATATACCGTAAGTCCTATTCGACGGAAGGATATGTGGCAAGGCCCACCGCTCCAATGAAGGGCAAAAATTTGCCGCGCTTATGAACTGCTGGTGGTTTAGTGACTATAACCCGAGCTGGACAAGGTTGGGCGTACCGAAGGCCCAGGAGTTCTGCTTGTTAGCCTGGTATTTCAACAGGAGTCGGCGTGGACCATGAAATACGATATCGCCTTGGATTGCCGCAATCCGTTTATATTGGACGCCTAACCAAGGGATATCAACTCAGATCGATAAAAGAATTGAAAGACGGCCTACTAAGGTTGTTCAGGGGTCCCGTATCGAAGGGGCACCCAGCTGTGACGTCCTCCGGGTAATACTGCAGGAGAAGGTCCACCTGGTTTTTGGGGGCGGTTGGCAACATGAACGAATTGAGGTACTGTCCCAGCTCAGTCGTAGTGCTTCCGCCTCCTTTAGGGAATGCCGCTGACAAACGAGCACATATAGAACCTACGTGACGTTTAGAGACGATAGTGAGAAGAGTGAACCCTCGTCGTCACAATTGCCTACGATGAAGTGAGCACTTTCCCGTCTGCGAGTTATGAGAACTTCATGCCTGTGATCATAGGTACATTTGACACATGGCCACGCAGAACAGCATATTGTGGTGGCTCAGTCAAGAAAATGCCATCGACACGAGGTAGCCATGCCAGCGCAAGTCCCTGAAAATCCAGTTAGTCCTCAGCCAATTACCACTCATATGACCTCTGATATAACCTGGTACGCGAAAAAATTCGGCGAGAGATCCATGGCATACTTAAATTTAGCATATGGAACGTTACGAAGACACTCCAGAGTATCAGGACTGTTGTCGCAGGCTGCATTCTTGACAAGAGCGTCATAGTATTGCTGGCCATTCTCAATGTCCCCAACAGGAATGGGGCCCCCGGACTGCATGATCGCTCCTCGGAATAGGCCTTCCTGATCGCCCTTATTCACCAGCATGTGGAGGGCTACTGAAATGGCACCTGCGCTTTCTCCCCAGCTGTCATAAAAGAATGAGGGCATGGCCTAAGAGCGACAGAAAAACTGTACTGACATTGTGACTTTAGAAGGATCACCGCCGAATGCTGAGATATATTTTTGGACCCATTTCAAGGCGAGACGTTCTTTCAAGTGGATGAGTGTCACGACCTGTACGAAGATTAGCCAACTTGAACTCACGATCTTGAAGGCCGAGATTGCCTATCTTCGCGTTCTTGACTTCTTTTCCGGGCAAGAAGCCAAAAGCTGCGAGGCAAATTCTAGAAAAGGTGCAAAGTAGCATGAAGGAAATATGACACACCGGAAACGCTAATGGGGTCTCCTTAGCCAGTCATTATGATACAACGGTCAACTCACCGGTAGTTCATACTGACGAAAATAATTGGCTCCCCCATTTTAATGGAGCGGGTGACGATAACCGCGCCATCGTAACTTTTGTGAGGTATAATTGTCAAACCAACCGCACACAAAGGGTGGCACGTACAGAGCAGTTCCACCAATTTCGAAGCCGCCACCAAAAATCCACTAAGCAATCCCCTCGTGAGTGAGTGCAATTGATACAGCAATTCTCTCTACGGTGCTTACGACAACGACAGGAAGATTTGACGTATTCGTAGCATCCTCAGGTGTAAAAACGTTGATCGTCAAGCCTTGCAATGGAACGGCGCTCAGCGCGACACGTGGAGAAGACTATAATCTTACAATCTTCGTTGTCGACAGTTATTTTTTCATACAGCTTGGCGAAAATATCGCTGACATCCTTTTCTAAACGTGTGTTCAACCCTCGAGGTAGCAACATGCGCTGCTGCGGGCACGATGGCCCAAATTTACGGGCGTCATAATTGCCTTCATAAGGTGGAAGAGGATCTGGAAGGCGCAGGCGTCGGTCGCCCGTGCTAAACAGGTACTTGTTGATCTATTGATGATAATGGATGATAAACTGAGCTTACGGGGGTTCGGCATACGGGATACCCAGGAACCGAGCCGCGCCACCTTCGCAGATCCCAGTGAAGGTTGCATTATCAAGATGTGCTTCTGGAGGGGCACCGCCGATGTTGCAGAACCCATTTATCACATTGGGTATGGCCTGCTCCTGTATTGCAAAAGGTTTAATCTTAGCGAGGGCGAAGAACGCCTGGTCAGCGAACAAGACAAGGATAGGGTGAACTATGCGCATTTAAGCAAAAGTCCTTGGTGGGTGATGAAAACCCTACCAGGGAAGCCCTGTCATGGCTTTATACGACGTTATGACACCGCCTCTTGGCGTTAGCTTGGGCGCAAGGCGACCGCATTCCATCGCGCCAACCTATAATCAGGTCAGTTCAGACTTGTTCCTTATCGTGCCAAATCGCCGGACTGACACTCATTCTCACGTGATACGCGGTCAACGGGGTCCGTTTCCCAAAAAGGTCAGCACAACCTACCTGCATGCGCTCTCGGCCAGGTCCACGAGCTGACGTCCGTCACGTCCCTCAACATGATGTTGTTCGGCAGGGCTCTAGTTGTGATCCGGCTGCCTAGCCGTTTCCACACTCTAGTACCTTTCCTCCTTCCAGATCATTTTCAAATTCTGTGGAATCTGTCCACTTCGATATAGTATCATTGCCCGAACCAGTCTCACTCACCTCCCTTTCCCATTCTTACGGTGAACCTTCCCTACAATCTATAGCATCACCGGGGGGTTAAGTCACGGTCAAGTTTTGCCAAATGGTGCAATCAACACTGGCAGCTCACCGAGCGTAGAGAACGGCTGTCGTAAACTATTATCCTACTTGCTGCGTGACATTGCTCCTGACATGCTTGGAAAATATCACAGTCAAGTTTCGGGCGCTTTTCTTATTCCTGTTTTCTTAGTCTCTCATCCCCTTGATTGCCGTGTGCACTTGGCTGATGTGGCTTGCTGGTGTGAGCTTACTAGTGGTCTACGTACCGCCATAAAACATAGCTGAGGACTAACTATAATGGTTATGTTAACCTACAAAGACTTATTGGACTTGTTCATACTCACAGCAAAATGTCGTCATTCTCTCTTTGGGTCGCATTACTACGCATAGGTTCGAAATTGTCTGTCATGGGGCGAGAGGAAGCTTGGACATTGGAGTGGCGCCCTTATATGTCACCACCTTGATGGCCAGGCATCGCAATGGATTGCAGTACTCCTCTAATTGCGAGTTGACTGGTTGACCCTTTAAGGAGAGACAGTTCACACGATGCCCCCATATCTCTGTACGACGCGGTTGCCCTCTCATGAAAGGAGAAGCTCTGGCCCGCGCAGACGCCGGTGGAACGTGCTATCATTGAAGAATAAGCACGACCCATGATTCAGTCTACGATGGATCAACCGCGCTTACGGAGGTTGTGCCTAAGGAATGCCCAGGAACTAGATCATTCTGCCTGAGCAGGATCCAGTGGAAATTCAGTTGTCGAGACGTGCATCTGTAGAGCCACTGACAGAACTGTCGCCGCAAAATTCGTCACCAGCGAGAGGTGTGCTGGGTTCCTGCGCGGAAAAAGGTCCTAAGTAGGGCCTCTGGTAAGGGGATAGCCCGTCGTCCATCGCGAGATGCTGAACATGTGGAAGAGTCGACCGAAGGAGGTCATACCGGTCATGTTCCAGGATAGCTTTCAAGACATCGGCATGACACCCTCACCCAGCTACATACATGACTGCATACCCTTCACTTCTTCCTGTAAGCTTCCTTGTTACTAAACCTTGGAGAAATGAACCGCCGTGGTTGAGATCAGCAGGTGTCGGACTGCCAGTATGTTGGATTAACACGCCGCATAGTATTACAGGAACTAGACGACGCCTAATCATATCCAACCCTCTTGCCAACCCTTGTATCCAACAGGCGAAGCTCCAAGTTCGAGATCCGGGTGTACCCCCACCGGCGCGCGCATACTCCGCAGGTCATCATAAGCTAGGGGCATGGTGATAAACGAAGTTCTCATGGGATGGAGCAGGAGTGTTCAAGCGACCTCTAGTGGTCCTCTACAATTGAGGCGACTTAGTCATGATACATCGGGCCTTTAGATCTTCTCAGAATCCCAGCAGGTGACAGACGAGAAACCAACCCGTTCAGCCACATGTGTTGGTGGGAAAGAAAAGTGTCTGCAGTCGGTGGATATATGCTAAGCGCAACGAGAGATAACAGTTGTCCCGGTACCTTCTGCTCGAGAAGGCACAGCAATAAAAGGAAAACAAAAGCAGTGTAAGTATGGTACAAGCGCTTTTTAAATTGACACAGCATTCTACTCTATCTTCTGCACGACTCTGGGATGTGATGGTGATGGATGGCCCCGATGGCAGGTGTGTATCATCAGGGTGGTGGCATTGGAAAAACCATCACGCTTGCCGTCGTGACAGCTAGTCCACCCACAATATTAAAAAAAGCAAAGCCGGAAAATTATGAAGGAAAATAGTGGACACGTAGGCTTATGCATGGGGGATGTTGTCGTTGATTGCTTTCTGGAGATCGATGGTTGCCTGTGCGCTTCCCACCTAACCCCCCCAAAACAAATATTCGTTGCCAATCCGGTTTAGCCATGAACGATGCGAGAAAAGACAACGCACCCGTAAGTTATAATGTATCGCTCCACTAGGCGTCAACACGCTGAATCGCAGGTACCGTGGGTCCTGAGCGATCGTGCAGCTCATGCCCCGGAAAAGTGTCACGTTCAACAATACGGCGTATACGGCGTCCTTCCGCATGACTTCCACGAGAAAGAAAGTGGGGGGAAAAGTCAACTTGAATATTCCCAAGCTTGTCAATGTATGAGATGACCCACCAAGCCGTGCACCACCGCGGTCCACTTTCCGCCTATTGAGGCGCAATAAACCTGTCCCACGTTCCTTCCACTGGTTCTGCTCGCTAAGCACAAACAACTTTCCCCGCACGCTGTGGATCGTCTCGTCCTCTTCTTCTCCCGTCAGCACTGAACAACAAAAAATCTCAGGACGGTCTCTCCAGCATACACACAACGAAATTGCACTCACCCTCCTGCTCAGTCCATTTCCCACTCGTGGTTTGCTCTCCCCAGACACCAAACCCTCCATCGGTCTCATCTTCCTCGTCGCCACCTGAGCCTGAACCGGCTCTTAACCGTTCCCCAAATGTCTTCTCTGCCCCTGCACTGCCTTCACGCCAACTAGTACGTTCATTACCCTCACCGGGAGCGATACTCTCGCTATCTCCGCGGGCACGCTTCGCCGCAGGAGCACCGGTGGCACCGAATAGGCCCTGAGCACCACCCGTTGCATATACGGCAAATGGATTCGACCGTGCCCCGCTGCCAGGACCTGGGGAACCAGAGCGACGGACAGGGGAGCGGGTACGCGCCGCGGCTGACACGAACGGCGATGCAGCGGAGGCGAAAGCTTCAAATCCGGTGCGCTTAGCGGGAGTCGGGCTCGCGTTGCGTTGTACTGGTGAGCTAGGCGCTGTCTTCGGAGGAGAGTTGGGAAGGGTGGGAGTAGTGGTCAACGTGGAAACCGCATTTGAGGCCATGGTTGCCGTTGTGGTTGTAGCCGTGGTTACAATCGTGGAACTCTTGGTGAGGGTTGACGAAGAGCCGAAGAGGCTGGGACCTTTCACGGCCGAGAAGGGCGATGACACAGATGCATATGCAAGGAAGCCGCCACCACCCTGTGTACATATTAGCATACACAAGGAAAAGAGATCTATAGACAACCCACAAAAGTAGATGCAGGTTTAGATCTAGGGGACGCCGGCGTGTTTTGCGCGTGGGCATCTGACCCACTCTTCTTCCTTGCCGGTCTCTCCTTTTTCTCTTTGTCTTTTTCTACCTCAGGTGGCGGGGATGCACGTTTCGCTTCGCGTGGGTTAGGATCCAGGTCTCCATCCTCATCCTCACGAGGACGCTTCGTTGCGGAATCGGCTTCGGACGATGGCGGCGTAGGACACTTGGTCTCCTGTGGACTGGAATCTGCACGCGCTTCAGCAGGGAGGGCCGAGCTGGTTTGGTTGTCGATTCTATGCGTACAATGAGCCTCGGATTGTGGTAGGGACATAGCGGAGGTTGTGGCTGGGACTTCGACTTCTTGGGTAGGAGCGGGAACGGCGGCAGGCGGCGGCGCAGCAGCAGGATGCTCCACAGAGGCAGTGCCGGCTGTATATTTTATTGGGGCTTTTACGGCAACATTTCCCGGAGCGGAGGATTCCACGACGTCGGGTTGATTCTGCAATTCGGGGATCGTGGTCGCAGTTTCGAGGGATGTCCCTATTTGGGCTTGTGCATCTGTGGTTGTGGCATTGTCAGGTGCCACAGGTGCAGGGACAGTGTCAGCGCTATCTTGAGGGGGACTCTGGCCATTACGCCGGCTAATATCATCAGCTGTTTGAGATAGCTGACGGATTTTCGTCTCATGTGGTGGCGAGGGATGTGGCGAGGGAGTTGGGACGTCATGCTCTAACGCATCGACAAACTCCTCTTCGTCATTGTCATTTTCATCAGCCTCCGCGGGGGTAGACAGCGCACGGCACTTCTTCACAGGCGACCGCGAGCGATGGTCATGCAAAGTAGACTCGTGTTCCTATCTTTGAGGTCAGAGACCTGCGGTAAAAAGGAGTGTAAGATGAGTCCGTTATACGCACGGTATCATCAGGATGCGGGGTTGCGGCCTCGAGGGATACCTCGCGTTCCCGCTTCTGTGGTATAGCGAGATCTACGCAGGACATGGGGTCAACACAACAGGAGCGTGTGTGAGGCAGGAGAGAAACAAACGCACCAGCGCCGCGTGCAGCGCTGACCTCATCGTCGAGATTAGGGCATAGATTGTTGTCTGCTGCAGGTGTACTATCACTAGCACTTTCATTTAACAGGGAGGTCTGAGAGGAGTGTTGCTCCTCAGTATCTGAGGGAGAACGAGACTGGGACATGATGAGAGGTGGATGAGAGAGAGAGGCGGGGAGAGTGCGTGTAGTGAGCGAGGACCAAGCCTGCATTAGTTCCATTTCAGTCTCGCCCGTCCTACGGCCTCGTGCCAAAGCCAGCCAGCCCTTTTCATCTCGGCTCTTCCCCATCCGTCCTAATCCACATCTCGTATTCGTACCTCACCCCTCGCTCCTCCTGCACGCCCCGCGGAACCTCAAACTCCACCCACGCACAGAGCGCATCGTGCGGCGCGCGCGACCACCCCCCGCCCCCTATAAAATCCGGCATGAAGACATCACATCCTTCGAACGAAGGTTCGATAATCCGCGTGATAAGGACACGCTCCGCAAGCGGCAGCGCCGCGGCGTAGAGCCGTGCACCGCCAATTACGAAGACGCGGCTCGCGTCCGCAGCGTGCGCCTCTTCGAGCGCGGCGTCGAGGCTGGACGCCAGAACGGCCGCTTCCGTGTCAGATGCACCGTTGTCGTCTTGCTCCTTGTTCTTGATCTTGTCTGCACCTATACCCGTACCCGCACTCGTCACTCCCCTGCTCGTCCGCACAGAAAAGCCCCGTCAGCCCAGCAGAAATCACCTCATGACGAAGGAACCCGCCCACGCACAGATTGTACTCTGCCTGCTGAGATACGACAAAGTTGATTCGCCCCGGAAGCGGGCGAAAACGGCGTGGAATGCTCTCCCACGTCGCGCGGCCCATCACGATAGCGTTTTTTTTGCCTTCGCCACCTGGCGCGCCACCCTGTCCGGTCGTTACTCGTGCAAAATATTGAATTTCCCGTGGCAGGCGCCAAGGCAACTTGCCTGCCTGTCCGATCCCATTGTTCGTCGTTGCAGCGACGATGAGCGTTACTCGGTTCATTGTCAAAAACAAAACAGAGAGGATCAAGATAACGTGATACAATACTGTATTACAATAATTGAATTAGGCGCCAGGAGCCTGGTACAAATAGTCTGAATCCCTGCGTTTATTGTACACCCGTTATTTGATTCCATGAGGGTGGACTCCCGACGCAAGACTTCATGAAACCCGTAAAGAAAAATCGTTAAACACCAGAAAAATAAAAATAGACCGTCCATGGACAAGAAACTGCCACCGTGTATCGTGTGTGACGGCGCAGGGTCCTCACTGAGACAAAAATGAGGATAAAGCTTGGAGTGGCGTCTCTGGGAGAAACAACTCATAAAGGTGATGGTGACTCAGAGAAGAAGGATGATGTATCATGTACGGATACAAGAACCTGGAGGTTGGGGAAGGAGACACAAGGTCATGGTGGTTCTCCATTTTCAGTGGCACTTGCGGCTTGTCGCTCGCTAGCGAGCGCGAGCATACTTCTCAAGCTGCGCTCGAGCACCGGCTTGATCAATACCCTGAAGAAGACAGTCAACCCATTCGCTCTCCAAAACCATCGAATGCCCAAACAGTGCAAGGAAAACACTAGAGATAGAGACAAAGCACCCACCTGTCTACACCCGCCGCGAGGTACTCTTCCTGGTCCAAGAGCAGGGCGTTCCCCGTCACGCCAACCACAAAATCGTTTCTCCTTGCCTTTCTTAGTTTTGTGACCATCGTTAGGCCGCTCATAACTGGCATCTGATTGTCCAGAAAGACGACTGCGAAGCGCCCACCATAACCGCTTAGCACCATCTCCAGCGCAATCTCACCATTCTCCGCAGTTGAAACCTTGCAGCCGAGCCGAGTAAGCATCCTATTCATCATCGTCCGCGTCAATGCGTCGTCGTCTACCACAAGCACCCGCAGGCCCGGCTGGAAAGTCGTGGGGAGCCCACCTGGCCTACTTGACGACGCTTGTTGTTGTTGTTGTGGCTGAATCTGAGAGATCGGAGCGTCGTTCGAGCTCGTCAATACCGGCGACGGACATGGACAGTGTGACGTTGCAGAATTCGTGGATGCCTTAGGCATCTCCGACGTAGATGGAGTACGACAGGGAGTTCCCGGAATTTCTAGCGTAGGCGAAATAGGAGATATAGGAGACGGTAGCGGTGGGGGTATCAATGTCAGTGGAGGTGGCAATATCAACGTGTCGGCTGGGTTCTCCGCTTCCCTCTCAGGAGTCGTGGCGAGCGCGAGGGTGTCCCCGATAGTGCGTGTAATTACCGAGGGCGATCTATCTGCCTTAGGCCCGATTTCGACCAGTCCACCCTGTTCCATCAGGGTATGCATCGCAGAGGAACTGCGTTGCGATCCTGAGGATGATATAGCGCCACTGCCACTGCCACCGGGCGAGACAGAGCTTGCTTTTAGTGGCGCCGTCTCGATTATCAGCCGAGGTGTGGCAGGCAACTCGCCAGGGACAGTGTTCACAAGACCCATTGGGAGGTGGTTACTCCGACCGTTTGGCAGCTCCTCGTCACCTAAGGACGGTAAGGCAGGTGTCCGCGACACAATCGCCTGTGATCCGATTCCGAGCGCTGTAAACATACACGTGATAAGGTGAACAAGAGGGCAAGGAGAAGTAAGTATGAGCTGGACGTACGAAGCTCAACCCAGAACGTAGACCCCTTGCCGACACGTGAAGTGACACCTAGCCGTCCGCCACTGCGCTTGACTATCTGCCTGACAAGAGCGAGGCCGAGACCAGTTCCCTTCCCGCCCTGCTGCTTTCCTTGTTCTGTCTGATTGAACGCAGCTATTTGTACAAAGGGTCAGGTTGATGCATGGGGGGAAAGGGACAGGACGCACAGAAAAGCTTAGTTTGAACCATTTCCTTGGGTGGGATCCCGTACCCGGTATCCGTCACCTCAATTCTGACAACGATCCAATCTCTCGGAGGCGCGTGCCACCGATTATGCCTATCAAGAGTGTGTGCGGAGAGCTGAGGCGCATCACTCATCTCGTCACCTTCTCTCTCAGCATTCTCGGTGCCCCCTCCTTCCCTCATGCCGTTTTCCCCGGACAAGTTGCGATGAGAACATGCCGGCAAAATCAGTCGCGTTGCGATGCGTAGCAGGCCACCTGGGGGTGTGAACTTGCAAGCGTTACTTGCCAGATTTGTGATGATCTGCATCAACCGCGTCTCATCGCCTACAACGATTCCATCGCCGTCCTGTTCCGGGACACTTTCAGGGTCGAGGCCGCGTGCTATATGCACGGCATCCCGTGCGACCTAAAATCTGCAGTTAAATAACCCGGTCTTGCGATCGCAGTGGACGAGGATGAGGGAAGAAAACTACAGGTCACGAGTCGAGTTTGCCAGAATGGGGGGAAGAGAGGGAATACATGAGGGAAAGACGGACCTTATCGATGCACGGGTCAAGATCAGTCACAAGTTCAAGTTGACGGGCATCTGTCGCGAGGCGTAGTGGGACGAACAAACCACGCATGACTTGATGGAAGGAGTACGGCCTGGACACGGACTCGAAACGACCACTATCCATCCGATTACTATCCCGTGACGAGCAGAATTCAGTATCACCAAACAGCCACCGTAAAATGAACAAATGATGACAGGGAAACGTACAAGTCTAGGACATCATTCAGCACTGTTAGTGAAACAGTAGGGCGTCAGACAAGATATACGTGTGAGAGGAGCTACTAGATGTGCTCGCCTTTGGACATCATGCTTAAGCTTCCTTCCAGTGCCTTGAATTCAATCTCTTGCGCACGTGGCACGATGCCAGAAGCCTCCATGTTCTGTACCGCGAGCACTGCGCATTACACCCGCATAAGCGTTTGCATTACATCCCAGTTCCAGAATTTAAAAAAATCGGGTCACTCACGAGCAGTATTGAGTGGCACGCGGACCTGTGCAACCACGCCACATCAATGATATCAGTCAAGACTCGCGAGCCAGCCCATAACCAAGAGAAACTTATCATGAAAGACATATCTGCGGGGGACGGGAAAGTCTCATCAGGTGAGTGGCACGACGTTTCATTGAATTGTAACCCACGATGTCAAGCGGCGTTTTGAATCCGCCGCTTTGCGCTCATTGATCTGTGCTTTTTGTGTAGCGCGGAATTGTACCTTAAGTTGATCGCGTAGTACATAGAGCCTGCGTTCGGACTGAAAGCCACAACGACCAACCGAGAAAAAGCCTCTTCTCAGAACTAAAAACTGACACTTCGATAGGAGGAATGGTCGACGCACAGTCTCGAGCATGTAGTGTACGCAAACTAGAAAACCTTGAAATATAATAAAATCCAGAATATCTGAGAAAGGGAAAGGAGACGTGATGAGATAACACGTGCGCCGAGATTCGGGGAGGACCCACTTCGTGTCCATATCTTGCGGTACGGGAGGACAACAACACTCGCGCTTGAGGTCCCGGAAGCGGATTGAGTCAAAGCAAAGAAAGGGGTTGAATGATTGGTAGGTCTTAGAAAATCGTAGTGGTGTTACTTACAAACAGGCCCAGATGATCGCACAAATGACAGCAGACAGGCGCTTCTGGCATAAGCCAAAAAGCGCCACCGTTGGCACCGCACAAGCAAAGCTGGCAGAGAGTTATGACCTGTGGGAGAGCGGGTAGAGGAAACACGAAGGAACAAACTAAAATAAGCCTAGGAAGTCCCTCTTCCCACAACTGAAGAGTGAAAAGTTCGGGTTGTACTGTCCACAAAGGAGGCTAGGAACCGCTGACATCAGATCCCGGAGCACTCAGACACTCATGAAGATACTCTTACATGTAGAGGAGTATATAAATGGCCCTACGTGAGGTCCAATCAACGAATCAGAAAAGTGGCGATCACCAGGGCTAGAACACACACCAAGACCAGGTAGCAATCGCGAGTACGACCTGATAGGCATTTGGACGGTCACGTGGCCAGTCGTAAATGACGAGCACAAGAACAGGGAAGGTGCAGGCAGGCGCAATCTAGAACACAGTGAGCCAAGGGAAGATTTCTCCCAGTGGATATGAACTGTACCCCATAGACAAATATTTTATCTATAAGTAATATAGGCCCTGGAACGAGTGCGGCGTTGAGCGCCCAGTTGACAACAAGGAATAGGGAGGACCACATCGCGAGCGGCTGCGACGGTGGCAGGCACCACGTATATAGAACGTATGAGAGCTTGGAATATGAATGGCCAAAGATGGGCGACGCACTTTACGCACAAACCAGTTCTCCTTGACATAATGACGCTCCGACTTTTGATTGGGAAGTTTGGAGGAGAAAAAGCCGATGATTGCGGGGAACAGACGCCATCTGAGAATAACGAGGGGTGTACAGAGGCCCCAGAAGCCGCCAGTGTGAAGAGCGTCCGAATCTCGATCGGTGTTCGGGCCGGCGATAGGGTGGCCACCAGGCCTGTCGAGCGAGATATCCTGCTCAGATAGCGAAACAGACGACTTGATGTCATCCGACCAGTTTCGGTCGATGACCACCTCGTCAACCTCGGCGTCGTCTTCGCCCTGGCGCCCCCCCTGAACGTCACTGCGGAGGCCGTCATTGCTTCCCTGTGCAGAGCCGTCGACGAGGGACGAGGTAGAGGGAGAAGTGCCTGTGCCGAGGCGTCGACGGAAACGGGCCCAATAGACACGGAGTCCGCGGCCGCCGTCGATGCGAATCGTCTTCTTCGGCCTGTTGTAAGTGGTGGGGATGGCGGCGACAGGGGGAGGGAGGACGGGCGCCTCAGGATCAGCGTTGGGCTCATCAAGGGAAAGAGAGCGACTGGTGCGGCGGGGGGGTGGTTCGAAGGGCTTTTTGACCGAGAATTCCCTGCGGTGAGAAGGGGAAGACATGGGCATGTCTTGGGAAGTCCATTTGGTCGAAGACGTGGTGGTCGCCGTTGCGTGAAAAGAAATGGCAGTGCCAGAATGGGAACAACTTGGAGCCCAGCTGGTGGAAGACCGCGCTATCATACGAGGGAGAGCAGAGCCAGGTAGAATGTGTTTTTAAATGGTCTGGGCCCAGACACCCTAAACCGACAGCTCATCCTCTCCCTTCTTGGCCCCGCCGCAGCGCGGAATATCTTAGCTCAGCTCCGAGGCATCTTATCACGGTTATAATCTTTTCAGGTACCACACAATGATGATCTTACTATATTTAACCGCCCACTCCTCAACCGTATCACAGCCCAGAGAAAGGGGCTGCCTCGGCGTCCTCGTTGGGAAGACGGATGTATTAGTTATGAGTTATCATATGTCTAACTGAACTGTTCGCCGTGGTCGTTGACTCCAGCTCATGATGGCATGATCCGTGGGTATTTTATCCAGAAAAGGAAGCAATTGCGCATCACCAGCTCAACAACAACGGTTTTTGAAGCCTCAAACCTCAGAAAGCCATAAAAGTAAAATCAGCCCCGGGGCTCAATATCCACATTTGCTTGTTTATCAACCTCAGGTCCCAGCCCGTCCCTCAGAGAGTATCAGACAGAGAAACCGTTGTACTGGTCCTCAATTACATGCCTCCGTCGGAGTTTGTATTCTAGCACTGGTCCAGTTTCTCGGGGGTATCCTTGGGCTCGCTCGACCTCCCATCCACTACCTCCCTCCACAACCCAGAAAAAAACTAATCTGGCTCCTAGAAGCCTTAATTTGACGATCCCCATCCGTCTTTCCACTTGGAAATTTATTCCTGTCCCTTTTCGCCCCACTTCACCTCCCCCTCGACCTCGCCCAACGCCTTTGCCTCATGGCTACCTCTATCACTCTCAAAAATGGGGACCCAGTCAAAATCAATGGTAATTATTTGTCCTTTTCCCTCATTGGCACTCCCAGGTTCTCATTTGATTCAATTCACATTTTTCCTCGTTTTATTTGTCATCGACAAATTAAGACCACGTCTACTGTTCGCCCAGCTGGTCCATTCGAGACGGCACGCCATATTCTGTCGCGCGCATCATGGAGTTCCTCACCGCGGAGGACGTGCAGCCCTCCTACAAGGGCAAAGGCAAGGAGCCTGCGCCAGTATTTACGCGCGTGCGCCTCGCGTGGTACTACCGACCCTCAGACGTGAGCGACCGCCCCGTGGCAGATTCACGGCTTCTCCTTGCCGCGATCTATTCTGAGATCTGCGATGTCGCCCAACTACGTGCCAAGTGCTACGTTGTACACCGAGACAAGATCACCGACCTAGCCGGTTGGAAAAAGCGCCCAGACAGATTCTACTTCAATCGTCTCTTCGACCCGTACATCAAGAAGGAGTTTGAAGTCATCCAGTCCAATGACGTCCGCAACCGTGCGTATTCATCTGTGGTGGTAGAAAGGAAGGATGCTGATCGTACGCCCGTATCTGCAGTCCCTACAGACATCCGTGATGTACTCACCTCGCGATATGAATACGTGGTGGCTGAGAAGGAGATTGTGCCTGACCTAACTGACACCCTTCGAAACTGTGACACATGTTCCAATTGGTGCTCTCCGTACGTTCCCTGCTCTTCAATCTATCATTTCCTGAAACCCCACCCCCTCGCCTCTTTTCTCATAAAGACAAGAAACCGTCCGATGCGACCGCTGCAAGTCATTCTTTCACATGGGCTGTGTGCAACCACCGCTGAACGCTAAGCCTACCCGTGGCTATGGTTGGACGTGTGGGCCGTGCTCGCGTGCACACGAGCAGGCTGTGGAGGGCCATGACGTGCGGCACGTGCCTTCGCCTGCCGCAAAACCGAAGTCCCATGCACCGCCTGCACGGGGCCGCGGGCGTCCACGTAAGGATCGCACTCTGGCGGAGAAGGAGGAAAGCGTGCCAGTTCGCCATTTCAAGATGTGGCCGTTTCGATATTTTGGGTCCGTGTCCTCCCGAAAAGATTCTTGTGGTGACGTCGTGTTGACGTGGTTATCGTAGATTGCACACTGTCGCAGAAGATACCCTAGGTGAGCTACCCACTCAGGTTGCTGGAATTGGATGTTGAGATGTGTATCTTATCCAGATCCCGATGACCTTATATTCCCCCGGACTACGACCCGGGTCGGCACAAAGTATCAAGCGTCTATACCCGCTAAGGATTGTGCACGTGATCCAGGTGGGTATAAGCTCCGTCGTTGATTCCGTACACTCAAGAGTCCACTTAAGATATCCAAGAACGAGGTGGGGAGGCGACCGTAGAGGTACTGAGTCTCGTACACGATATGTCCGATACACAAGGTGAGCACGTTACGTCTCCCAAACAGTCGCCTCGGTGCTTACGACACATTTTCTCCGCCAGTTGACGAGCGTGAGTCTCGTCTCTCTGTCTGCGTCCAACACCCCTTCATACTGCATTATACAGTCGAGCAGCGCAAGACGCGTTTAACTGCGAAGCTGAACTTGCGCTCTAACGTCGACTGGCTCACTGAGGCCATTCGGCGTTTCTCTGAGGCTTACGCTCTCGATCAGGACTTTTCGACCGTAAACATGACCAATGTCTTTCGCTGCGAAAAGGTTCGTTGGGGTTTGTATTTTCTCCCTCACAGCCCCCTCTCACGTTGGGATTATGTTGTCCTAGTGGAAGACTACACAAACACGCTATGCCGACCGTGAGTGGGATGACGACGAGAAAGCCGCGTTTGAGGATGCCGTTCTTACCCACGGCGCCGAGCTACGTACCGTCCGCGACGAAGTTGGCACACGCACGATCTATGAGGTTGTGCGCTATTACGGGCATTGGAAAAAGTATGTTGTTATTCCTTCCTCTTTTCCCTTCTATCTGACTTTAAACCGCCAAAAACAGCATGAAACTTGGGGAAGAGAATCGTAGGCGGCGTCTGCTTGGCACGTCGAAAACACCACCACTTTCCGCATATGCTGCGCCCTCCGCTGACGACTCGGACTCAGAAGGTTCAATTGTACGCACGCCAAGCAAAGCGCACGCATCGTGCGGCGCCTGCCGAACACGTGATACCAAACTATGGTGGAAGGCGCCAAAGGGCTTGGCGACCCCTGTTCTATGCGATGCGTGCGGCATCTCATGGCGCAAATACGCAGATCTGAACCATCTCCGGCCTATTCGCGAAGAGGCGGCCGCGGCCAAGCAGGGAAAGGCAGAAAAGAGGGAGGGCACACCGCTCGCAGGGTCGAATTCCAAGCGCGTAAAGGTGAGGGTGTTGTCTTCCATTAGCGCGCGTTTTAAGCATGGAGGATCTGTGGCGCAGACTAACGGGTCGATTTCGTCCACTCCACCTTCAACGGCGAGTAATGGGACTCCGCAGCATCGCTGTCTCGCATGTCACAAGTACGGTTCTGGTAAGGTCTTCAAATGTAAAGAGTGCCAAACGCGCGTCCATTCTGGCGAGTTTCATCTAATCCGTTCTTATCTCCGGCCTGATAAGTGTTTCTCGTGTTTAGGTGCGTGTGGGATTGTCGACCCTGGTTCAATAGAGTCCTGGACATGCGACCTCTGCCAAAACGAAAAGACGGCTGAGGCCTCTCTCGTACGTCACTATCTTGTTACTCTGCTACTCGCATCACCGACCACCTTCCCAGAACCCCGATTGCGTACTCTGTGCAAGACCCAAGCGCGAGCGCGAGCGCGACAAAAAGGCGTTACACCCACCTGCCGATTCATTCTTGCGTGTTTGCAAGCCGACTGAGGGTCAGGGCTGGGTGCACCTCGCGTGTGCGGTGTTCATACCCGAGTTAACGTTCTCCGACGCAAAGCGTCTGCGCATCGTCGAGGGCATAAGCACCATTCCCACCCATCGTTGGTCTACAGTACGTAGCAGTTTCACTTTGTGGAACCTTGAATTTGCTTAGTTCCTTTGTGGGGTCGCTGATGGAAACTCGCAACTGCCAGCGATGTACGTTGTGCAACCAAGTCGGTGGCGCGGTCATTCGGTGCAGCGACTGTCCAGAAGAGTATCATATCTCGTGTGCATGGTCCCGCGGTTACAAGTTCGGCTTTGAGATTCAGGCAGTGAGTCCCCTCGTCCTTGTGAACTCGCAGCCCGACTCACACAAGTTTTAATCAATCACGAAAGACTAAAGCAGCAAAGCGCGAGCCCAGCGCCTCAGTCTTATTCAACGGCGTATCAGGTATGATGCACCCCGTCGTACGCTGTAAAGAGCACGAGGGCAGCCGACGCCCGATTTTCGATATCTGCGAAACGAACGAGTACGGCGAGGTCCGTGTTCCTCTCCTTATCGTCCCCCCCTTTCACCCCTCCTTTCATTCTTTCCCTCTTTCCCTAATGCTCACCTTTTCTTAGACGGCCCTCCAAGTGTATTGTAACACCTACAAGCAGGCTCAAGTCGCGCAGTCGCACGCGCTCCTCCGCAAAGCACGGCGGCTGGACCACGTCCTCGAAGAGAAGGACGTTTCCGCAACCGCGGGGCTTAATGGGCACGGGCACGGGGCTGCTGCGGCGTTGCTTGTTGCAGACAACGATAATGGTACAGACCCACAGTGCGCGCACTGCCAGACGTCGTTCTCTCCATTCTTCCACCCGCTGCCACGTGCAGGGGCATTCGCATGTCATCGGTGTCACTTTGAAGGTCGGACACAGATGCCACTCACTAACGGACACATCCTCGCACACGGACTCGGGCCATAGTCTTAAGGGTTTCATATTAATTATCATGTTCTTTACGTGTTCTTGATTTTTCGCTCTCTTTATCCTTTCTGGTTTTTATTTGCCTTTCTTAGAGTTGTCAGGGTACAACGGTGAGGGGGATTGTACGATTACATTGTACATGTTT
The DNA here is from genome assembly GCA_015178965.1 of Russula ochroleuca. NCBI lineage: Eukaryota > Fungi > Basidiomycota > Agaricomycetes > Russulales > Russulaceae > Russula > Russula ochroleuca. The sequence goes on along the minus strand of WHVB01000026.1, from coordinate 336,194 downwards.
GTGTCCTGTGTACCAATAATCATGAACACTTGAGTGCGAGATGGGTGCAAAATACATGTGGGCAACAGAAAGGGTAAAGAAAAGTCAGACAAAGCAGAAAGAGGAACAACAGAAGTCGGGTAAATGTATTATTAGGTCAGGCGGAGCCATTTCATGGCCTCACCCGCTTGTAGTACAGAACATATGCTGGCTTGCCCTGGAATATCAAAGGATACAATCAATCAAATAAAATACCGGGATGAAGCAAAGGCAACGACTCACGACAACTTCCTTTGGGTTGGCTGGTGTCACACGGCTATCGTCGCAATATAGCCAGCCACCTCTAGAAGCAATAAAAGCGGTATCTAAAAGCACAAAAGACATCACGTGATCAGTAGACCGCAAAAGCAACAGGTGAAAACATACAGTGTCCACTGCTGAGGCTGCCAAAATGGTTCGTGACTGCGTACAGGTCATAACGGTACGGGGGAATCTGCAAACGGGGGTCTTCGGGAGGGTACCTCTGCGTGCTCTTGCGATCAACGCCAGGTGGGAGCGGCGGGGGCATGTAATTGGTCAAGTCTAAGCCTTTAAGTGGGAAGTCAATGTGTTTCTCGATCTTGTCCGTGAACGGGCCCTTGAACGAGAACCGTTTCAGGTGTATGAGCAGTACGGGTGGGAGTCGAGAAAGCGACAGTGTCTTGGTTGCTTTACGCAGCGTTTTGCATCCTGGGCAGTTCCTAATCGGAGGTTTGAGATGGTTGGTCCTACGAGGGCGGCCACGATATAATAACGCACCACGCATCTGCTTTTTCCATCACTTCGGTCTTGACAAACGCATCAAGACATTGTTGTATGTCAACCTTGCTGTTCTTGGTCGATGGTATCGGCAAGGACAAATACATGAAGCTGTTATATGTCGTTGACGTCTATAAAAACCTCTGTTAGCTGCAAAACCGGGGAAGTCTGACGCGACACACCTTGTGGCAGGTCATGCACTCCAGTCGATTTCGGAACTGGCCTTGGAAAAAGTCAACGACGATGCTATCATTCCGCATGCGATAGATCTTCCATTCCTCCTCGCTTGCAATCTGCTGTGGAAGTTTCTCGAGCTCCTCTTCCCGAGTGCGCGTCACTTCATTCTTCGGCTTGTTGAGTATACGGTTCAAGTCCTCGTGCAACCCATCAAGCAAGAAGCTCAGGAACTCCTGTGAATCGTGCTGCTCTGAACCGCCGAACTGCGGGGCATGAAGGCAAATGGAACGCTAATGTCAAGGTCAATGAGATCAGTCCTTGAGACTCGAAGAACAAACAGGCTTTGCGCACGCGGAATTGAAAGGGCGAAATATACGGCATCTCCCCATGCCATAGATCGTGCAAGATACTCGAAAACGCATTCACAAGGTTGCCCTTGGTTCCCAACGGGTTGACCATATTAACAGCGCTCTTCCACCGACCGTCTAGGGCAAACAAAGACGTTGAGCGCTCCGTGGCCGATCCTATACAACAAAAGGGCGCAAAGAACTCACCTGTAAAGAACCACGCGAAAGGCACAGTGGCGCTCAAGCATTGAATAGTCGAGTTCATATAGCATGTATTCCCTAAATTCTTCAGGCCCACGGTACCAATCTGCACATCCGTCCAGTACGTCACCGGGTATTCTGACGGAATTGTTGGCGGCGGCGGAGGCAACGAGAACGAATGTGCATGATTCCGTGGGCGCTCTTTCGGGGCTGCTGCTACTGGTGGGGGCCGAAGAATGTGTTGCGCTGAAAGGTCAGGGTAGTCGATAGAGGCGCGGGCGGCGAAACCCGCGCCCGTAAGCGCGAGCGCCTCCTGCGACTGGTCATGGTAATCTGAACGCCGCCGGGAAAGCGTTGCCGGATGTAGAGACGCCTGAGGCGGTGAGACGAGGCCGTAGTTTCCTGCAGAACCATTGAACGAGGAGCCAGAGCTGTGAGGGATCACCGTGCGTGCGATCTGGGGGTATTGGATGGGGCCATTGGTCATCGCTTGTGGTATCGTGGGGGAGGAAAGCTGCATTGTCAGTGAGCATGAGGACGCGCACAATCCAAAAGAGCGGAGACGTACACCATCCGACATTGTACGAGGAAACGAGGGAACGGACGGCGGGCGAGTCATAGTTGGCTTGCGCTGGATACGGCGGACAGGCTCCGAAGGAACATCATTTGATTCGGCAAGGCTATGAGGGAAAATGTGGTCAGCGTACCCAAACGGAATACACCACTTGAAAAGCGGTACCGTGGCGTGATATGGCCCTGGTCGAAGGAATGGCGTGGGCGGCTATCGGGTACAGGCAATGGGCGAGGATCAGAGACCGACTCTGTCCCTGCCCTCGTCCGATTCGGCAATGGACTGCGCGGTACTGGAGGGAGACTCCTGATAGTCTCCGGCTGGGGACTTGTCATAGAGGCACCCGACGCCGAAGTACGTGACACCGGGGCAAGCTGGGACACTGGCGGTTGCGGCGGTGATGGCACATACGCTTCTGTAGCCGGCGGTGGCACCAGGGGAGTGACTGGTGTAGGAGCCACGGGCGCCTGCTCTACGATGAGCTCCTGGACCCCAAATTCACGCTTCCACGCTTCTAGGCCACCGATGAGTAACACAGGCACGCGTTTGAGGGATTTGCGAAATGCAGTCTCGTATATCGCACGTATGAGCCTGGCGAGTGGCGCATCAGGCGGCCCAGGCGTCTCGGAGGCATCGTCGTAGATGGCAATAAGGTCAAACTTGTCGCGGTTACAGAACAAAACCCACTCGTCGCGTGGTGCGACAGTAAGCGAGTCCTCGATCGTCTCGCCTGTTACGCTTCGGGCGTGCGCGCGGCACCGTTAGCGCCCAGGTAACGGGGGAAAGTGAAAGGGTGGAGGCTCACCTGCCACGAAGAAGCACCGACGGTTCAATACATACGACGGCATCACCCCGAATGTGTTCACGATCGAACGCCTCGCGGGTGCGTACGTCGAGCATAAGTACCTTGAGCTCATTCCGGTACATATAATCGTGCAACTCGCGTGGTTCTGCCACGCTCTTAACATGGAGCTCGGCAGGAGGGACAAGTGGGGAGCCAGACCCACGGATGCCGAGCGGGCGCTTTGCAGGTGATGTAGGCCGACTCGCGAAATGGTCTACGGCGGGGGTGATGGGTGTGCTCGATGGACGCGGTCCGAGCTCTATGGGGAGTACAGGGAAGGATTTGGAGCCAAGACTGGGGGAGCCATCACCAGCGTGGTGGGTACTAGGTGGCCGCTGAGAGGCATGGCCGTTTGAGTTGTCTGTGCGAGCGTCGACATCGGGGACAGTTCGTCGACTATCGATCTCCTCGAGCTCGTCGATGGAGGGGAATGCCTGGGAAAACTCTACGGGTGTAAGGAAAGAAGTACGTGGCGACGAAGAGGTTGAAGAAGTTGGAGATGGAGGGCCAAGAGCGGAGGGGGATACAAAAGAGTGGGATGTAGATGGCGTGCTCGATAACTTTGAGGACGCTGATGCGCTGTGGCTGATGGGGGGCGATAACAGAGAAAGAGACTGTAGGGAGTTCCTGGTTGTTCGCGTGCCATCCGAGGACGTAGATGTTGGCGAAAGTGGTACCGCCGTGGTTGTGGGGAGCTCTCTGGAGACGCGTTTGGTGGTGCTCACCGACATACCGGCATCCTGCAACGATCGCATTCGGTCCGCAATGCTTCCTCCGGACAGCTTTTGTACTCCATTTTCAGCTGGTGGTGAGCGGTGCCCATTGAGTCTGGAAAGCACTTGTAAGCAGACAGAGGTGGCTGGGGTCGAAAGGAGACTCACTGCGTAGCAGCGGACCTCTCCACTTGAGTTAATCTACTTTCTATTGCATGTGCGCGCTGTGTAAGGTCGCTACCCTCCCGCTAAAGAGCATTAAGAGGATTGAAAGATAGACTCAAGAGGGTGCCACACCTGCTGGAACTCTGAGAATTCCTTCCATAGCACACCCCGTTTTCCGGCAACATTTTCCGCCTTGAACTCTGCGCTGTCCATGAAAACTTGGGTGAGACTTGCAGCTTTTGTGAAGGCGCTGAGAGCACCCTTGAGATCTCCCGCGCCTTCGCGTGATTGGGCAAGGGAGATCTGACCCTTCGCGGAACGAATGAGAGAAAGCGCAGATACACCTCGGCTTCCACGTTGTGCTTGCTGTTTCGCTTGTTCTTTTATCTCCGCAACAGACATGTCTTCGGAAGGCTTCGCGGGGCCGTTGTGTAAGGCTGTGCGGAACAATGAGGAAAGATGTAAGGATGAGCAAGATCTGGAAAAGAGGTGCTTACTTGAGGTCGTTGAGGAAGAGGGAGGGAAGGTTGAGGGTGATGAAGCTGGAGAAACGGTTACAGAGGGCATCTGGGGATGAAGAGGAAAAGAGGAGAAAAAATAAGGATAAAATCAAGAGAGAGATGCGTTCCCTCACAGACTCATCATCGCACGCACACTAATCATAACAGTACAGCCAGTCACTACTTTGCTTCCGCACCACTAAGCGCGTGAAAACTGCCAAATTTTAAGGGATGATTTTACGTTACAGTAAGAGTCCACAGAACTAAACAGAACAATCGGGAAATACAAAACAGGACAACTCTGACCGCAGTACGGTGCGTAGCCCGCAAAACAAGCGCCAAACCGTCACGACCTGGATATGATACGAGCATACTCTCTTCGACAAAGGCACCCTACACACGATCAGTCCCGAGGATCTCCAGAAACAAGGATGACTCTTGATACCCTGTTGCCTCAGAGCGTTTCCCCAGGCACGATTCTCCATAGCTGCGTCCAAGGCTTGGCTGTATTACTGTAAAAGACCACAAGATAAATAATAAGCAGCTCAGAAGGTCCCGAATCCATGTCTCGCACACTGACACCTTGACCGATTCGACGAGGGGATCGCACTCTGGTTACGATCCTTGTTTTATTCATAACCAGATGGTGAACATCTCAGTGGAGACTAGTCTGGATTCCAACAATGATCCACTTATGGATCCTCTTTGGGTAATCCTCATGGTAAGACGTGGGGAATATACTCTTGCAGAATGCCAATAACGACGAGGGAGTCTAGGGTTTCATATATCCCGCGCACAATATGCAATCAATTGATTCAATGGTAGCATCGGGTAAAGTGATGTCGTCACGTACAAGTTGACGCGAGTTCGGGGAGTGTCGCCCTATTGATATATCCGACTGGAGAAACTCCTGTGTCCGCCAAGGGGTAGTGCAGAAGAATACAGCCGTCGGACGTACGCATAACTGGTTGGTGTCAGGAAGACAGGACCAGCAGGTCGACAGGAAAGGTCTCCATAGTCAAAAGCGAGTAAATAAAGGTTTCATTCACCCACTTTTGATCGTCACCAGGATACCTGAAAAGTGGTATGAAAGCGAGCTGTGATCACAAAGTAAATAATTGAATGCAAAGCGAAGGGGGGTTGGAAGTTGATTCACGGCAGACCACAGGGGCGGCAGGGCCCCCCATTCCCCGTTGAATTGATAGGGCTCTTGGAGTGGTTGCATAGTAAAGTGGGCAAGTTCTCGGACATTGCGCGTCGCAGTTGACAGGTTCAGACAGGCACGAGCGGGAACGCGTGGCTTGAACCTTGCGGACTCGGAAAGCATACAGTATCATGTTCTTCCCAGCCATTGCGTAAGTCCTCGCCGGCCCCACAGTGAGGAGTGAATGGAAGATGCCAAATTTATTCCGAGTCATTATAAAGCAGGGGGAAGGGAAAACTACAAGTAAATAAATGAATGAGGACTCGTCGTTGGACGTGCAACGTGCACAACATTCACCTGTCCTGTCATAGGAGCTGGCACCAGCCGCGGATTCGGCTCCGTAGGGTGCTCTGTGAGCGTAGGGATTACAAATAATGGGATATACTGTCAGCAGTACCAATGGGAAGATGTAGTGGCGAGGACAAACCCCGGGAACATATGGCAGTCCCGGCACAGTACAGTGCATGAAAGTATTTTGTCAGCTGGGAGTTCGTAGGTAGGCGAAGAAGATCCAAAACAAAGGGACCTCCCAGCTGATGGGAGCGCTGTGGGGAGGGATCACACCCTGGAATCGGAATGTTCATCGGGAGGTGTTCGTTTCTTCGTCCACCACTCACGAACGGCCACGATTATGTCAATGAAAATTCCCAAAGTCAAGATTATAGCGATGAGTTGACCGAAGCCCCAGGCGTTTTCGCCGGGCTGGATGATCGAGCGATTGCGAGAGACCTGGTGTCTGCGTAAGTATGCTTTCCTTTCCATTGACAATGGGCAAATTACGCACTATCGTCTCGAGGGTCGCGACACCATACGCAGCAGCTCTGATGAAGAAAATGTAAATTTCAAAAAAAAATACTTGATTCAAGGAACTTACCCTACTTCTAGCACATATCGGAGCACCGTTCTCCAAAATTTGCTTTTTTGAATTGACTGTGTTTGTAATTGCGGGATAGGTGACTCTATGGAAGGAGGACGTTCGGTGGGGGTCGCAGAGTTCGGTGGTGTCTCGAATTGTTGCATGCGATACAGTATCTGCCACACACAAGCGAAGAAGAACACCGAGGAAATAGATGAGACGATGAACATGACCCGTAGCCAGGTCGTGGTCACCCTGACGTCGACAAAGAACAGAACGTATTTGACGAGGTGATTGCATGATGGCTGCGAACCAAAGTTGCTGTCTTTGATCCACACGTACAGATACCAGCCACTGCACACCATGGAAGTGAAAGTCTGAAGCAAGACGAAGAGCTTCATGCGGAAATCAGCCTTGTTAGACCGGAAATATCTCTTTTGGCCTACTCCCCCCGCCTCCGGTTAATGTTATGAGAATGACGGTTGAGTGGTCACAAAGCATACCGTATGCATAGACAACACTAAGACAGATTGTGATTTGCAAGACGACTATAGCATGATACAGGTCCAACTGCTCCTGCACGGTCTGCACGATGGCGGTGATGATGAGACTGAGGCCATAAATGACAGAACTTTTGTATATCCCGTCCAAAAGTTCATCGGTATACTCATTCTCTGGTATCAGTGCAATACAAATTATGGTCACGTAGAAGTTGACGCGGACCTAGAGAGCTGGTCAGCCAATAGACAACGTTGAGTCGATTGTGACTCGGAAGCGCGTAGAACGCGGGCTCACCCCGATCCCTGCGATGTCAGGGTTTGAGTAAATGCATTCATTGGCCATGGCCTGATGGTTCGACGGAGTTGACTGGATTCATCAGGACTGGATTCACAATAGAGGAGGAGAGCTGACTCACAGCAGCGCTTGAGGGACGCTCTCACATTAGGTCACAAGAGTAGCATCCTGGGTGTTCACATAGCACTGCCCCTGATTTGATGCCTCGAGGAATCCATGAGTCGAGTGGAGGATGGCGAGGCGAGTAGAGTTATTCGCGTCCCGAAAACGCACAGCGTAGGCATGGTGTGGGCGCTGCGTGCCAGGAGCCCATGGATCGATAAACACCCAACCCTAGGGTTAGATCACGTTTTCGCCATACTGCGAGGGTTTCAAGTCCATTGCTAGAACGCTTAGAATAGTACGATAAGGTCATAGTATATATTAGAAGGTGCATGACAAGAGTAGACTACGAAGACGGCAATGCGTTAGAGTCCCTTGATCCGGCGGAGGCTTCTCGGCATTCCTGTCCAGTCGTGAAGTCAGTCAAGGTAAAATGAAAACCTGTCAAGCTGACCTATGTCGTTTTTTCCGTAGGGAACCAGGACATAAGAGGCAGCCACCATCGCCGCGACATCATTTGATTTCGGATAGCTGACGAGATTGGACACCTTCCAAGCGAAAATGCCCATTACCTTTTCCATCGCGACTGCGAAAAAGGAGGGGGGCAAGAAGCATGTAGCATGGAAATCGAGTGCTACTACCGTACCGTCTCGATACTTCTTGAAATTGCCTGGAGTGATGTCGCAAGGGCAAAGGCGTAGACCATCGGGGGCATCGGCCTCTACGTCAACCCGCCTAGTGTCACCCATATATTTGAAGAGCTACCATGGCCGTAAGCCATCCAGGCGTACCAGAAAATTAGTGCTCACTTACGCCATTCATATGCTCTTGCAGCTTTTTGACCGTGTAGTACGTGATTGCAGACGTCCACTCGGTGGAGAAGTTGTGTATAACGCGACCTCCGCCGACGGGTCCAGGCGCAGAGCTCGGACCTTGGATGCAAATAAGCGTCTGCACAGCCCTTGCCACCAGCTGGTCATCTCCCTCGTCGCAGTCTGGAGCGTCAATGTACTCCATGACTATGTATCCGATGGGGCAGGCGGGGTTGGCCCTCGAGAAAGCGTTGTAGACGCCGAGGGACCCGCACGGCGGCCTCTGGTTTGCATTAAGGTCCCTTGCAGCCCAGTCCTGCGTTAACGCCTCGGCCATGGTGACGTTCGGGCCGTACTTGACCCAGGCGACGATGGGCTTACGAGGGTGGTTGGGTAAGGGATTCCGCTACGGTCGTATCCGGCCTCTTGGCACATGGTCACGATGTGGTCGCAAGACGGTAGATTGTCATTGGCGAGAAAGCCGAAGTCGGATGGCGATATGGTGACTAGTAGAGAGTATCAGTCATGATGGGTTCGTACGGGTAGGCATGAAGAGAAGCGACGCATGACAATGCGAGGATTGGGCGCGATGGGACTGGAAGCAGGAAGGATAAGCAGGGTGATTGTGGCCGTGTCCACTAAGCAGTGTCAGGTTAGGGTTAGCCGTGGTGGGAGAGACATCGGACGGATAGGGAATACAGGAGGCATTTTAGACTCGGAACTGACTGATGATTACAGGCAAAAAGGTTTGAGTCGTATGCACGGTACCGTCATATGGGTGCCATCTACCATACTGGTGGACCTCTGGAGTTGCCAATGTGAGGTCTAGGACTGGGGCTAGTCCTACGCACCGTGCCCCGGTGCCCGTACATCACGGCGCGCCAGACTACCCATGCTGTACTTGCCTCAACCTCGGTCATCTAGACGGGTGGTGGGCCTGTCTAATACAAAGTACTGCAGTCAACGGCTATTAGATGGTTTGGGCTCAGAGTGACTTGAACACTGGCCCGGGCACCCTCGCCCACACCGAGTTCGAACTTGGTAGCATTAGGAAGCCGCCCTGAGGGCCAGGGCGGCAGCATTAAGGTTGATGTGGCCATGCCAAAGACCGGTGACAGCAAGAGCAAGCCCATCGTGCTCAGCATCCGCTCCTCCGACGGCAGCTCCATCCAACAGCCAACTGAGGGCGTTCCAGTCCTTGGAGTTCTCGACATCAAAGTCAGCCCACGTACGGAGCCATCTTGGAGCATATACTTTACCCGCATTTTCTGCCTCAAGCACGGCACCACATGTGGCCAGCTCCTGCATGCCATGACATCACGCAGTATGGAACCCTTCAGTTTCCGCAATCTGCAAGAACAACACCGCCTCCTTGGGCTGCCATGATGGAATGTGCGTTGTGTTCTGTAAGTTCTTGCACCCTGTGTTACTAAATTTATTTTCTCTTCGTCAGTCAGACAGACTGCGGCCGCACGACTTGCAGACGGCCTTGTGTTGGCCTCCGAATGCATTGAAGAGCCACATGACCACATCTACTATCTCCTGGGCTCGCGCTACACATCGCCCGCTGTCTCCGGGAACTTAACAGACAGCGACGATGAGATGACGGAGATCGTGTAAGGCTGGGCCCGTGCCGTTAACGAGATCGACCGCGCGGTCTAGCCGCCCAACTTCGAGCACGTCGAGCACGCTATGCTCCGGTACATCCAACCCACCGACACTTAATTACATCGCGTGTCGCTTACGGCCAGCGGCGCGGGCCATTCCACCCCCAACACTAGGATTAAAACGTTTGTTCCCTGTGAGTGTAGAGAGTACAAATAATGGGATGTACAGTCAGCAATACCAGTGAGAGAAGACGTAGCGGCGAGGGAAAACCCCAGGAAAATACGGCTGTCCCGGGCACAGTACAGCGCATGAAATTTATCTTTGTCAACTGGGAGTTCGTAGGTTGGCGAAGAAGGCCCCAAACAAAGGGACCTCCTAGAGCTGATGGGAGCTGCGTCGGCATCATGCCCCGCCTTCTTTGGGAGAAATTTGGTTCTTCGCGCGCCACTCACGAACAGCCACCCATATGTCGATGAAGTTTCCAAAAGTCAAGATTATGGCGATGATTTGACCGAAGCCCCAGGCGTTTTCGCCAGGCTGTATGATCGAGCGATTGCGATAGACCTGGAGTCTTCGTGAGTACGCTTTCCTCTTCTTCGACAAGGGCAAACTACGCACTATCAACTCGAGGGTCACGACACCATACACAGCAGGTCTGATGAAGAAAAGTTAAAATTTTCACAAAAATAGAGACTCCGTTCGAGGAACTTACAGCACAGAAAAGTGCACATATCGGAGCGCCGTTCTTCCAATATCGTTTTCCCGTTTTGACTGTCCTTGTGATGGTGGGGTAGGTGGCTGTATAGAAGAAGGTTCTGTGGCGGCGTTCGCTAGTTTCTCGTACTTATGCGTGCGTAGCCGTTTCACATAAGCGGAGACAATGACGCTAAGACTAAACAGCAGCGCGCAAGCAGTTATGACGAGGTTCGTGATGAACAGAACCCGTAGCCAGGTCGCAGTCGCCCTGACGCTGGCAAAGAACAGAACGTATTTGACGAGATTATTGCACGATCGCTGCGAACCGAAGTCGACATCTTTGATCCACACGTACAGCAACCAGACAGTGAACACCACGGTGGTGAATTGTTGAACCCAGATGAAGGTCTTCATGCGGAAATCAGCCTTGTTGGACCGGATGAATCTTCTTTGGCCTACCTCCCCCCTCCGGTTAATGGTTTGAGAATGATGGTTGAGTAGACACAAAGCATACCATAATCGTAGACAAAATTAAGGGAGAATATGATTTGCATCACGAATATTGCATGATACAGGTCTAACTGCCTCTCCATGGTCTGTACGACGGCGGTGATGACGAGACCGAGACCATTAATGACAGAATTCTTGTATATCCCATCCAAAAGTTCATCCGTATACTCATTCTCTGGTGTCAGTGCGGTAAGAAGTATGGTCGCGTAGAAGTTGATGCGGATCTGGAGAGGTGGTCAGCCGTTAGACAATGAATTGTGAAGCGCGTAAGACGCAGGCTGACCCCGATTCCTGCGATGTCAGGGTTTGAGTAAATTGGGTTGATGCATTTATTGGCCATGGCCTAATCGTTCGATGGGGTCGCCTGGATTCGTCAGGAATGGATTCACAATGGGGAGGGGAGCTGAGTCACAGCGAAGCTTGAGGGAAGTGGAAAGCGACTAGTATCCTAGTATGCCCTCACATTATATCACAGTCCCGGAGTGTTCACATCGCACTGCCTCTAATTTCACGCCTCGAGGAATCCGTGAGTCGAGTGGAGCAAGGCGAGGCGAGGGGCTATCCGTTCCAGAAAGTGGACAGCATAGGCATGTGTGGGCGCCGGATGAGACACGAGGCCATGCTGGGCGACTGTGTACCCGCAGGACACTACCTACGGTCAGTTAGCAACATCTTAAATGAAATGAAGAAAGCTCCAAGGAAAGCTCACAAGAATGATGCTTGCGTAGTCTCTTCAAGTTTTGTCACGGAAAGCCCTGAAATCACTGCGATTCACGATAGGGAGGGAAACTGAATCACAGCGACGCTTGAGAGACAAAGGCAGATGTGGAAAGCGACAACCCTAGGACGCTCTCACATTATATCACAAAGTAACATCCTGAACTCCCTGGAGTATTCACATAGCACTGCTTCAAGCCTCGAGTCATCCATGAGTCGAGTAGGGCAAGGCAAAGGGCAAGGAGCGCTATCCAACGAGGGCATGGTGTAGTATGCATGGTGTATGATGACAGGAACGACTCCGAACGAGGCCATGCTAGGCCAATATATACCTGCAGGCGCCGGACATCATCGATGCATCATCTACTGTATGGTAGTTAGCAATAACTTCGAATGAAAAGAAGAAAGCTCACAAGGATGATCCTTGCGTAATCTTCTTCGGTTTGTCGCAGAAAGCCCTGAAAGGCACCACGTACGGCAAATTAGACAGTCATTTAGTCAAGTTGGGAGCATTTGAGATGGAGCATCCTGCCCGAGTATGGAAGAGGCCCACTTGCGATCAAATCGGGGTTCGATCGGATCGCGATATCTCTGTGAAATTTACTGTAATCCCACATAGCCCATGGTCTGGATTGCTTGTGCCTTCGCCACGCCACCCTGCCTGCCATGAACGAATCCAGCCTCCTTGTGACTTCCTGCGCGGCGAGGACGGAAAGACTGGGAAGTGAATATTGAATATTCACAGAAATTGACCGGGCCTCACAACCCCCCCCCCCCCCAAACGACACCTCATCATCTTCTGCGGGGGTCCAAGCCCGGGCCCGACAAGGGGTAACACCCCAACGGGCGTAGTAACGTACCGTCCGAGAGGTAGGCCCAGGCATAAGCACTGCTGACGCAGCCCACGAGGCCATGTTTGATAAAAAGGCGGTGAACGTTGACTTGACAGACAGAGAGGACAGAAGATTTCATGAGCGTAGATAGCACGGTGATGCGCATGTCTTCGGGAGGAATGAGTTCACTAACTAATCACTCAAGACGGAACATCAGTCACCGCAAAGCAGATTGGGCTCTATTACGGTATTATATAGCGCGGCTAACAAAATCTAATCTATTATATATGATTACCCGAATGAATTATAGGATCAAGACAGCCTCGAGAGTCAACAATGCTGGACAGCCAATCGTGTAAGGGTAAAGATTTATCAAATCAGTAACAGGGTACACGGCGAGCAATACCCATGGGAGATGATGTGGCGACGCGAGCAAAACCAGAGAAAATAGGACAGTGTACAATTATCTTGTCAATCGTGAGTACGTAGGTAGGCGCCAAGATATCCAAAGGGAGGCCCCAGAGTCGACGGGAGCTCCGGTGTGGGATGGCATCAAGCCTCAGATCTCAGACCCGGGAGGCGTTTCTTTCCAATACCGCTCACGAAGAGCCACCACTATGTCAATAAGATTTCCTAAAATCAAGATTACAGCGATGATTTGGCCAAAGCCCCAGGCGTCCTCGCCGGGTTGGATGTTTGGCCTATTGCGATGGACCTGGTTCCTCCGTGAGTATGCTTTCCCGTCTTTGACAATGGGAAAATGACGCACGATTAACTCGAGGGTCGCAACACCATACACCGCGTATCTGATGAGATGTTTCGTATTTCTTACTATAGAGATATGTTGAGGAACTTACACGAAGGAAAGGGTCACATATCTGAACACCTCGGGGGCGTTTCCTTGCTCTTGTGGTTGTTGTGGTTGTTGTGGTTGCTGTGGTTGCTGTGATTCTCGTAGTTCGTGTGATTGTCGTGATTGTTGTGGTTCTGTACCAGAAATGTCATGCCATACTTCCTTCCTCGTGGCGTGAATTCTCTTTCGTAGTCGCTCCATGTGTTCGGAAAGAATGGCACCAAACCTGAACAACAGCATACAAGCGGAAACGACGAGGTATATGATGAACAGGACCCGAAGCCAGGTCGCAGTCGCCCTGATGTCGGCAAAGAAAATAACGTATTTGACGAGGTGATTGCACGATGGCTGCGAACCAAAGTCGATATCTTTGATCCACACGTACAGCAGCCAGACAGTGAACACCATGGTGGTGAAAGTCTGAACCCCGATGAAGATCTTCATGCGGAAATCTGTCCTGTTAGACCGGATGAATCTTCTCTGACCTATGACCACCCCCTTCGGGTCAATGTTCGAACACGATGGTTGAGTGGACGCAAAGCATACCGTATGCATAGACGAAATTGAGGGAGAATAAGATTTGCATCACGAATATGGCATGATACAGGTCCAACTGCTTCTGCATGGTCTGTACGACGGCGGTGATGACGAGACTGAGACCGTTTATGACGGAGTTCTTGTATATCCCATCCAAAAGTTCATCCGTACGGCCATTCTCCGGTGTAAGAGCAGTGAGGAGTATGGTCACGTAGAAGTTGACGCGGATCTAGGGAGACGGTCAGCCAAGAGACAAGGAAGAGTCGACCATGAAGCGCCCAGGGCGCGGGCTGACCCCGATTCCCGCTATGTCGGCATTTGAGTTGATGCACTTATCAGCCATAACCTAATGTTTCGGTAGATATGTTCCCTGTATTCGTCGGGAATGGACTCATATGGGGGGAAGGGATGTCGACTCACAATGACGCTTGAGAGACTGAGGCAGAGGGGGGAAAGTGAGTCGAACTACTGTATCCTAGGACACACTTACATTCTCATATAGCGGGGTTTCATGCAGCACGGCCTCTGACCGACTTGGCGCCTCATGTCATCCTCGAGCGGAGTGGCGTAGAGGCGGGGCGGGCCACTGTCGTCCTTTAACGGGAGGCATGGCGTGCGGCACTGTAGTGAAATGAAAAACAGGAAGCAATGCCGTGCGAAGGCACCCCTACAGGGTACCTGTGGCAATACCAATCCAGTAGGGCATGGGGTTTCAGACCTATTGCAATACAGTAGGACAAAGTGGGCGTGTTGAAAGTTGCGGTTAACAGCTTGAACGACGATGAAATGAAACTGGTAAAGACGGTCCCTGGGTGCGGATAGCATTGTTGGGGTCAATATGTGCATGACATGGAACGTTCTGGAGCTCTAAATCACATACCTTTGGGTAAATTGGGTTGTGCCACTGGCAGGTGGCTAAAAATAATACCAGGGTAATAAGACTGTAATGAGATCGGGGTTCGGCTATTGATGCGAGCAGTGAGGGAGTTGCATGGCTCCCGCGATGTCTCTGCACATAGCCAGAGCGAGAACCGCCAGTACTAATCGGTAGGCCGTGGCGTCGACTCGTCGGCACCTTGCGCTTTTACCGCGGTTCCAAATCGTGTATGCCTCGAAGAGCCTTACAGTAAATCGTTGCAGCTTTATCTCGAAAGGAAATAAATAGATATAGCAAAGGCTTCAACAAGCGCGACTTTATGTAGGGGTAATCCACCTCAGTCCGCCTTGAGTTTCCCACCCTCGTTCCAATTCCACCGCCCAAGCAGCATATTCGCCCGGAGCACCAACAAATCGCGCAGCATCTGCAACGAGTCCCGCACGACGCTAAGCTTGCTCCCCGCGACCTCATGCCAATTCACCGGCACCTCCGCGACGGGAATGCGCAGCGTCTTGGCAAGCAGCAGCAGCTCGACGTCAAATATCCACGACGCGAGGCGCTGCCGCGGGAACAGCGCGCGCGCCGCCGCACGTGAAAACAGCTTGAACCCGCACTGCGTGTCGCGGATGTGCCCGACGCCCGCTATGCGCAGGACGGTGTGCAAGCCGTACATAAGGAAGTTGCGCAGGAAAGAACGCTGGGCGTCGCGTCGTCAGCAATGGTGGGTCTCCAGCAGCAACCAAAAAAACGCACTTTGACAACCGCCTCAGTCTTAACGAGGTGCGCGCGGCTCCCAATCGCAACCCCCAGTGCATCCTCGGTCCCCACGGGCGCGAGCGCATCAAGCGCGCCCAACAACAACTCGACGTCCGCGAAGCGACTGGCGTCGTCCGCATCCACCATGAGCAGCCTCCGCCCGCGCGCATGCAACATGCCATGACGCACAGCGCCTCCCTTCCCCAGATTACGCTCCAGCTGCACGACGCGGATGTTGGCCTTCGGGTACCGTTCCGCCGCGTGCTTGAGCACGAATGCGGCGGTGCCGTCGGACGAGTGGTCGTCCACGACGAGGATCTCGAAGGTGCGTTTTGGGAAGGATGCGAGGTGCTCGAGGGTGGATGAGAGCATGGAGGGCAGACGCTTGGTCTCGTTGTAGGCGGGCACGATGATGCTGAGATCTAAAGAGGCGGCATCTTCTATGGACGGGAGAGGGCGAGGCGTTTTGGGGTCTTTGGGTGTGCGATACTGCTTTTCTGATGGAAGCTCGTGGGGCGGTGGGGGCGTCCATGCGAGGAGTGCGAGGTATGCCTAGGAGCAAAACATGAGTATCCACGTAGCAGTTGGGAACCATGTACGGGAGCATGAATAAATCAGAAATATGGCATAATAGTGTCGTGCCCATGAATGTTCGTCCTCGCCTCGGCGCACGTCAGAGCGACGGCCCACGGCTCTAAGAACAAGGATGATACAGTGCTCATCACGTCAATGCTACCAATTCATAGTGCGACTTACCAGTGCTAGCCCTATAATGAGTGCAAAAAGAACCGTGTAAAAAAATTGACTGGGATCCATGAATGCCATAGTTGCCTCAACCTGGAAGCAGTACTAGGCAGATCAGAGTTTAGCAGAGTCGGGTATCGCGGGCAACAGCAATGTTCATCCAGTGACAAAGGCGACCGTGTGAGCGCTCTGCGATCGATCAGAGAAAAAAAAAATTGAATGGCCAACGTGGGGATCGAACCCAAGACCTTCGCGTTATTAGCACGACGCTCTAACCAACTGAGCTAGTCGGCCGTATTTCGGTCCCTCATTGTTGCTTACATCAGACACCGTGTCGCGAATTAGAACGGTCCGGAACCGGAAATCCAACCATCACCATTCAACTACGACCACAACGATCATGGCCCCACAAAGTTCCACCAGGGCACAACGCTCAACGAGCTCGGGTGTCTTGAAACAGGGCACGTTGTCCTTCGCCTCTGCGAAGCGCAGCGGTAGCAGCGGTGCGAAAGACAGTCTCAAGGGGAAGGCCGCCGCCTCTTCCGTTGAACCCCCCGTGGTCGCACCCATTCGTGTCGGCGGGAAGCGGAAATACGAACTTGAGTCAGAACCGGAGTATGAAGAGGCGCCAGAAGCCACAGAGGCGTTGGAGCGCGAAAGGTTGGATACCGAGGATTCGCGATGGAACAAAGCTTACGGTCAGGCCCGGGCAAAGATGGGGAACCTGCAGCCTGGTCCGTTGTCGGCTCTTTCCAGTCTAATCAGGATTCGCTCACATAGGGCGTATCTCAGTTCATGCGCAAGACCAATCGCCGGTGCACCACATCTTGCGCATCTTCGACTTGTACGTAGTATGCCATAATCCGTTGCCTCGGAACTTACTCGAAAATGTCCCTCTGCGCAACGTTATCTAGGTCGTATGAATATGGCCCATGTGTTGGAGTGACGCGACTCGAACGTTGGGAGCGTGCAGCGGCCCTCGGGCTTAATCCACCGCTAGAGGTACTTTGTCGCTGAAACGTAATTGCCAAAGGTCGCATGCTGATTTTCATTCGCCTCCAATAGGTGCGGGAAATTCTGATGACCAAAGAAGGGAGCGAAGACTCGGGGTTAATACAGAGCGTCCTCTATGGTGAGGTGTAGGGTCTGTCTGGACCCTGGACGTGTAGATTTATTGATGCCCCCACGTATGGTACACTGTGAACCGGCATGTCCCGCTGTATGTAATGAGATCTGAGGGTGGTCAGTCTTGGTCCGTCCGGCAATGAATTGAAGCGTTCTGTAAGTGTCTTTATGAAATCTCCCATTGTGTTAGCGCCACTTCCTCATCCTATCATGAACACGGGATGTCCCGCCGTTTGTAAGGAGATCTGAGGGGCGACATTCGAAGATGGTCCGCCCGGCCATAAATTGAAGAGTAAGTCTCCCTTATGAAATCTTGCATTAACGCACATTCCTCTTCCCATCATCATGTCAGGTCCCTCTCATGTCGACGTCCTCGTAGTGGGGGCTGGCCCCGCGGGGGTTATGTGTGCAAATGCGCTTGTTCGTGCCGGGGTCAACGTCCGAATCATAGACAAGCGGTGATCACTGTTCTAATGAGCCCAGTGGTTTCCACTCGACTTACTCAGTTCTCTGTTTTGTAGACCACTCAAGGTCGCTGCTGGGCAAGCAGACGGCATCCAGCCACGAACTATCGAAGTGCTACAGGCAAGTCAAGCGTTTCTTCTCCTCGATGTGCCCACCAACATGCCGGTCAACGCAGAGTTATGGCCTTGCCGACCGTCTCCTAAGTCAAGCGGCGATTATGGTTATGGCGGTCAGTAGGAATATCCTATCTTCCGGACCCACCTACATGATTCTCAACAGGCGTTCTATAATCCCGGTCCAAACGGAATCGAGGTTTGAAACGTTCCGTAGAGGGTTTTAAGCTGACTCACATGCCACTCGGACTCAGTTTATAGGGCGCGTGCCCGATGTAACGGCCCCGTCGGCGCGCTATCCATATGAGGCCACCTTGCATCAAGGGGAGATAGAGAGCCTATTTTTGGACTCCATGAGGAAAGAAGGTCTCCAAGTCGAGCGCCCGATCGTTCCCATTTCTCTCCAAATGTCCGATGATCCGAAGGAAGTCGCAGACCCACATGCTTATCCCGTTAAGGTCCGGTTTTTCCCGACTCGACCTACTCTACTTGAAAACTGAACCCATGCAGGTCGTGCTAAGACACTTGGACAGGGACTCAGGCGATGGCGACGACACGGAAACAGTACGCGCAAAGTTCGTTGTTGGCGCAGATGGTGCGCATTCGTGGGTGCGGAAATCGCTTGGGATATCTATGGATGGCGAGCAAACCGGTGCGCCATACGTAACTCGAGCCCCCTTCGCTCGCTTCTGATCAAAAGCCGAAGATTTCCTTTGGGGCGTCATAGACATTATCCCCTCGGAAAAGACAGACTTTCCGGACACGCGGAATAAATCAGCAATCCACTCTGTGAATGGCTCTTGCATGATTATTCCACGGGAGGGCGACAAGATTCGCGTTTACATTCAACTCTCCGACACTGATGCCGTGGACCCCGCGACTGGTCGCATCGATCTGGCTCGCTATGGACCCGAGCGCTTGTTGGAGGTCGCGAAGACGACATTCAAGCCATATACAATCGACGCAGTGCCCGACAAGATCGATTGGTGGACGATTTATCAGAGTAAGGAACCGACTTTTGCTGTTCTGAAATCCACGGCAACAGTCTGAACCTCTTTCGCCCACCGTGACTAGTCGGGCAGCGAGTTGCCTCGAGATTCACCGCAAACGAGCGGGTTTTCATCGCTGGTGACGCTTGCCACACACATTCTCCGAAGGCCGGCCAGGGTATGAATGCCAGCATGAACGACACGCATAACCTAGGTTCGCGCGCTCAGATTCTCTTTCTTTTACGTGTCGCGATATTAATCGCACCTTTCTAGCGTGGAAATTGGCACACGTTCTGCACGGCTGGGCAGATATCTCGCTTCTCAAAACGGTGGGTCACGTATGAAAAAGATCTGCCTTTCCCCTTCCTGACGATCAGCGCACCTGCTAGTACGAGTCAGAGCGCCGCAAATATGCGCAGGACCTGATCGCTTTCGACAAGACCTTTTCCGCGTTGTTCTCCGAGAAGTTTCGCGTAGATAACGAAGGGCACAATCCGACGCATGAGGAATTCATGGGGTAAATAATACATTTTTCATTTTCCTCGTTTCTCGGCACAAACCGACGTTTTTTATTTTCGTGTTATCTATCCCCCCCTGGACACACACCCAGGGCTTTTCAGAGCTACGGCAACTTCTCGTCTGGCGTCGGTGTGCACTACGCGCCGTCCGCGGTGACTGAGACGACCCATCAAGCCGCGGCGCCGAATCTAATCATCGGCCAACGCCTGCTCCCGCACCTGCTCGTGCGCGCCGCCGACGCGCGGGAGGTAAACATACAGGACCTCGCGCCCTCCAATGCGCGCTTCAAGCTCTTCGTCTTTCCCGGCGAGCAGCACGCGCCGGCCATCGCGGCGCATCTCGGCCGTCCAGAGTGCTTCTTCAACAAGCACCCGCGAGACGCCTTCGAGATCATCACCGTCATGCAAGGCAGCAAAAACACGGTCAACTATCTCGAGCTTCCCCCCGTGCTGCGGCCACACTGGACCAAGTAAGTTTTCACATGCACACGGACACACGTCATAAGCTGGTTCTGTCGCTGAGCTTAAGCTCGTTGTTTAATGAATAGGGTCCTTCTTGACGATACGGACGTTACCGGTACCCGCGGTGGTCGGATCCACGAACGATACGGCATCAGTCGCAGTGCGGGCGCTGTCGTCGTCGTGCGTCCGGACGGATATGTCGGCACGATTGTGCCGCTGGATCAGCTCGCGGCCCTCGATGCCTATTTCGCTGGCTTTATGTTATCACTCTAATTCCCTTATCGCTCTGCGATCGATAATCCTTCGGACCCAGATGGGGCTCGGGGAGAGTCAATTGCGACCGAGATCCATAGGGAGATGATGATTTTTTTGCAGTCTTAGTTATTATGGTGTTTTCGACGACGAAAAGCAGAAAACACCAAGCATTGTCATAGTCACTCATCACAGTATGCCGTGATGTACAGTAAATCTACGCCTATGTACAGAGCACAACACATTACAGTATCCTCGTTGAGCTGAAAAAGAAAAACGCTGTACACGGACCACACTGCAAACACACAGTGCAAATGTCAAGAAGTTGTCTTGCGACAGATCGCAAGCCGTTTCACACACCTCGCATTATACAAAAAGTACGATCACGACGCACGTCGCGCTGGCACACCCGCAGCAGCAGCTTCCGTGCTATTGATCGGAACGCGCCGCGGACCAGCACCAGCACCAGCACCAGCACCACCTCCACGAGCGGCAGCCAACAATCGGCTAGCCGCACCTCCCACACGCCCCGCCTCGACCGCCAGTTCATGATCCGCCATCGCCATCGTCACTGCAGGTGCGGGTGCAGGTGCAGGTACGGGTGCGGGCACAGGAGCAAGAGCAGACCTGGGGACCGCAGACCCGGACTTTCCTGATCCAGACTTGATTGTCGTCGTCGTCGCCGCTGCCGCCGCTGTCATCTTCCGAGTCTTAACCCCGCCGCGGCGAACATTAATATTAGCATTAGCATTGGCGTTGACGTTGGCGTTGGCGTTACGGACGGCCGCAGGACCTCTAAGCCGTCTCCGGATCGTATTTTCCTTCTCTGGCGCGCGAGGGTCCTTCGTCACCGTGCCTGCGTCCGCGTTGTCCACCACGTCCATACTGACGGTACCTCCTCCCGTGTCCGAATCATTTCTGAGAGTCGGCTGCCGTTTGGCTGCATCTGCGTCGAGGTCCAGTTCGGCTTCGAGAGACGTGCGTTTGGACGAGCCCCGTTTGCGCTGAGGGCCAGTAGCGGTATTGCTCGTTGTGTCCATAAGGAGTGGCGCAGGCACAGGCGGCTGTCGCTCAAAGACGGGCGGGAACGCGGTGGAACCAAGGGGAGGATGAGAATTAGGGTCACTACCGGGAAAACCGGGAGGAAGCGCAAGCGCGGCAGTTGAGGCCCTCTGAGTGTCTGCCACGGCCGCCGCCATCATGTGTTCCGGCGAAGTGGCGAGCATGAGAATCCTACTTAGCGGGCTGGGCTTGACGGGCGAATAAGCATGTGACATGTTACGCGCCAAGGGCTTCGCAAGCGGGAACGGCCTTAATGTCGGTGCTGGTGCTGGTGGTAGGTGCTGGCCGTTCTGGATCTGCGACTCGGTCTCATCTGCGCCTACTGCCATTCCCGTTGGTGCAAATGGGGGTACACCGGGAACGGCGATTTCTCGCGTTGTAGCGATGGTAGATGAAGGTGGTGGGAACGGCGGCGATTGTAGTGCTGGTGGTGGGAACGGGGGTGTCGTCGATGGGAAGAGGAGTGGTGGCACGAATGATGGTAGTCCAGTGAGGACGGAGGCGGGGTCTGATGACGATGATGATGGTTGTGGCGCTCGCGGAAGACGGGATTCAGGTGAGGGCGGTGGGAGGACGAAGGATGTTGGCAATAGCGATGCGGGCACTGTAGAAGGTATCACTTCTGTCTCGAAGGAAGACTCGACGCGCTTGCTAGACAGGCGTCTAGGACGGGTGCTGGAGCGTTTCGCAGATGCGGAGGAAGGCCTGGACGCCCTCGCGGCTTTCAGGGGAGATTTATGCACCACTTTCGCTTTGGACTTGGAGCGGGTCTTCCGGGGCGAAAGGCGAGATGGGCCAGGTTGCGCCGTCGTCGGAGGGGCACGTTTTTCTGGCCGAGTGGAGGAGAGCATCTCACGCTTTTTCGAGGTATGCTGTTCAAGTTGCTCTGGCTTCGACTATAAAAAGTAGCAGATGGTGAACATGGGCTATGCACGCTGAGGACGAGAAAAAATAACATACGTTCGCTTCGGGATCAGTCACTTCCATTTCGTATTGAGGTTCCAATGCTGGACCAGCCTCCACTTCATTAGGTGGAGGAAGGTGAGAGGCCAGCTTGTCGTGGGCTGCAGGAATGTCCTGCAAACGGCTCGGGGGTGCTAGCTTCTCAGCCTTCACTCTCTCTTCGCGTAACATGATCAACCATTTCTACATTTTCGGAAGGGTGGAAGAAAACAACTCACTCAGTTCGTCACGTAGTCCGGCTATCGTATTCCGTAATTCCTCGATCTCCCATTTATACGCCTTTGCGTCCGACTCTGCCGCCTTCTTGGCCAAATCAGCCAACAATATTTGTGGCTTTGGGGGATTCGACCCGGAGGCAGCACCAGCACCAGCAGGGGCAGCCTCAGAAGCCCTGAGTGTCGTGAGCGCATCTCGAAGCGAAGTGAGCAACGCGCTCAGCCGCTCAAAGGCTGCGTCGTGAGCACCAAGCGGGAAAAGATCGACGGTGGCCAGCGGAGGAGGCTGCGTTCACCATATCAGTCGTCGTCCCACACGCGAAAATAAAGAGCAAGAAAAAAAGATAATGGACATACAAATTCCAGATCGTCCGGGTCGGAGCTAACAGCCTTGTGCAAAATCTTGCGCACGGCATTAGCAGCATCCACAACGAGGCCCTTCAGCTCCACATTCTCCTCCCTAAGCAACGCACCAGCTTTCTCCGCCTCCTCAAGCGCCCCCTCCACAAGTCCCTTCTGATTCTGCCTCTGCCCCGAGCTCCCACTCCCGCTATCCGAAAGCACAGACGCATTCGCAGCCGGCCGCGAAAAGACCATCCCGCTCGGAAGACTCGCGACCTTCAGCTGCGCATCCGCGAGCTTAGACCACCGCTCGCGCATCGCCTCGATCTCCTTCTCGCGCTTCTTGATCTCGGCGACGTGCGTCGCGCGCAGCGCCTGTAACGCCGTCCGCGCGCGCTGCAAATCGCCCGTCGTCTGTTTGTGCGCTGTCTCTGCCTGCATTTGCGCGCGGTTCGCAATCCTGTTTTATCCCCCCCAATAACAACATCACTGGTGATGCATAATAAAATAGGAAAAAACAAGGGATGCAGCCTCACGTCAGTTTGGCCCTCGCTGCCGCAGCGTCGCGCTCCGCACTTTCTGCCGTCTCCGTCGCCGCGCTGTGCATAGTGCGCAGACGCTCATGATCATACGAGAGTGTGCGGAGCTTAGTTGTCAGTTCCTCTGCACGCGTCATGTCCTCCTGTATAGAACAAGAGCAGGGCTTAGTCGCGCCCCGGAGCGGTAAAGAAACAAAAACACACTGACCACTCTTTGGCTAAGCATGGAGAGCAAGCACCTTGTCACGTTCTCTGCATCTGCTGTCGAGAGTCCGTCAAGGGAAAGGCCAGGTGGTACAGCAAAGCCATGGGATATGAGTTGCGCGTTGATGTACTGGATCGTTGATGACGAGGTAAACGACGATGACGATGAGGAAGACGAGTCAGAGAGAGGTGAAGGGATTGGAGAGGGTGCCCAATGGACCGAGTTCTTTGTTGCTGGGGTCGCGGCCATGCAAGTCAACGTGCAACGGGCGCGTCTTTGCCTTTCCCACCTCTCACACAATCACGTGCTCGCGTCAATTCAATTTCAATTTCAATCACCAACGCGCCCAGCGCCATCGCCGCACCTCCATGGCCCACCCTTCCCTCGCGCCGCTGCTCGTCTCCGAATCCCCACCCACCGGTGCCGGCATATCCTGCAACACGCGCACCTCACCCTCCACAAACTCCAAATTCTCTGCGCGCAGCCCTCGTTGTAACAGCACTGTGCCACCGCCGGGAAGCGGTGGCAGTTTGTCGCCACCCTTCTCCGCATCATCGTCCCCATCGAGTGTCCCAAGTAGCCAGATCTCCCATCGTCGTCGATCATTCGCCCTTCCTCCTTGCAGCAACTCCTTGTCTTCACCTCCGTCGATGACATCCTCGCTGGCAGCCGCGATACCGTCGGTCACCGCCGCATCGGCTTCAGCTCCTGCGTCATACATACGCAACAGGAACCGTTCTACGGCCGTTTCGAGCTCGACACCACGTCGTAATGGTAGTAGCGATCCATTGATGTCGGCCTTGGTGGACTCCTCTACTTCCATATCCATCGCGTCCTTGCGACCCTTATCATCAACGCGCTGCCGCTTGCGCACCCGTGGAGATGTAGAGGCAGCAGCGGAAGGCAACAGCAGGTGCAACACGGCCTCGCGAAGCGCATCAGGCTCATACTTGAACCTGTTGTCCCAGATACCAACCGGCAAGTTG
This sequence comes from Russula ochroleuca, assembly GCA_015178965.1. Taxonomy (NCBI): domain Eukaryota; kingdom Fungi; phylum Basidiomycota; class Agaricomycetes; order Russulales; family Russulaceae; genus Russula; species Russula ochroleuca. The sequence goes on along the minus strand of WHVB01000026.1, from coordinate 311,763 downwards.
TCAAGTCAGAGCAGTACGAAACAAGAGAGAGAATGGGAGGACATACCCGGGAAGCGCACCACCTCGGCCACCCTCAAACACGATCGTGACGCGCGCCGCGAGCGCATCAACGTCCATATCTTCCTCATCTTCCTCCTCTTCAATCTCACTCTCCGTCCCCATCCCATCTTCATCCGTTTCGTCCGAGTCGGGCACACCCGACCTGCCAACACCAACGCCGCGTGCGCGCTTCGTCCGTCCGCCAACCGCACCCGACGCAGCAGCGCTCGCCGCAAATCCCAACACAGCGCCCCGCTCCGCAGCATACTCGCCAAGGCGCTGCTTGCGATTCTGTCTTCCAAGTCCAGGTGCCCGATGAGCAGTGCCGCCCTGCGCGAACAAAAAGTGTCAGCCTTCCCAAAAACACAGAGAACGATAAAAAATATGCGTGACCCACCTTCACAAATGCCACATCAAGAATCTCAATTCCCGCGCCTTCGTGCCCGTTGCCCCACCCGGCACTGAAGAATCCCCGCCCATCATCATCAGGATCGCCACCGGATCCTGGGTCAGGCGCATTGCCCACAGCCCCAAAGTATCTCTCAGCTGCAGGCACCACGTGTACCTCGACCCTTGCGTCCTGCCCACGCCTACTAGCCTCCGACACCTCGCTCCACCGCACACGACCCGCATGCACTGCGGCGGAGATGATGTCCGAGTCGTCCGTGTACGGCCCGTTTCCCCACACATGTGGGTGCGCTGGTCGTACACGCGGCAATGCGAGGGCGGGGATGTAGAGCGTTGCGCGCGCAACTGTGCGATTGCGTGGGAGTGGAAGGGGGCCGAACGGGTGCACGAAGGCACCCAGATGTACAGGTGGCGCCACTGGACGTGCACGCGAGTGAGGCATCGTTAACCCGTGCGAGTGATGCGCGCCAGTGGTCGGGAAATGTGAGCGTGGATGCACGTGCGGGTGCTGGTGATGTTGGTGTTGGTGTTGGTGCGGGTGCTGATGTTGGTGCTGCTGCTGGTGCGTATGGCTGTGAGGACGCGGGTGGGTGTGGCCGTGGCCATGACCGTGCGGATGTGGGCTCAGTCCCGAGCTTTGAGGTGGTTGTGGAGGCGGCGCTCGTACGTCAGGAGGATGCGTCGGATGGTGGTTGTGCAAGTGCTGATGCTGGTGCGCGTGTGAATGGGAGTGGGGGTACGGATTGCCATGCGAGTGTTCATACGGCGGTGGTGCATGCGGGTGGTGTGCATCGGGATCCGAATGCGATGGCCCTGGTACCTATGTAGATTTTTTAAGCTCATCAGCATCGCTAACATGCAGAAAAACTTACCTGAGCATAAGGGTAGCCCATATGCGACGAGTTGTCGTCAGGCTTCCGTGGTACAGGTGCTGGCACAATTGGATGGATGTAACCCATCCCATCACGTTGATGGGGTTCCTTCTCTCGAGGATCCCTCTCCCTCTCCCTGTCCCGCTCTCGCTCTCTATCCCTCTCCCTGTCCCTCTCGCGTTGACGCATCCTCTCATAATTGATATCTCGCTCGCGGTCATGCTCCAATTCCATCGGCGGTCGCCCACCCTGTGTTGGAGGCACTCCAGTTACAGGCAAGCGCGGGCGCGGCTCACGTACTGGCGGAAGCGGGGGCGGAGGGGCAGGGAATGGATGATGTGGGCGGGCTCTTCCACGGTCGCGATGATGCACCTTGCCTTCCAGACGATCGCGTTCACGCTCGTCCTCGAGAAGAGGGCTCGGTGGAAGGGCCATGGGAGTGCGGGGCTCTCTTTCCCGTTCTCGTTCCCTGTCTCTGTCTCTTTCTCTATCTCTGTCCCTATCCCTATCCCTCTCGCGCTCACGGTCTCTGTTCACCGTGCCAGGGGCAAGGGCAGGCCCAGACAAGGGAGCAGGAGTTGCAGACGACGAGCCGGGCCCAGATACGGACATCACGCGGCCATGTGGTATGTTATTCCCACGATCACGATCACGTTCCCTGTCAGGTGGTGGCGGGGGAGGCTGCAAGCTGGACATCACCGGGGGTGCGGCGACATCTGGCCGTGAGACCCAGCGTTGAGGAGCGGGGGGACCCGGAACGGGCACCGGGGCTGAGATAGGAGGGCCGCCGGGAGCGGTAGAGGGTGGCGGAAGGGATGCGGCCGGGGGCGGTTGGTAGGGCGGGTAGTGCGGGCCCTGCGGGGCAGGTAGGCCTGTGTACATTGGGGAGGGCTCGTGCAGCACAGATGGCGGTGGGGAACCCGAAAAGGGAGGGGCGTGGTGCGCAGAAGGCACGTGTTGTCCATGTGGCTTTGCTTGTGAGATGGGCGGTGTGTACTCGTGTCGGTGAGAATGGCCGTGTGGCACAACAGGCTGCGGAGGAGGTAGGTAGACAGACGAGGGCGCGTGTGGGCCACGAGGAGGCAAAAAGGTGGACCCGGGACCCGGGCCGTGGGGCGGGGAATGCTGCTGGGCCTGTGGGTGCGGGGAATAGTCAGGATAAGGCTCACGACGGTCAAACTCTTGTGGGCTGCGGTGCGGCGGATGGGATGCTCGATGGTGTTGAGTTGGGAAGCGGTGTTCTGGACGGTCACCGTGAGGAGAAGGTAGATGATGAGGATGATGTTGTTGTTGGTGTTGTAGCGGTGGTTGTGGTTGATGATTATGAAGGGACTGTTGTTGCTGCGCCTGTTGCTGGACCTGTTGTTGCTGCTGCTGCTGCTGTTGTTGTTGTCTACGCTTAGTGAGCTCCTCGGAGGGAGAGTTTTGAAGGAGGTCGGCTACGTTCATAGTGGGAGAAGGGAAAAGTGAGCAGTTGATCGTGCGCGCGTCACTAAACCCGACCGAAGCCAGGCACAGATCGAGATCTCAGTCGCGTCACCTGATCGACATTGTCCATAACTCTCTTTGACGTTCCCTGCCAAAAACACTCGCCTCTGAGTTCCAGCACATTCATGATTCACCCGGAGCAAGTATATTTGCGCAGAAGCCGAGGGACCAATAGGTACAAGATTTTTCATACCCAATCGTAAACAAAGGCGTCTCATACGGGACGCCGGGAACAGATACGGAAACTGTCTCAGATCCTTTTTCGACACTCCCGGGCTCCCGGGCACATCGTCCTCGTGGCCATCAGACGCCAGCCACTCCCCCTTCACACACTTACACAACTATCACAGTGCTCTCACGGGGGCATTTCATGTCCATTCGCAGTTGATCATCCATCAACGAGTTAGTACTACCAGCTTCTTACCTGCAGTAGACTTCATAACACATAGCGTCAGGACCCCCTCCCAACCCTAGGCATTATTTGTGAATAATACAATTTATGCATTATAAGCCCATGCATTATGAAAAGTCTACTGTAACTCTAAAGAACCCAAACTAGCATAGTTCCTACTGTGCTTTCCAATTCCATCACGGTTCATGTCTAGCAAACTGTCGATGTCGAGTGGAGCCCTGCCTGCGAGCATCAAGTGCACAGTATAACGAATAGGCGCAGCAAAGCGGAAGCGTCCTGAGATATAAAGACAGGTTGGAGAAAGAACTGATGACTTGACCATATGTTAACAATGTGTGTTGCTGTGCAGAAACCCATACATTCATCGGTGTTTGGCTCAAGTAGATATTCGACTTGCAGGGAGAAAGACCCGAATATTGCGACTCGTAGAGAACATCGAGGGATCATTGTAGCGACAATTGGCTTGAAAGACGCTTGTGAGCAGCGTGGACCTTCTCTTTTGACTTCCATGCCCGTTGGCGCCCTTGGAGCGTGGTAATGGACTACATTTCGTGTCGTTTCTGGGACAAGGATTATAGCAAAACCAATACTTGGTACTGTAGGTGATGTATTCTCTTGTTGTAGCACCTATTGTCCGAGGCTCATTCAGCCAGGAGCCATGGCCATAAAGTCGTACTCAGGGAAGGAGGTATGCAACGGTGAGGAAGCAAGAGCATATTGTAGAAGAGCAATAGGGATTACGAGGAGACGCGGAAAGAGATGGATGCTTCACAGAGGAGAAAATGGTACATGGCGACCAGTCTGTCTTCTGGGCGGTTGTGCTGAGTCCTGAAATAGTGAAGCATGCCAAAGGTGACTCGCTCATGCAATGATCGTCCTAAATGTTGCACGGCTTCTTCGCTTTAAGCCAACGCTCCGTGAGATGGATGTGTCTGCCAACGTTGTAGAAACGAAGAAGTGCTTCGCGCAAAGCATGCAGGTCCATAGTAGACTCCATACGAGAGTCGGGAAGTATGTGGAAAGGTTGAGGCCGTTGAGGGTCAGAGGGAGAGTACCTTTGAGTTTGCTGTCATTGGGTGGCGACGCAGTGTGTTTTTAGGCTTGGATTTGGGACAGGTGCGGTGGGTCCTAGTCACTCACCTCAGCATCCACTCTGCAATATTCTCGAGTTGTAATCGCAGGTCGCATGCATGTGCGGGCGCTTCGGAGCCCAACCAGCGTTCAAATTTGTGTTGTGACCTTAGAGTAAAAAAAGGTAAAGCCGAAGTGAGTTTGATTCATGTTGTCGTTGAGATTCTAATCCGACTTGGACGCAAGTGGGGCAGTCGCTGCACGGCATACAGAAATCCGCAGGGCTTTCGTTCGTGTGTGAAACCAAAAACGTCGCCAGCTTGTGGACGCTCATGCGTGCGATTATAAGCGCTCAATATCGCTCAATGCGCCTGTGAACGTTGTGAACCCTATCACTGTAATCAGCACCGCGGCTTACAGCTTTCTCGACGTCTCCGTCTAGTTACCCTTACTAAACACTGCGTATCACAGATCCCCCAAATGTCTGAAAGTACTCACCGAGACCTCGAGGAGGGGTCCGACTCGGAGGGGAACAACCCAGGTGGGTGTTCCCTGTCGCTTTAACCTATCCTCCCCAAGTTCACAAACATATATAACATAGATGGCGACCGGATTCAGTCCGTACAGTCGATTGAGTATCTACTGCAACCATCAAAAAGAGAATCCAGCTTCGGTGACAGCTCTGGGCCGCTCTTCTCCATATACTCCAAAGCCACAAAGAAAGAGGACAACAAGATGACCGATCGGTGGAAAGCAGATGCTGATGGCATACTCTTTTTTGTGGGTCCTCGTGTTGCCATTCATGTTGCTTCTACATAAGCCAGAACATTATAGACCGGCCTATTCTCTGCTGCAACCGCAGCACTCCTTGCTGTGACGGTCCAGGACCTCAGACCAAACAGTCAGGATACCTCTGCATTCTATCTTGGCAACATCTACGAGGTTCTCGCCGACCCGAACGCAACACGCTCTTCCATCCCCTCCCCTGTCGCTAGACCACCCCCGTTCTCTCCTCCGAGATATGCTGTATGGGTGAATTCACTCTGGTTCTTGAGCCTGGTCATGAGCCTCAGCTGTGCTCTGTGGGCAACTTCGTTGCAACAGTGGGCGCGTCGATATATCCGTCTCACTCAGCCTGAACGGTGCAGTCCAGAGAAGCGAGCGCGAATGCGTGGATTCTTTGCCGAAGGCGTGAAGAAGATGCATATTCCATGGGCAGTTGAAGGATTGCCGGCGCTGCTACACCTCTCCCTTTTCCTCTTCTTTTGCGGACTGGTCATTTTCCTGTTCAATATCAACCAGGAAGTTTTCAGCTGCGTAATTTGGTGGATTGGGCTTTTCTCAATTGTGTATTTATTGATCACTATTCTGCCATTATTTTGGCTGCATAGCCCGTACTACACCCCGCTTTCTATCCTAGCCCGGTTTTCGTACTTTGGCACACTATATGTAACCTTTGAAGTTCTCGCATCCATCACCCTTTATTGCTATAGCTACTTTGGGAGTCCAAACCTTATTCGGACCTTCCAGCGTTGTTTTGACTTGATGCACCGTTATCGTGAGATGTTAAGGGGTGTGGAGGAGATAGCGGAGCAGGCGGCGTTGGAGGATTCAATGTCTATCGACCTCGATATCTTGGGTTGGACAGTCAGTGCTCTAGGCGACGATGACTTGTTGGAAAAGTTCTTTGAGGCCATCCCTGGCTTCCTAAACTCAAAGACGGTCGTTTATAACCGAAGACGTCTCCCTGATGGCATTTCGAGAATGTTCTCGGATGTATTGAATGGATTCCTGGACCGTACGTTGTCGTCCAATTCGGTCACTGACTCAGTCAAACGTCATCGGCTTGACATCACCTGGAGTGCAATGAACTTTATACAAGATTCCGACGTTTCATCAATCCTTGTAACTATCCACGGATCCCAGGATCAAGTGCTACAGACAGTTGAAATTGGGCACACTGTGGCTCGTTGGTGCACTAGCGATGATCCACGTACCTTTCACTTTGCCCATTCCATAGTTTCCGAGTACCTTGCGACTGTGCGGGAACGCGATGACCGCTGGGTTGCGCTTGCTGCCCGTGTATATGGCCGATCGGAGGGTGACGTTAGGGAGATCGTCAGCCATGGTGATGACAGTGTGTCACTTGCCATCTTAATCCATTTTACTCGCGCCGTTCGATTGGTTCCTTGGGACGAAAAGATCCGATTCGACATACGGAATACTCTTTCTGGACTGCAGCATGACTTCTGTACACTCTGGAACGAAATCGTCCAAGAAGCACAGGACCTAGAGCCTTACTCCACACTTGTCAGCATTCTCCAGTCGATTCGCCATCTTTACATCGCTTTGCATCAAGGTACCGATGCTGCCCCAACTGCGTTTTCCCCTTCCACCTATTCTTTCAACCGCATTCTGTCCCTGCCCTCGTCATATCCATTGTGTAGCATTGACAGTCATCGCCGAGACTATGTTCCTGTTCCAACCCAACCTGCTCATTCACCCGATGCCTCGCCCCACCACTCTACCTCTGGCGATAGCTCCCTCTCACGGCAAGTAAGCGTCACTGCAGGAACCCCTTCGCCGTCTTATCCGACGAAGTCCAGTGAAATCGGAGGCAGCTCTCAGGCTGCCGCGGCCACTTCACCTGCCTTACCAGTTCGCATCAGTCCACGTCCCACAGATTCGTCACCGGGTACTGCCGCCGGTGCAACTCAAGACATTCCCCCATCCGCTACTTTGTCTCCTCTGGAAGGAGCTACGCAGTGGGATATAGTCGCACCGTGCGCAGAGCCTGACGTCAATGAAATTTTCTCTACCACATCCATACCTGGACCTACACCTACACAGGCGCCAGTACCAGCATCCACATCACCTGTTCTAAACAAGTTATTGGAATCTTACAACACGGGTGCCGTCTCCGCCTCCAATCCCTTGCTCCCTGCTTCGTCCGGCTCCTCCATCCCCAGCTCTCCTCCGCCGTCCCGTGTCCCACCCTCGTCCAATACAGAGTCCCTTACCCTTCTCAGCAGCACGACACCATCCCGTCCAACTGGCAATGTTACACTGCCGCGCCTACGTGCTCGTGGACTAGTGAATACTGGGAGCATGTGCTTTGCAAATGCAGTTTTGCAACTGCTCGTGCATTCACCCCCATTCTTGAACCTGTTCAAGAACCTGGGTGATCTGAATATACAAAGAGGAGCAGGGGGTCCGGAGACCGGTGGTGGCGCGATCCCACTGGTGGATGCTACGGTGAGATTCTTTGAGGAATTCACGTTTAAGGAGGAGCCTACTCCGATGCAACAACCGCTGCAACAGGCCGCAATGGGAAAGCCAAGGGAAAACGAAGAGGAAAAAACAGAGAACAAGGTTGTGGATTCATTCGAACCGACGTATCTGTATGATGCGATGAAGGAGAAGAGGCAGCTCAAAGATTTGCTTGTACGTTTTCGTGCCACATAGCGCCCTGCTGTCACTGATTTGTGCTGATGTATACAGAACGGCCAACAGCAGGATGCAGAAGAGTTTTTCCGCCTCTACCTCGATACGCTTGATGAAGAGTTGCTCGCGCTACTCGCTTCTATTGGTGGTCACAAGTCGGCTACTGCTGCACCCAGAGTTGAAGAACATCAGGTGTCTCAGTCAGGCCATACCGACGTGGGCAAACGAGGCTTCATGGTGCGCCAATTATTTCATCTCTTTCTGCGTTGAGCTTGCCATTGCCGACGGACGCATGGGTAGATCGAGTCAGTCGAGTCGCCCCTGATGCGCATATTCGGTGGAAAGTTCCGCTCGACGGTGCGCGCGCCAAACCAGCCCGACACTGTCACCATCGAAGATTGGCAGTCTCTCCAACTCAACATCCAGGTCCGTTTTCCCACTTTCCATTTCACCTACACATACGTCCTGGTGACTGATGTCGAAACTCTTCAAAAGCACGATTCTGTGCACACTATACAAGACGCACTAGCGCGCATTTCTCATCAGCAAACTGTTCAGCTAGGTCTGTCCGAGGCGGGCCAGCAAGTTCTCGTCGAGGCGCTTCCATCCGTTCTCGTGCTCCATCTTAAGCGCTTCCTGTACGATAAGGCCACGAATGGCATAGTTAAGATCAGCAAGTCTGTTCAATTCGCGCCAGAGCTCGAAATCCCACTTGGTACGATTTTTTCCTTTGTTTCCCTCGCGCTAGCCAAAGACTAAGGAATCCTTCGTGGCTTGGTTGGTCCAGAAATCATGGCATCCGTTTCCGGGAAGTCCGTGGAGCCGGTGCACTACAAGCTGCATGGGGTGCTTTACCACCACGGCGAGTCCGCAGGCAGCGGGCACTATACGGTCGACGTGCTCCACCCGAACGGAGACAGCGGTGGTGAGGAAACTTGGTTGCGCATTGAAGATGAGACTGTGAGTGCAGTGCGGCACGATGATGTGTTTGGAGGCCATGACAATGAGTGGATGGACGACCGGTGTGCTTATATGCTGTTTTATCGTCGCACTGCTCCTACTCAGACATGATGCATGATGACTTGTTTGACTCTTCTCTTGCTCTCGAGGACATTTCCCCTTACGTTTTTCTGATTTTACCCTGTTCCTCGTCGTTTGTCCCTCTACATGTTTGAAGAAAGTGTCCATGCTTCCTACTATATGATCTCCTTTACAGTAAAGGCTGCTATGCTTACCTGTTAGCATGTTCACCTCCAAGTATAGTTTGATTCACGGTGTTGTATGTGCACTTCAATATCAGAAACCAAGAGGTCCATGTGCAATTGGAAAGGGATTAGAAGACCAGCATGCCACTGAGGTCTGTAGAGGCCTGAGACGTCGTAGAACACCTGCTAGCTAATACTTAGAAAATGCTGTAACGTAGATGTTAACGAGGCAAACGAGTTAGGCGAGGGTGCTTGTTGCGGATGTTAAAGACAGCTTATGTAGCATAACACGCGGAGTTCACGAGCAATGGACGAGACGAGGACAACATGCACCATGAGTGAGCTATGTGCGTAAATGGGTCACACAAGTCTTCGGAGATTATTGTGACCCAACAGGTAGCCCTCCATAGGATGCAGTTTTGGCCAGCACATCGTTTCGAGGACCTTTGGCATTGGCATATTGAGGTGAGGGGGTGCACAAAAAAGAAATGTAACCACGGAGGATGTTTTGAATGGATGGGCATGTGGAGCACATGGAGGTAATGCAAATGGCGTATCATAGCACAGAGTATGCAGTACAACAAGGCGCGACGACGATATACTCATTTCTGAAAGAAGAAAAAAACCCCCGGAGGCAGCATCAGTGGAGTCCAAGGAAAACAAGTGGAGATACACACAAGGATAATGCCCTCGAACCGCGACTTGAACCATGCCATCGTGTCTTCCTTAACCACTCGATGCTTAGGGCCGATTCGCGCCTTCTTAATCTTCCGCTTCGCAACGCGGTTCCCCGGGCGGCCCATAACGACGTAAAAGTCCATGCCGAAGATACCAATCGTGGGATCGTATCGCGCACCGAGGTCAATATGCTCCTGAATTCCAAATCCAAAGTTGCCCGTCTCGGAAAAGTTGCGTCGACGGAGCTCGTACTCCTTCACTTTAAGACCGCGCTCAAGAATCTCTTCAGCTTTGGGCCCACGAATCGTGACGTGGACGGCAATCTTTTCGTTGCGCCGGATACCGAACTGGCGGACGGTGTAGCGGGCCTTGGAGGTCACTGGCGTCTGGCCCGTGAGTTGTTCGAGGACTTTGGATGCTCGCGTCAGACGATCACCAGACTCTCCGACAGATATGTCTGTGGAATTAGGGAACAAAGAAAGCGAATCTGCGTCAGGAAGGGATGGAGGGTGAAGATGGCAGAACACACTGATGACGAGCTTTTCAATACGGAGATCACGCATTGCATTTGTAGGAGCTGCCTTTGCCTCGGCCTTGGGAGACGGTTGTCAGCCTCGGCATAGATATCGCGCAAGGATATCACTCACCATTTTGAGAGATGTTTTGCCTCGTCGTCGTTGCCGTTTGTTGTGCAACTCTTGCGCGGCTACGGTGGCTTGCAACTGTACAGCTGGCCATCGGCAATCTCCGTGCCCTCCAGCCCAGATTCGTCAAGGTCTGATTTCCACTTTGAGGCCGACTAGCTCAGTTGGTTAGAGCGTCGTGCTAATAACGCGAAGGTCTTGGGTTCGATCCCCACGTTGGCCAAGCAATCTTTTTTTGCACATACTGTATACCGGTCGTACGGTCGCACTTGAGTGAATTACTGTAAGAAGCCAAGTCTTAAATAAATCCAAGCCACCATACCTCATTTTGAGCTTTTGCACGCATACACCCTCGGCGAGGTAATCATGTGATATTAACTGCCAAAAAAGGCAAAATGGGCTCCGTCTCTGCATCCTCCGTTGTCGGGTCTGTCGAAGATATACATAATCATTCCTTTCTGCCACTCTTTCATCTTCTCCTCATCTCTTCCCCTCCCATGTCCGCTCTAACTACCCATGTCCCCTCTTCACCCCCTCACCCCGACATCATATCACCGACCACCACAACCAGCCCCAGGTAATCAGCCGTCTCCCACCGTGTGCAATATTCTCTTTTTCAAAAAAACACTTCCCAGGTCTCTCGACGATGTCCTTTCTTCAACATCGCGACGCGCAGCTACATTCGAACAACAGATCAAAGCCCTTGAGGTTTGTACTATCACGTCACCATCATGCCACCAACTTCACGCCTCATTTGACTACCTTATACTTTTCCACAACAGGAGAAGCTCGCAGAGGACTTGAGCAACTGCCGTGCCATTGAGAGTTCTCTCAAAGACGCCTTCAACAGTGTCAAGGTGCGCGATGCCACCCATCCGTAGCTTCGGGTCGCTAACACAACATCTCCAGCGCAACTACCGCCGCACGGACAAAGACGCCTTCCGTACCCACGTGCCACACATAGATGCCGAGCTCGACGAAGTGCTCAGTGTGCTTAACGAGCTAGAGGTCCAACTGCCGGCCATCCGCACACAGACCGCGCACCTAGGCCGTCTGTACGACTCGAGCCGTGACAAGGTTGCTTCCCCTTCTCCCACATACCTTCTACCCATGCGCCAGAGAGATGCTGATGTGCCTGTTTCTCTTTCGCCTTTGCATATAGGCCCAACTACTGGTAGAGGACCTCCGCTGGTTGAATCGTGACTTTAAGAGCCGTTGGCGCACCGTCATTTTCTCGCGTACGAGCCCGGTGTCGTGGCGCTGGCGTGCGACACTCCGCGCGCTGTTTGCACTCACATTTGTTTTGGTTGCGTGGGGCACGTGGATTGCGCTTAGAGGCGCATACCGTGCTCATCGGCTGCGGTTAGTATGGGGTGAACGGCTCATTTCGTAGTTGCCCCGATGTGGTTTGGCAGCCTAGGGATGGCCCTTGCCCCCTTTCTCTACACATACGAACCACGTGTTCAGCATATACCCGATCTTGGCACTTGACATACGGGGATGAGGTGTAACATACAGTAATTGCACATAGTCGAAGAATAAACGCATCGTACCTGAGTAATCTTCCGCTGCGTACGCGATTTGCATCTATTCGAACTTTGTGACACGGAATGACGTTTACTGGCACTTGCCTAGCAAAAGACAGCCTCTGAAATGGTACTGTACGCCAGGACAAAGCTCCATTAAGTTGATTCCGTTGCCAGCCACCAAATTTACCAGTTTACCTGATAGCATGACGTCACCGTATGCGAGCTGGACGCCCGTCGTCCGCGGACAAAGTCAAAAGCAAACCTACCGACCAACTCGGCGACAAAGCAGGTCGCCTGTCGATCCGACCTGATCCGGCTATGACACTCCTAGTAGGCCCGTCCAAATCAAAGAAGCCCACTTCCATCAAGCGGGTGTTTTTGAGTCGCGCGATGAGCTAGAGAAAGATCGGCGGCAAAATAGGAAAAGATGCCTTTGCCTGCTGGCGCCGGAAAGAACGTGGAGACTGGAATATTTTACGTAGGCCATCGTTTGTGCCACGCAGGAGGAGATCGGAGTCGCTTAGGTCGCTACAGGAAGTCAGAGTACCTTTCCTGCTCTCAGGCCGCCGATGTGTGATGATTATCCTCCTAATCCAGGTCATCGAGTGTCTGAGTGCTATGGACTCTCGAACATTAAACCTTTTCTTCTGACTCACCTGGTCTAACCGCAGTTGTAGCACCGGATCTTGGATTTCATTTCCGCGTCTTGCTCCTTTCTTTCATCCACAACGGGACCATGAACATAATCGTTGGCACTTGGGGCAGATGCCTGTCCGGTGCACAACGTATACTGTAGTGGGAAATAGCACCAGGCTCTAGATCTGCATCTTGCGTTTGCGGACCGACAACCCGCCAAAACGATGTTCCATCTTGACAATCCGGAGGCTTTGATAACGAGACCTGTCGACAACCAATCCGGTCATCATGATGAACACCCTCATCTCGCGACAAATCCCGAGTCCGCGGCAATGGCTGTCCACGCGAGGTTCGGGGAAGGGACAGCTCGAAATACTTTCACCATGGCTGTCGGCGACGACGAACAGTTCCAGGACGCTCATTGATCGTCACACAAACCTTGTATGAGGATGTTGGATTCCTAGTTGCTCTTAAACGAATCGCCAACCGAGTAGGGTACAGCCATGCATGCCACCAGCGTAGCGCAGCACCTCAGAAACCGTGACAGGGAATCTTCGTCATGCTTTGCAGAAGTATAACCTGAGGTGCCTGGTCTGTAAAGTAAATGTGCCTTCGTCAGGGCGCTGCTACGGAACGTTCACAGGTTACTATAAGTACTCATCAGGGTCTGCTTGACGTTTTCTGTCTTCAAAGAAGCAGTCGGTATTCTATATCACCGGTAGCCTCCCTCGCTCCACGCCTGCGGCAGTCTTCGTGCCTTGATTGGGAAACCGGACCCAGTACAGAATAGAACGGAGGTAGGTCAAAAGTACCACCGATACGCGATGTCAATGGGCGATACTTGGTTCGCCCGATCTAGTGGAGATTGGGAAGGCCAAGGGAATGACGTCGTGCCGACTTGATACCTTTCCAAGCATCCAGAAGATCACGGTCGTAGGCGCATCGACTCCAGGACCGACAAAGATCTCGATCAGAGTCTTCGTGGGATGATAGAAGGGGATAAGACGGCCAGAAAAGATATCCTCTCGAATGCATTTCTGGAACACATTGCATTCTGCAATCTCCGGTAAAACCGAGTCAGTCTGCTAGCCCGTTGTCTCCTGACCATCGAGCAAGTAATGCTCTATCCAAGTATGTCACCAACAGGGTGTTAACCAGGGCAAACGAGAGGAATGGCTAAATGACTCACGAGGGTTGGTTTCACAATCTCACAGTGCTTCAACCTAGTTGTTTGGAGTGGGGAAGGGGTTGTTCTCAGAAGAATTTGTACTCAACAGAATGATTATCATGTCATTTCTGTCGCTGTTGACGAATCGACGCCGATAGCGTTCTATTCTTGATGATATCCCCCGGATACATGCGGAAACAGCAGAACTGGCGGTATTCACATTTTGGGACAAGCCGCGCAAAGCAGTGTATGGGGAAACTTGTCCGAGTCGCCTAGTAGATCCGACTCAGTAAGAGGTAAATGCTGCACAGCAAAGAGTGGGGTGAATGAATGAATGTTCGTTGTGGGACCTCGGTTGCTACCGGAACGCCACCAGCTGCGGAGTTGTGGTGGGACGACTGGATTACCCATGACGAAGCATGGACGGTTCAGTTCACATCATCGAACGACTCAAAGTGAGAACCCGAAACCGGCCAAAAGCGTAGTCCAATTTAGCGCCACGCAGTACACAGCGTCTACAGGAGTGGGCTGAGGGGTTGTTTCACCACTTGTCCCAAGATCTCGGGCGTTGTCCATGAGGTCACATCCCATCAATCACGTTTATTAGAAGCCGGCGGCGGCCTTGACGGATCCGTTGTGATATCACTACGGTACAGTAGCTCAATTTTCCTGTTTTGAAAGAGGTGCGGATACCACGCAGGCAAGTGAGTCATACCCAAAGGGCGAGATCAGGACAGAGGGTGGGTGAACGGCACAGACCTCGGACGCTGCATCCCGAAACACTGGGACAACCGTTACTTTCCGTAAGCTGTGAAGATGAGTAATGTGGGTGTCATGACCCACCCCTGGCGTTCATGCGACTTTCCTAGAACAACAACATCGGCGTAATGAGAACGGCGTGTGGCACATGGAAAGGAGCATATGCATCACAGGTAAACTCGTAAAGCTTAACCCGCTACCGTCACCTCGGTTACTCTGAGTAGTCTCTGATACTTCTCTGACCAAGTTTCATATTGGGGAGTTGTATCCGGATGAGTGAAGAATACATTGCAATGCCTCAGGGTCGGCAACGATCAGGCAGTTCTCCTGTACAGTAAGGCTCATTACTAGTAATGAGAAGAACCCTAACAAGCACCCACGATGGCGCGGACATGCATGGCCAAATTAACGCACTTACCTGAATTCGTGATAACAGTCTCAATTCATTCTGTTGTAATGAACAGAACCCCTTGTTTCCTACGCTACGCCAGGGATGACCTGTTGGCAAGCAAAGAAAGCAATTTATTAATAATAAAAACAACGACAAAGGCGAACAATGATGAAGCTAATGCTTACTCCTTCAGAATGAATGAATGTCATTTTGGGGCGTCCTGACCTGATCTAGGAACGAAAATGATAACACGTGTACTGCACTAGGTTAACCAAGGATGGTCCCATGACGTTCGACTACTGTACAAGAAACAAAAGAACACGAACATTCAGGCCTATATTCAGGGCCCACGGTGATCCGTTCTCCTTGCCACTCCGTTGATCTTGTTTATGAAATCCTGCAACCAGTGGGAGGGAGGGAGATTACGGGATGCGAAAAACTGTGTGGTAATGGAGCGTACCGTAAGCAATTACGATTATTTTTCGTGAGAAATTTCACCGAATCGCTTGCTTTTCCCTTCTGCGGTACTGTACCAACAGCATGGATGAGTGAGCACATAAGCCGTTGATGCCATCACTCGGAACACGTGGTGACATGGTGGAATAAAAAGGGGGGAATGATAGAGTGGGGTGTAGTGTAGACGTGGAGCCGCTGTCATCTCCGTTCGTCACATGTGAGGGTGACCCCAGATCAAATAAAGGTGGCAATTGAACAGAAGGCCCGCCGAAACGCCCATCGGGAAATCTTCGGACACTGTCCCGCAAAGCGTCTGCCCACTTGTCTGCCTCCTTGTAGATTGGTGTCCGTGTGCCACGCAGCGGCGGCGGCATGCCTCCTGTCGGCCAGATACTAGAAGGGGAATTAGAACCGTACTGAGCAAGGTCCGACAGGGGCACTCTGGGGGCACTCGTCGGAGTCTCGAATAGCACCACTGTGCCACTGGCAGTGCATACCTAGGACCGAGGCCGAAACCAAAAATCCGAATTTCCGAAAGTTCCATGGAGTCATGGTCCAGACTCATGGACAGTTGTGACACAATAACGAGCCAAAAAAAAAGTATAGTATGCGTGAAACGATTCTGACTGACCCTGCGGCAGGGTACAGTAACTCACGCCCACCCACGGAGTGGCACGGACCTCGATATTCATACTTTCGCCAAACACTTTGCGACGCTTGGGCCTCGCGGACAGCGCGGATTCGCTTACTGTAAGTTACAGGAGATGCAAAGGCACGCACGACGTTCGGTCTGCTTCCCCGGGCAGACTATAACACCACAACCAACGTACTGTACAGTATACTTGGAAGCAGCGCATAGTGAGGCCTAGTGAGGCCTAGTGAGGGCCGAGGTCTCCTCTCCCGGGCCGAGACTGCCTGAGCAATGACGAGGCTGCGCCACGCGGTGTCAGACAGCTGGCAAACAGTGCCATACATAGCCCCATGGGCCGCGAGCTGACTCGCTTCTCTGCACAGCACGGCACACCTCCATAATAGACAAGCTGAGTTGGCGAACCATAACGGCAACGCAGCGCTGCGGCGGCGGCGCGGGGCGCTTCGGTGATGTCGCCGGGAGGCTATCAGTACCCGTAAAATTGGGGTACGGGAGCATATGCCGTAATTATGTTGTCTGCCAGTGCCAGTGAACACAACGATGGCTGGTTGGTTGGTTGGCGGAGCCCAACCTTCGGCTTGGACACATCACAGTAATGTCAACTGGATGACCGCGAGAAGATTGAGAGAAGGGCTGTAACAGTAGAACATCCAATGTATCCATCTTTGGCCAGCTGTCCCGAGCTGTCCTGAGCGAAACCGCACGCATGACACCACTTTAGACCACCGACGAAAGAAGAGAAATTGTCCTCGTAATTGAACAACAATTAACCAACTACATACAATGGCGAACTGCGTTCACGTCACTACGCATCGTCGCATACCAAACCGCTAGGTAAAACAGGGGCGTAAAAATGTTCAAAGGTAAACCAAGAAGTAAAAGTGTTCCATGAAAACAAGTGTTCTGGCAGAAACCGGGTTGAAAAGGTAGTTAAAGTCATCTCCCACTCAGAAGAAAGGGAAGGGAAGAAAGTAAGAAAAGAGCGGGTAAAAGGTTCGAGGTAAAGCAAAGCAACGGACATGTCCATCGTGTCCACACATAATAGAGAGTCCAGAGAGTCCGGCACTTAAGCAGAGACCAAATACAATCTCTGTACACGCAAGTGAGACGTAGATTAGAGTGATCAGGAAGTATTAGGGCTCACCACCGACTGGGGCTTCTGGGTCGGATCCGTCACGATGTCAAGAACGTTTTGGTGCGTGTCCCATAAAAATAGCCCCGGTTGCGGCACGTTGACTGTGTAGTGTAGAAAACATCAGGTAAGCTATCGTGCGCCATCTAGAGGATACTAAGATAGACTTGCCTGTTAACTCACTAGTCCCAGCATTCAAGGACCAGATCGTGGCACCAGCTGCATAGAGAACGGAAATGTTGTTGTCAGTGTCACACAAACATTCAAAGCACATTGGTCATACCGCCATTTGGGACGTTCGTTAAGACATTCCTGCGAAGTAAGAAACAAAGGTCGGTGAGTTCAGAGTTGGGCGCTTGCAGGGCTCGAACAAATTACGAAAAATAACGCACTTGGTGGGATCATCGCCCAAGAACGGTGGGTTGAATGCAGGACTCTAAAACATACGAGTCATTTCCTGGCACAGAGGAAATGAATATGCATGTGCGTACTGTAGATTGGAGCGTATGACTAGCCGCCGAAAACGATACCTGAACGGCGCTGCTGGAGCCTTGGGTGGTCACGCCGAGACTGAAAGAAATGACGTCAATCCCAACGCGACGAACAGCAGGATGCTTTAGTCCACTTACGGAAGTGTCTTCCCCAAGAATCCAAGGTGGTGGACCCCGGAGCTATCACGAACCTCGACGACAGTTCTGATAAGACGGGCGACAGCGAGAATTAGTCTCAGATGCCAAAGATCGGGGCCCACGAGGAATCAAGAGGGGGAGATTGCGCCCACTAGTAAGGGCGCAAGGGGGGGACAGAGTGACTTACGTCTTGGGAGGCACTGCCGAGGGCTTTTGGCGCTTTGCGACCTCGCGGCGGGACGGGGGAAGAGGGGGATAGCCGCGCTTGAAGCGGTCCCCGTTCGTCTCACGTGCGAGAACGGTGGGCAAGACGGAAGCAAAGACGACCAAGAGGGTCAAGGCGATAACTGCGAGTCTGTGCATAGCGAGGAGGATATGGGGGAAAAGGAGGCACCCTGGGAAAGACCGACTGGAGCAGCATGGCGCAGCCGTATTTGAAGTCCGTAGGCACACGCATTTGGACGATTTGAACCCTCCACCTTCACCAGCGTGACATACCTGTCCGCCTATTTCATTTGACCGTCAAGTCGAGGCTCGCCTAAACGGCGCCGATCACCCGGAATGCATCCGAATCGATTCACGGTCAGGGCAGTCCGACTCCAGTCCGGACCAAGTCTTAACCAGAAAGGTCGACTTGCTTGAACCAGACCAGGCACCGTGGGTATTCACCATATATTGAGCGTCTCAAGGAAAATGGTATTGGCTACACAGAAGCGCAAGCGAGAAAAAGGTTAAGTAACTATGGCTACTACACAAGCTTTCGTTGTGGTCTACACATCAGAGTAGCCAACCAGTACCCACGTAAGTAGTTTACTTAGAGAGGTAGAATTGCTGAAAATGAAGGAGTTAAGAATTAAACTGTCGAAGGAAGAGAGCAGAGAACATACCACTCCCTCCCATCCAGATGGGCACGAATCCCCGGTCAGGATAATGTCATTCCCAGCCGCGTTGAGGCACAAGTTGACGGCGGTAGTGCCACCGTGATTTGGCCAAGCGGCAGTGAGCTGTCCATCCTCGAGTGTCCAGATATGAGCGTTAGCTGAAATCCTAACGTCAGAGCATTAACGACAACGAAAGCTTCTAAACATTACCTTGGTTATCATTAAGCGCCACATTCGTGAGAGTGACATAGCTGGAAGAGATGATCAGCTATCCACCAGTGCATTACTGCAAATCTTGAAGCTCACGCAGGGGAACCGGGACCCAAGTTGGCGTTAGAGACAGCGGCACCGAGGAAGTGTGCATCAGAGCCTTGACCCTGCGACAACCATCAACATTGTTCCGTACAGACAGCGAACAGCAAAATGCGCACATGGTAAGACAAACTGTGGCTCCCGGCGTGATAGACTACCGAAAGGTCACGGCTAGAGTGAGGATCATAGGCAGATTAAACCATAGTTGAAGGTTGAAAGCGACCGAAAGAAAAGATCCAGTCAGAACCTTAACAGCTTGAAGACAGGAGGGAGGGACGAAAACACGCACTCGCCGCCAGTGAAGTCCGTAAGATAACCGAGCAATTTGCCATCAGTGTCGCGGATTTGGATGCGGCTGCTCTCAGGGTGACCGAATTGTCGTTCAGGACCGAGTCAGCGCACAGTACATCACAGCGAGACATGATGCCCGCGAGAAACAACCAACGCAGACGTACTCAGAATTTTGACCGTGAAGTTTGTGAACTTGAGAAGGAGTGCCGCGTCTGGCAGTGCCTCGGCGAGAGGGGGGCAGAGGATGATCGTGATGTTTGTGAACATGAGAAGGAGTGCCGTGTCTGGCAGTGTCTCGGCGAGTGGGGGGCAGGGGATGATCATGATGTTTATGAACATGAGAAGGAGTGCCGTGTCTGGCAGTGCCTCGGCGACTGGGGGGAAGCGGGGGAAGACCGCGAGCCAGCCTGTCGCTATTCCTCTCGGCATACGCAAACGACGACGGCACAACAAGCCCCAAGAGGGCAACAACGGAGAAAAGCGCGAGGATGAACTTCTGCATTTTGAGTTGTTTGTTGCTTTTCTTGCACAAGAGTTGATGTTGCAGGGGTGTGTTTTAGACGAGAAAGGACAGTGGTGCGTTGTCAAAGAATGGATGCGCAACAAAGAGAGTGCGACGAGTTCGAAGAGGGGGGAAGAGAGAAAGATGGAGAGTAAGAATGGGATGCATGAGAAGAGTCCAAGGTCCTATTAAGCGTTCGTCGTTGCGAGGGACGTCAAACTAGGACGCCAAGGCGCCGCGGGTCGTTACGACGCGCGCAGTTCTTGGAGTTTCATGAATCCGTTCTATAGCCTGCGCTTAGTGGCCATTCTGTTCGTACGAGCAGGCACGTCAAAATTGGGCTGATTAAAGGACGAACATGTCAGGGCAACCCCCAGAAATTTCATACCTCTTGACGATGCAGCATACAGTCCGGCACACCACCGATTGTGCGTGAGAACTTGGTGCCCTGAACCCTGAATTTGCAATTTCGCCAAGAAAGTCTCTATTTGTTTGTGTGGGCGCTAACCCAAAAAAGGTGATATACCGCCATCAACGGCTGCAAATCAGGCGACAGGGCGCTCAAAAATTCAACGTCGTACGTAATTGAATGAAAGTGAAAGGTCCAGTAAAACGACGTCGATTGTCCGCGTAACAAAAGAAAAGAAATCTATCCGACGAACCGTCCGAACGTGACGTAAGCGTGGTAAAAGCATGGTAAAAACGTGGCAAAAGAAGTCCAATATCCAAATCATGGTTGGGAATGCAGCAAACATCAATGGTCCAAGAAAGAAGTGTCCACATACGAAGGACATGAGCAATCCAAGAGCAACTAATCGGAAAGGTAGATATACTGCGGGAGCTGTGGTCAGCCGGAAAAGGACAAAGCATCAAAACGAGGAAATTCTTACAACGGGGTATTCTGTGGAGGGTGAAGTGAAGTGACCAGTGAAACTCAACACGTTCTCCGCCGGGTTGTACGCAAGAGAAGGCTTGTTTTCGCTGCCATCGTGCTTGATCCAAGTCGCTGAACACACGTGGGAAGGTCACCATTGGTTCACGTCGGCGCAGGAGGTGACAGGTGCTCACCATTAAGCGCCCCCGAGAGGGGGTTCAGAGTCCAAAAGGCTGTGAACGCTGCAAGAATTGATCATTGATACGCAAATTCCCATTGGAAATAACGCAAGCTCTTACGTCCTGGTTCAACGTTGGCGAACTGAACTTTGCTAAGTTATCAAACCATCAGTGATCGGCGCACGACGATGTACACGATAAGGTGGCGCTCGACCTACCTTGAGCAATCCGGTCCGGCACTTCCGCCAACGAAATGAGGAGGGGCGAACTCAGGATTCTGGTAGAGCATGGATGTTTAGCATGAAGCAGATGAGAAGGCACCGGGTTATGGAACCTCAGCGACCCAGACGACAACGCACCACAACCATGAGAACCGAATCCATGTACTCCACATATAAATCGTCTCCGAACAGCATGGGATCATTCAGTCCAAACCTGAGGACCTGCATGAGACATGTAAGACTCAGAGTTTCGGTAGCACGTACGATCCACCGGTAGGGTTGTTTGCAACGTAGCCCGCAACACTACCGTTAGTGGCCCAGCGCACTTCGAGACGACCAGAATATCTAAACAGAGGAGACAGTGTCAGTGGCTAGAAAAACATTTCCCTGTCATCGAGACGATGCACTCACGACTGCGGCATTTGGAAAACTTCGGCACGCTTGGAAGGCCTAGTACGCTTCTCAGCGGGAGTAGTGGCACGCTTGGAAGGCCTGGAGCGCTGCTCAATTGGGGGGGTGGCACGCTTGGAAGGCCTCGAACGCTTCTCAGCCGGGGTAGTGGCACGCTTGGAAGGCCGGGAGCGCTTCTCAGCCGGTGTAGTAGCACGCTTGGAAGGCCGGGAGCGCTTCTCTGCCGGTGTAGTAGCACGCTTGGAAGGCCGGGAACGCTTCTCAGCTGGGGAAGTGGCACGTTTGGAAGGCCTGGAGCGCTTCTCAGCTGGGGAAGTGGCACGCTTGGAAGGTTTAGAGCGCAGCTCAAGCGCTGGCGTAAGGGCACGCTTCGAGGGCTTGGAGCGCAGCTCAAGTGCCGGCGTAAGAGCACGCTTCGAGGGCCTAGAACGTTCCTCGACTGTCGGCGTGGGGGAACGTTTCGAGGGCCTTTGGCGTTTCGCCACTGTTGGCAAAGGACCCTCCATCAGCAACCGTATTCACATTGAGGAAGAAAAGAAAGAAAGAAAGAAAAATAGACGTACTCTCGGTCTCGGAACGCTTGGCGGGGGGAAGGGGGGGCATACCCCGCGCGAAGCGATTCGCATTAGTATCGCGGTTCTCAACCGCTTGACTCTCGACCGGAGCGACGAACCCCAGGAGAGCAGCACTGGCCGCCAAAACGATTAACGCGAATTTCTGCATCCCAGCTGAAAAAATCTCCGGAGTCTAGTTCACGGAAAGGGGCGTGAACGACTGGGGGGAGGGAAAGGGGGGAGAAAGCAAGGGGGCAGAAGACGTCTGAAGGTGCGGTGCTACGCCCGCATTTTATTCTGAACCTGTTGATCATTTCTTCTTCCGGCCGCCCATCACACTTCAAGTCTTGCAGTGCGCTAGCCTGACAGCGCCGATGATGATCCATGATCGCCTAGAAGGGAACGAGTGAATGGCCAATCCTCCGTTACCGATGTGATCTGTGTTCCTGAGCGCCTTTTACCAAGCGTTATCTCAGTCTTCCCGCTCTTTCTCGACCACACCTTGCGCAATCGAACGAGGTTCTTATAGCACTGAAGTCGTGCTGAGGGCGGCTGGAGGCAGTGATGCAAAGACATAGGGTCCAAGGCAGGGTTCCCAACTGCCCCTGAGGGCCGGGTAAGGGACTTCCGGCTGACGTTTGACAACCTCCATCAGCCAATATAGATAGTCGTGGCACCGCTGCGGCCCCGCGCTTCCAGTGCTCGAAGCGTGCGTGAAATCAGCTATCTTTTCCAGAGATAAGATACGAGTACAACAGGCCTTATTTTAAAGAATCCCTGCGTCATAAGCAGTGAGCCTACAGTGTCCTTATCCTTCCCTCCGAGTACGAAGGAAATGGATGTTGTCGCGTACCAGGGGTGATAGGAACGGCATTTTCAAACACCACTAGTTTAGTATCAAAGATCACGATTGGCGTTCGGGCGTGGCAAGAGATAACGTAAACTCACCGCGTGCAGAAACTTTTCCTTTGCGCCCTTCAAACACCAACAAAAGGCCTGAGACGTGGCGTACAGTGTTCTTGGCAAGCGACGTTATAAGCCTCCTGGGCTCGCACCCTTTGCCTCCCGTCAACCCTTAGCCCCGCACGTGCGGCCCAGTCTAGCTATCCCTGACTCAGAGCTTGATGCGTGATGCCCCATAGCCGCCCATCGTTGCTCTTCTAGCGGAGAGTCCCGCTGGAGACATACCAGTCCAATCCGACACTTCCGGCGCAGAGGTGGATTCATCAGATGGCGCAAAGCCAAGTTAGCGAGCGGACCCCAAGAACTCTTCATTTGAACATGGGCGCCATGCTGTCAAAGTGAACTGAACGCGCTGAGTGCGGACGCTCCAAGTGCGTGGCTCCACGTGCGCTGGAAGCCTAGCCGAGACGGCTGGCAGCCAGCCATTCGATCATCATTTTAGTGGGGCACTCACCCGCTGTGACCCTATCCCCGAGGTCGGTGTATGGGACTCGCCTGGCTTTGTGCGAACGGCGTTTACAGTAAGGGGGTTGCATCAACCAGGGTGATGCAGAAAGCACACACGCCGTGCCCTTTCGCACACATGAGGCCTCGCTTATATCTATTGTGACAATTTGTCCCGTTCTCTGAGAAACACCGCCGACTCGTGCCGAATGGCCAGTGGGGCGGCTCAACCCAAATACAGTATATTAGCCCCTTTGTAAGCGGAAGCAATCCTGGCTAACTGAAGGGCTAGCTTATTCGGGGTATGAGCGGATGATCGCTAATCTTAGCGCCAAGGCCGCCTCATGCATGACTCAGCAGGGTTACATAACTCTCGGTTCAAAACTCCGAGTGACAGAAAAAACAGCACGTTGCTTAGGGACCCTCAGACCTGTGGCCCGGGCTTTGATGGCCTTCATGTTGTAGAGGCTGCTGAAGTTGGCTCTGACATCAGTGAGGCATCTGTGCTGATAGTACAGCCACCTACCCTGGGATCGGACAGTTTTGTCAGCTGCAGTACATCAGCCTGCCGAAGTGGAGCAAGATCCAATGGATAAGGTGATCCTATCAGACTCGGACAGTCACAATATAGTAACTTACATATTCGCTACATAAATAAGAACGCTGAGATGAGCTGCCCTACAGTCGCCTTCTCAGCTCTACACATACATGATGATGGACAATAAAAGAGAAATTCTGCCAGCTAGCCGTTGAGCTAGCCAGAAGCTCCTGGCTACCTGAAACTTGGCTGCAGGAACACTACATATACACACCATGCCCGAGCCAACTTCCGTTCCGTCCTGTCAACACAAGCCCATAAAAATATCATCGTCATACGGGCCCAAATGGTCCAAATATTGCTCTGAATCACATCAGGCACATCTCCGATGGTGCAAAGCAGGGAAGGATTATCCTGACCGGGACACGCGACCCACGCGCTGCCCGACTCGGAGTCGTCCCGAATGTGCACCTATCCTGTAGGGTGCGCGAAGCCCATGAACCGCCCGGGAACAATCGGGATCAGGTCTTTCTTGTTGTTGATGTGTGTCACTGTTATCGCCGCACTGTCGGAACTGCGCATCGCGTCGACGTAGTTGGCGAGGGCAGGGTTGCTCACGCGCGGCATGCCGTAGCCGACCATGCTTACGCGCGTGCCCGCTGGCAGGTGTAGCGGGAGGTAGACCGAGTCGAGGAGTGCGAGTGCCACGCCGAGTGAATGTCCCGTGACGACCACGGAGGATGCGCTGTGTCGCCTGAGTAGGGTGAGCACTACCGCGAGGATTGTCGGGGCCGTCCTAAAATCCTTAATTGGCCCAAGGAAAGTGGGGCGGGAAGAATAGCGCTGGCTTTCTTACTTTGTATGTTCGTTCGCGAATCCCTCATGCACCTGAACCGAAGACGGTATACCAGGGAAGAGCGTCGGGTCCAAGTCTTGGAGAAAAAAGTTGACGTCGGTCAGATCTGTAAGGCTGAGAGAAAAAATTCCGTCAAGCCAGTCCGAAGTCGAACGTGACTAGGCCTATCCATACCATACTCACATTTTGGCTGGGTCTGTGCCCTGGGGGGCGACGATGACCGAACCCAAGGTAGGGTCCCACCCTGCGTACCCTACTTCATCCCCTCGTAAGCCCCAAAAATTGAAAAACAGTAATTCAAAGATTACGAACAGAACCGGACGGTACACCCGTCACCGCCGGAAGCGTAGGGTGGGATTTCTCGCGCAATACGCCATGGTGGTCTTCAAAATCAGCTCTGATGTTCCGAGCGCTACAGGGAATGACCCAGCTACGGACCTCCACATGATCAAGACAGAGTCGTTGAGGGTGGACAGTTTGCCGCCGCTGCATAGAGTGAGTATGGCTTAAATGATGCTGATGACAGGGTCATTATGGCCTGTCCATCGGCAACGGTAGCTTCCCGGACAAGCTCGAATATCGAGACGAGAGCAAGGACGCTGGACAACATGGCAACCCCCCAAGGTGAAGCTAGAGAAAGTAGAATTGCTACGGGCACCGCAAACCACGACCTCAGGCTTTAAGAGGGATCATCTCGACGACTCTCCAGGATATTGGCTTAGCCAGCCTCACAACATGGGCCCATTAGATTCACGTGGTGCGAGGGAAAGCAGGGTATTGTGTTGGCGACAAACGCACACCATTGCGAAGAAGGCATGATTGGAGAAGGCATGCTTCAGTAGGCACACCAGTTGAGTGGTGCTTGCGACCCTAGAGATCAGCTTGGAAATACTTGGTGAGTCTCCAATGCAGTAAGCTGGATAGCCATACAATAGCACATGGGACTGTACGAGCATGTGGCAAATCGAGAACACCCATGTGGTGCAGATGTCGCGTGAGGAATCGAAGCGAAGGACACGGTACTTACCGGTGGAAATGTCATTTATGATGGTTGCCCCACGGCGGAGTTGGGTGCACTCTTGGCACAGTACAGTATATGTCAGTTTGTTGAGATTGCGAACTTCGAACTTTCCGCGGTTCGTGGATTTTCTGGCTATAGTCTCTCAACAAATCTCTGTGCTGTGAATTGTGACGTCATTTTCAAGTTCACGGTCGCTTCCATTTGATCGCTTCGGAGTGAACCGACTATATAACCTCTTCCCCGAGGTCTTGTCCAGCCGCCGAAGTCTAATCTGGTAACATATCATTCCTGTGACAAATGAACTTTCCCTGCCTTGCATGGTAGTTCGACTAGCGAAGCCAGTTTACCTCACGGCGGGGATGCACCCGAAAGTGCCGCAGTACACATTGGCAAGGACTAGACCAAGAAAGGAAAGACGAGACAGCGCTTCTACTGAAACAGCTCGATCGGCCGCGGGCAATGATACTGTATGCAGACGCTGACACGATGGTTTTACTGTAAAAGAGTGTCGGGTAAGTAAGGAGGAAAGCCCCAATGCAGCTCCTCCTCCTTTCACTCTCATTCCTTACTTTCCTTAGAATTACTCGTGGCGCGCCTCCCAGCAAAATCTACGGTGTCAACCTAGGTTCTTGGTGATTTCAACCCGTTATTGCCGTGTGTATGTATCTCATACCCTGTTTCCTGTTTCCAGGCTCGTGTTGGAACCATGGATGCTACCCAATGGTTCTTCCATTCTTTTCTCTCTTTCAATTACCAAGTGTTTATCCGCCGTAACCACCAGAATGGGAGACAATGGGTGGCGAGCAATGTGGTGATTGCTCAACCTGTATTGCTTCGGAGTTGTAAGCCCATCCTTCCGCTCCTGGCATCGCCGAGCGCTCATCTCTGTAGTGCGCTTGCCGCCGCTTATCCCGATGACGTAGACGAGAGGTTCGCTGTCCACTGGTACAGTCGTCCTCTGTGTGTTCTTGCATTTCCTTTGGTGACCTCGTCATAAGGTCGACGTGGTTTACTCAGGACGACGTGAATAATCTCAAAGATGCAGGAATAAACACTGTTCGCCTTCCCGTAAACATGCTCTTTGTTTCTACTCGGCGTCGGCCTAATTGCTCCTTCAGCTCGGTTATTGGATTGTAGAACCCTTGGTCAACCGCATCACAGAACACTACCCTCGTGGGGGAATAAAGTATCTTGTCCGTTATCGTACGCATATTTGACGCAAACAAATTGAAACAAACGCGGGTTCTCCAGGCAAAAGGTCTTGATATGCTCCGCGAAGCGGGAATACAGGTCATCCTGGATCACCACGCGCTTCCTGGTGTCCAGGTGGCAAACCAGATGTTTACTGGAAAGTGCGTTATTCTCTTCGACACGATTACACGTGCGGGGAATCTGATGCCATATTTCAAGCTGTACCTCCACTCCCCAGTTTTACGTGAGTACCCGTGATATCTTCTGGCTCCGTTGTTGTCTCAGCTGAGAATTAGACGGACTACAACTACGGTCGTGCTTTGATTTGGACCGCTGTCATGACTTTCATCTCCCATCTGCATCCCCAATTTGATAGCGTCTTCTCAATAGAGGCTGTAAATGAGCCCATAATGAATGCGACGCAAACACCTGGTCTCGGTGACTGTAAGCGAGCATCACATCCGCGAGTGGTCCACACCGCCCACTCACCATGTACTGGGCAGTTCAGAAGAATTTTGTCAGGACAGTGCGCGCGGTAGAGTGGCTTATCGGGGTAGATGTGCCAGGGTGTCCGTCTCTCGAAGGCACGCCGAACGCAGAGAACCTAGACGAAAGACTCACGCAGGCGTTCGCGGTGGACATTCCTGGACACTTCACCGCACCGGTGATCGAAGCCCTGAAGACGTCTTTCCCAACGTTACTCTACATTGCACAGGAACTGGAATGGATGATTGACTTTACTGCGTGCGAGGGACGCCAGCCGATCACGACCAAGCTCGTCTTTACTTTCTCGCAGTCGCTGTGAGAAGCTAACTGAATTCCGGTTTCAGCTTTATGGACATTCTCTGGCAGTACAATGATCCTCCTAATCCTTCGGATGCTGCCATCGGTCCTCAGGCATACGACCACCACCTGTATTACAGGCTAGTCCGAGTTCCTTTCTGCGTTGCTTGTAACCGGATTGACGTCTCTTCTCCTCTCCCTGTAGCTTTGGGGTATGTTGATGGCTATATGACTTTCTTAGAATCTTCTTAATGTGTCTCTGGCAGGGTGTCGCCGCGGCAAATCCAGAGGCTTACTTGGAAAATCTCTGTAGTGTGTCTGACAGTCATTCATCCTCTGGTCGCGTCTTGATGACTAGTTGCAGATCGAAATGATATTCAGAGAGATGTCGCGGCGGGGAATATTCCTGTTTGGTATGGCGAGTTCTCGCTTGCCACCCAGTTCAATGCGACGGACGAGTTTCTACGCAAGTGGGCGGACGCGCAGAAGCTTATGTATATTCAAAGTGCCGGATGGCTGGTGTGTCTTTCCACCCCGTTTCCTCCCTTAACATATGCAACGAATTGAATTATTGCACGTAGTTCTGGAGCTTCAAAATCGAGAAAACAAGTCCTTATGCACGTCAATGGTACAGTTCAGTTTTGATTCATTATACTAGAGACGAGGGTTGATGGTGGCTTCAAAGGTCATACTTTGAAGGACTCGAGCGAGGTTACCTCACACAGGACCCGTCGCAGCTTCATGACCCGGATGTGTGTGCGCCCTACAGGAACACCTCAATGAATTCTACTGCCTCCAAACGTGATAATACGATTCCTCCCGATCTCTTGCGCCGCGCTGTCCGGAGTCACAAGCTTTCCAAACCGGTTGGCATTCATTGACATTGAGTGTGTTCAAATCGACACCTGAACTCTGCTATACTCTCTCTTTTTCTTTCCTAATCGGTTTGTATCACCCAGAGCCACGTTTTGAACATTTGCCGATGATTTGCGACATACTACGTAGCTATCGTCCATTCGTTACACCTGTCCTTACTGTACTGTACGTGATAAATGACCACTCCAAACTTCCAAAGTCATGTGACATTCCTCCCAACCCGCAGCACAGAAGCGACACCCCTGACTTTCAATGTGACAAGGCCAATGTGTTGAGTTACAGTACCGATCAAGTGAAGTTCTTCGCACTTTTTCCCGCTCCAGCTTGTTGGCACGCGACCTGGTCCAAGCCCCGGAGGTGCCCTGCTGTTTTTCATACTCCCATTTCTCCAGATTACGTACATTTCCGATGGACTATTCTGCATACGTTATACAACCTGGTCTGATGGTTTTTATATAAACACTAGAGACACCACCTGAGTGGCCAATGGTCCCACCAGCCCACACAACGGGTTTCGTTCTTGTCTGCTAGTTTTCGCTCTCAGCACACCGTCGGGGCTGGCCATGACTGCGCCACGGGTGGTGCCATCACCTTCCGTCCGACTACGTTCAAGAGGGAGTGAAAGAGACTGGTCTGCGGTGGGGTTTTCGTCGAACCCACTATCCGCGGGGCTGCGCCTTCATTCGGTTTTTATTTTATTAGAAGATGACGCTTGGACAAGGCAACAGCGCGTTGGAGCCTCTGTTGGAGGAACGTCCCCGCGCTGAAACAGGGTGCACTCATTAACAACATCGTCGGGGAATGATGTTTCGGGCGAACCGCGAGCGACCAATCCTGTCTGGACCTGGAGAGAATTGTCGACGTTGTCTTCTCTCCATCTACGGCCGACTCGCCTGTCGTCGATCCAGGGGGTGGCAAGCGAATCATTATTCAACCCACAGGCATTGTTCTTTAGTCAGTCTGGAGTCTCTGGATTCGGGATTACCAGTGTCTGTCTATCTCATTCAAAACACCCTGCTGCCGCCTTCAGCCAACAGGACCCGGTAAGTTGAAGAGGCCCAACCGTTCTGGCTTTGCAAGAAATGAACATGCTAGTGTCAATATTCTTTCCTCATGTACTACGTCTTGGTCGTGTAAAGCAGGTCGAGGTTTGGACAATAACTAGCTGAAATGCGTGTATCATTATGGATGACAGCCTGCACTGTACCCTCGTTGCAGCACAGCACGTTGCCCTGTTCCCCCCTACCTCTCGTGTGACTGCTGCTTTTCCAGACTAGTGCGTGACATCCAAAGCATGCCGCGCTGCCAGTGTGTGTATGTCTAACTCCTCGAATTGGACAGCTTTGTCGGCTACGGTACCTCAGAGGCTCAGCCAGAGCAACATCAAATAAGGTGAAACATGAAACGTAGTAATATATTCGACCACGACATATAGTTCAGGTAAGCGTGATCCTAATCAGACTTGGACATGTCATACATATTAACTACATAGAGAGGAAGGTTACAGTTGCGTTCTGAGCTCTACAAGACTACAAACACAAGCCCAATATCACGATGCCGCCTACTAGGATACCATCATACGGGCCCAAGTGGTCCAAAATATTGCCCTGAGCCACAGTAGGCTCATCCCCGACGATGCAAAGAGGGGAAGGATTATCCTGGCCAGGACACGCGTCCCATGTACTACCGTCGTCCTGAATGTGTATCTCTCCGGAGGGGTGCGCGTAGCCCAAGGATATCCCGACAGCGATCGGGACCGGGTCTTTCTTGTTGTTGATGTGCGTCACTGTAACCGGCACGCTGCCGGAACTATTCAACGCGTCGACGTAGTTGGCGAAGGCGGGATTGCCCACGCGCGGCATGCCGTAGCCGACCATGCTCACGCGCGTGCCCGCTGGCAGGTGCAGCTGGAGGTAGACGGAGTCAAGGAGCGCGATGGCCGCGCCGAGCGAGTGTCCTGTGACGACCACGGAGGATGCGTTGTATTGCTGGAGTAGAGTGAGCACCGCCGCGAGGATTGTCTGGGCCGTCCTGAAATTATTAATTAGCCCAAGGTGGTGGGGAGAAGCGCTGGATTTCTCACTTGGCTTGTTCATCCGCGAATCCATCGTGCACCTGAATCGAAGACGAGATATTAGGGAAGAGCGTCGGGTCCAAGCCACCGAGAACGAGGTTGACGTCGGTCAGATCTGCAAGGCTGAGAGAAGAGATTCCGTCAGGCCAATCCAAGACAGGCCCATCCATACCACACTCACAATTGGGTTGGGTCCGTACCTTGGTGGGCGACAATGACAGAACCCAAGGTAGGGTCCCACCCTGTGTACCCTACTCGGTCTCCTTGTAAGCCCATAAAATTTGCAAATAGTAATTCAGAGATTACGAACAGAACTGGATGGCATCCCCGTCACCGCCAGAAGAGTAGGGTTGAAAGGTGGGATTTCCCGCGCAATTCGCTAAGGTGGAATTCAAGTTCAGCTCTAATGTTCCGAGGACTACAGGGAACGACCCAGTTACGGACATCCACATGACCAAGACAGAGTCGTTGAGGGTGTACAGTATGCCGCCGCGGTATAGAGTGTGTATGGCTTAAATGACTCGACTTGGGTTGATGACAGGGTCGTTATGGCCTGCCCACTGGCCACCGTAGCTGCCTGGAATACCGAGACGAGAGCAAGGATGCTGGATAACATAGCAAGATGAAGCTAGAGAAAGCAGAAATTGCTCCGAGCAACCCCCAACCACGACCCCAGCTTTAAGAGGGGTCATCTCGGCGCCTCCCAGAATACAGTATTGGTCTAGTCAGCCCAACAATATGGGCCCATTAATTCCGCATTGTGCGAGGGAAGCAGACCATTGAGGCATGAAGGGAAGGTTACGTGTGCTCAGTCGGAGACAGAAACAAACTATGATTGCGCCGGGTCCGCGCGTGCTGCATATATGGTTAGCCTTTTACGTACGCGAGATCGGAGATCTTGATACAACAGAAATGACTGTGGAGCATGTCCCGATGCGGTTGGGCCCCTCCACTGGGAGGTCCACTTCCCAGCCTTATCTGCCCAGGGCGCTGGGGAAGTTCCTACTAAGAGTTTGTTGTAATTTTGCAGCTGTGTCGGCGGGGGATGCTGGCCCTCTCGCTTCAGGCGGGAGACGGGCGCAGCCTCACTTGAGTCACTTCACCCACTGATACCTCACTTCAAATGTGACACAGAGACGCCACCTGCCTGTTGGCCCCTTCACGTCAAACGTCAAGGTTGGGTTGTGCGGCTTCGTGTGCTCCACACGCGCCTTCTACCTATGGCCCCCTCGCTTCAATGGCGACACAGGGGCGTGCACCACCTGCCCCCTTGGCCCCCTCATGTCAAACGCGAGGCGGGTTGCGCAGCTCGTGCTACACCATTCACACTTCCACCTACGCGGCCCTCTCGCTCCGGACCAAATGGGAGATGGGGTCGCGTCTCGATGCCCACGCCCACCTATCCACCCGCTTGAGCTCAATATGGAGCCTGTAGTACACCACTTTGTAAATAGTTATTTCTATTTTGGCTCCACGACTTCCGGGAAGCATCGCGGACCATCGGGAACTCGATATCTGTGCCTAGACATTAGACGCAACTCACCCTGCCCAAAATGACCCCATTCTCCAGATTCCCCACTGCACTATCGACGCGCCAGCCCGCTGTATTGAAGGGCATGCAGCAACCCGTATAGCGAAGGTGCCGCCTCCCAACAGCGCGCCGGGGCCCACCTTACACGCTTGAAGTTTCCCGACCCTTTTGAAGGGAACTCAGAGGAGTGTGGGAGCCGCAAACGCTGCACCTGCCATGGCCAAGGACACCGCCGGCCTCGGACTTGCTGGCACAACTGAAGAAAGTTGCGACAGCAAAGGCCGAGGCGTTGGAGCCACAGGCACAGAGTAAGGCCGCACGTGGGCCCGTCTTGCCGCGCCGCCGCCGCGAGAAGGCGCCACTGAGGACAAGCACGGGCCCGACTGTGCACCGCGAGAGACGGCGTAGGAGGGTGAGCCGGCTGCCTGGGGAGGAAGAGGCTCTTGCAGGCCTGAGGGGGAGAAGCTCGGGCCCTGGAAGTTGGAGCCAACAAAATCGACGATGCGGGCCACCTAGCCCGCCATAGAGACAAACCTGTCGCAGCAAAATTCAGTCAGCCCGGCACCATCGACAAGTCGGAAGAGGCGATGGAGCCCCAGGCAAAAGTGAGAGTTTGAGGGAAAATAATAAAGAACAACGTGACTGACGTCGTGTCTGTTTTGGCAGAGCGAAGCACGATCCAGAAAGGCGACATGCTACAGAACACAATCCGGACCCTCGTCTGTTACGGGGGTGGGGAAGCGCTGCACCATCCTGACGTTAGAAGCTCACAGCTTGCTGCGAAGTGCTCCCCCTTTCGAGTGCGAGCGACGGCACAGGCGGGCATCCGATCCAGGCGCCCCCGGATGTGTACACGATACGTTCAGAGCCCGGCGCGTTGAACAGGCGCAAGATCATGCTGCTAGGAGACTTGACGAACGGACGAAGTACTCCTTGGTGACACTGCTGTGCCTGTACTCGGTTCGTCTCATTTTGGTCTCTCCCACCTCTCTTGTCATGCCCACGAATGTCGTCTCTGCGGCCCATAAGCTGGCGTGCGTGCTCACGAATGTGAGTCTGGTGCTGGGGAAGACGGATGTCACGTGGAGCGGTTTGTCGATGAAAAGGAATGGGAGCATGTGAAAGATGTACAAATACCGGACCATGCTTCTGCGAAGGAGGACATGATCGTCATGCGTCCTCGAAAGCACTTGAAGCCTCTCTGTCCAAGGCTTTTGGTACGCTGCGGTGAAGCACGGGGAGCCGGGACGGTGTTTTTGCGGCTGTTGGTGCCGTTTGTGAGGAAAGGATTGATCGAGGGTGACAGGGTGTGTGTGCATCCAGTGTTGGGAATGTGTCACCCAGCGAGGCGCTGCAGGAAATGATAGAAAAGATGGAAGTGTGGGTAAGCGAGGCCGAGACCAAAAAAGTAGGAGAATCATGCTTCGAACAGTAATATGGGCGCAAAATCGTTACGACGTTTTGCGCAGCCTGAGGCTGGGAGTACTGATCGGATCTCAGCCGCCGGTTCAGCAATGAGTCTAATTCAAGTGTGATCGCGTTCAAAAAGGAGTAATGGGTGCACATTGCCTCGTGCAGACCTCATGTGCGCCACGGCTCAGCGCTCCTCCGTCGGAGCTTAGAATTTCTTCCGCGACTGACACAGTACCGTCGCCGCTTCACTGCAGTAACTGACACGACCTGCCCTACTCTGAGTCGCCAGTTTTTCCAAATCTCCAACATGACATTTGCTTGGCCGCTGGCAAGACTGGTCGGAATAACCACACCGAACTACACTGGTCCCTGTCTACAGTATTTCAAATTCAGAAGACACTTTGCTGGATAACTACGAAATGAATGAGGGCATGTGGAATTCTCCTGTTCCTCCTGCATTTCTTCACATCTAATCTGAACATATTTGCCTGTGTGACTGCGGTGACTTGATCACTCTGCACGGCAAAGTCCGTATACCTTAGCTCTGCCATCAAACGTCCATAGATCTGTCAAAGGACAGACGAGAAATAGTTGAACCATGCTTCCTAACTCTCACAGATCTCACATTGGTCTGGTCACGGCGTGGTAGCACTGGGGCTCTTTATGATATCGACAAATGGCGCCCGCATCCTTCAGTTGATCAGGCGGGCAGAAACTCAAGCGCCGGTCAAGAGATTCTGACATCTTCCATGCTTGGCTCGGAGGACATTCCGTTCGATTTCCCGCATGGCTTTGGTGCGTCTCCTATATTTACAGCAGCCTTCTCTCATTCATTCACCTGCTCCGAGCCTGCTCGTGGGGGCAGGTGATGAGAGTCATGAGACCCAGGGGCCAGGGCTACGATTCCCTACAGATGATCGACATACATACCCCAAAACGTTCCGTCAATGAGGTCGGTTATCCACTCTAGTAGCAAGGCAGAACCTACGATCTGGGAAATGAGAAAGTTGCGCAAGATCAGTGTAAGTTTGATTGTGGTAGTTGTTTGGCGTGTCCCCGCTTCCCACTCAGGAGGGACCTTGATTGCGAATGTCAGACGACTAGCCGTTTTCAGTTATTCATGTCTCTGCGGACCACCCCCTTCACATAATCGATTATAGACCACGCGCAACACATTTGTAAATATCAGTTCTTCCCCTTAAGTCTCTCTGTTGATGAATGTACCCTCCCACACCTTTCACACAATGCCAAGATTCCCTCAAGCTGACGAAGAGGCTCAAGCTTCTGAGCACCAAGAGAGAGATGATGAAAAGGATTCCGATCCCTACAGTACGTTTTGACTAGCCAAAGAAGTTTCTATCTCTGACTTGGAGTGATTAAAGCCCCTAAATATGGTGACACATCCGCCCCATATTGGAAACTGTACAAGTCTGAGGCAGAGATCAATGACAAGGCCCTCATCGACAGCTTAAAGGAAAATACTAACTCAATGGTTATCCTGGTGAGAGGCGACTCATAGCGTTCACATCGTGGTCTCTTACGATTACACTGCAGAACACTATATTTTCTTCCATCGTTGCGTCATTTATCATCGAAATATACAAGACGCTCGTCCCCGGCAATAGTTTGCAGATCTCGAAAAGTGACGCCGTTCGCATCAATATCGTGCTGTTTCTCAGCCTCTTCCTGAGCATCCTGAGCGCGGTGTCCTGCACTCTTATCCAGAAATGGTGTCATGAATACTTGAACTTTGCCTATCCCCGGGCGGCTCCACATGAGTCTGGGCGTGTCCGAACTTATTTATTTAAAGGCCTTGACAAATTCCAGATGAGGAGGTTCATGTACGGGACACACGTGCTCTTGCACATCTCAGTCTTCCTGTTTTTTTGGGCCATCGGCGACTTCTTCTACACGGTCGATCCCCTTTTTGGCGCCGTCGCCCGTTACGCCCTCGTTGCGGCCTCGATAGTCTATGTGCTCCTCAGCATCTGTCCCCTAATATCCAACAACGCCCCCTATAACACGCCTATAACCCTTCTACTCCGCGTTGGTTGGATCATCCTTCGTATCATCATTCGCTTCCCGAAGTGGTTCCCGGAGTGGTACAATAGCAAGCTTTTCAATCTGACAGGGCTCGAGTACTACCAGGGCATTCACCTCGACAGAGCGCAATTATACTCGATGGAGGCGAAGGAACGAGCAGAGGAGCTTGAGCCCTACGCCATGAAATGGCTTTTTACAGAAGATGACTTCAGCGACGACGACATGGACAAGTTCTTGGACGGTCTTCCGGGATACATGTCCTCGAATCACACCGGAAAGGGTCGATTGGACCAGTATCTAACCGCCGACCCCATTTTAAGTCGTATCGAAGAGCATTTCATAACCTGCGCAACGTCGGTGGAGCTTTCTGACGAAGCACGCATCGCCCGAGTTTCCTCCTCCGTCAAGGCCCTCCTAGGCATATTCCGATACAGTCGCGAGCACAAGCAAGCTTTCCCGGACAAACTCGAAGAGGAGTTAGAGTTACAGCGAAAGTACACTCAAGCGCTTATGGACCATTTCAAAACGTTAGCTCGCGTGGACGATCAAAAGATTGCTCTGTGCACCTCGTGCATTGGGGCGCTTGCTATCCAGGGCCTCCTGTCGCAGCTCGCACAGGATAGCAGGAAGACAGACAAATCACACTTTCCTGTGTCTCTTCTTCCATTCTATGAGTTCTCTTTACCGCCGAACCACAATACGGACTCGCCAAAACCCGAGGAGAAGTGGGACAGCCTTCTGCATGACGGACCCCTCACCAATCTGACAACGCTCGCCCAAGCTATTCGTGATAGAGAAGATGCACCACCGTCGAACCTTTCCTTCTGCTGGAAGACCCTTGACAAACTCCTGAAGCAACTCGGGACTATTCGCTTCAAGGGATCCAGTCATGCACAGGATCGCTTCGATAAGCTCCACGAGGATATCCGCAAATACGTCCGGGATGATGAACGGGGTTTCCGTGTCACGCCGCTCCTCGAAATACTGGACATTGTTGCCCGAGGACAGCGGCTCTTAACGTTGTTCTCAGGCTACCCCAAGTATCAAGCCAAGT
The DNA here is from genome assembly GCA_015178965.1 of Russula ochroleuca. NCBI lineage: Eukaryota > Fungi > Basidiomycota > Agaricomycetes > Russulales > Russulaceae > Russula > Russula ochroleuca. The sequence continues at coordinate 275,138 of WHVB01000026.1, read as the reverse complement.
ATCACAACAGACCTGATGTCGTGTTTGGGAAGGAGTACCTTCAGAACGGCGATCTTCTCGAAGCCTTTGCCGATTGTCTCCCACATTTTATCTCGAGCAACTCTCTTGACAACTCTCCAGAAGTATGCAGGGATCTTATGAAGAAGGTCGTCCGTGATGATAATCTATGGACCAGTCTACAAGTGAATCTCTGGAATATCCAGAGGTCAGACCGCCCTACCCCTGACAAGCACCGCGTCTTCGAGGACTGCTGTACGGTGGTTTATCTAGCGTCCTTTATCCCGGAAGATTCACGGGAAGTAGACTGGCGTGCGCCCGAATTTGGGTCGCTAGCACAGAACTGGTGGCCATTCATCGAGCATAGCTTCCGAGTCCAAGGCACATTCATGGGGAGGGCCACCAGCTTCCGGGTTGGTGTTATCAAGGCTCGGTTTTGTAATGTGCTTCTAGCTTGGGTTTCGAACGACATCAATGAAGGCACGGTATCCTTCCGATCACAGTGGGACGTTGCTTCTCTTGCGAGACTAATACGTACTCTCGGCTTGCGGGACGAAGAGAATCCAGAATCCTGGAATTCTTACGTCAATGGTGGCCATATTGGGACAGAGTTTACGACGAAAGCCCTTGAAATGATCGACATAATTGCGCGCGATGGCCCCCTACTGATCTTTTGCCTATTAGGACGTTTGGTCTTAACCGCCGTGCCACTCGACCAGTCCGGCCTGGAATTCGAGGAGATTGAGAAGGTGCGGGAGCTACAGGTGAAAGTGATCGACGAAGAGCGACTACGTTTGAACCACCCCTCCGATAAAGTTTGGGGAGATATAGGTCAAATGCGAAAACAAGTTCACGATCTCCTTGGAAATAACGCTGGCAAAGATAGAGAAATCCTGCAGGACCTGCTTCAGAAAATCGACGTTGTCTGTAATCTACGTTTTTCTGGCTTAGAAGGCCCTAGTCAAAGCGATCCTGTCGAGGAACAAGGTCCAAAGACTTCGGTTGCTGTGGATTTAATGTCGTCCTCGAGGTCGCGCGGTCATACCATCCAACGTAGTTTCGCTTCCGAGTCCACTGCAGTATCTGATGGAGGACCATCTAGTGGTACACCGACCGGCGAGGTTGGCTTTGGACGTGCGAGTTCTTTATTAATTTCCGGAGCTTTTATTGACTTGCAACCAGAGTATCGTGCGGACAAAGTTTTCGATCGCGAGAGGGAGACGTATGTGCGGACTGAGTCTCCTCAAAGCGACGAGTCGGGCTCCCGCAGCCCTTCATCTCCTCACGCCACCGTCCAAGACACCCCTGGTCTCGGGTTCATGAACCGATCTACCGTTACTTCCTTATCAGCCATCAATTCCCCGCTTTTAGGAGACGCCCGTCAACACGGCTTTACGAGACAGACTGATTCAGAATATAGTAGTACCAGGCCAAGCCTCGTTACTCGAGCGAGTACCAGTGTGCTATCCACGCTGCGCAGAGATTCGCCCACCATTCTTCGGAATCCCGAGAGTCGTCCCTGAACATATGTCAAACGGTATGTCATACTTGACATATCTGTTGGCACTGGCATTTATCGTCTTTTTGTTGGGCTTTTGTTGAAGGCATTTGGGCGGCGGGGACAGGTTCGACGTTTGCAGCGTGGCTAACCTATATTTATTGATGACGGGGCATGTTTCTCGTACAGCGTGCATTGTTCTCTTCGCCTTTTCGTTCGACAGATATGCCTTTACCATATTTTTTGTGAAACGTAGCTTAAACCATTAGCTCTATATGTGAAGGAGCCTGAGGAAGGAATGTTTCGAGACTGTGTCGATGTATGTATGCAATTGCATTAGACCATACTAGCGTGAGCGGCGTTGCCGCCGCCGCCGTTTTCTGTCAGGGGATGTGCTACAACAAGAGATTTTTGTATACGATGTTTACAGTGTTTGGTCCATCTTCCTCGTCGAAGAGTACTCTACAGTTGTCTCGAGAGCGAACACGCGACAGGGCTGTGCATAGCTGTCCATGATCCTTTAATCGAGAACAACCCCTGGAGGCGGGAGTAGTCTGTTTTTATTTTTCAATCTCTTTCGCTGTGACCTTAGGTCCTGTACGGATGGGCTGACAACGTTGGCAGACTGGTCTGCCACACGCCAAAAAATCACCTGAGTCAGCCAGGCACAGTCTGCTAGCTGAGTCAGGTGATAAATTTGGCGGGTTGGCAGACCAGTCTGTCAGCGTTGCCAGCCCATCCGTACAGGGCCTAATAATGCTCCATTTACTTGATCCGACTCGACTCCTATCTGTATTTAACCGCCCGGGAACGATCGGTGCGTGCCAGTGTCGTCGGGTCACCGGTCTATGCGGGTTTACCGTACCTCTTATCGATCTTATCTCTTGCATAACTCACGACTATTCCATTCTTGCCGAGCCTGACAACCTCTCCTCCACCACCTCTCAACTCACAAATGCACTCACAAATCTCTGCACCTTTTATCCAACTTTCTCGTCACTTCCCCTCTTCCTCATTCTCCAATACACTTTCCTCGATGACATACTCGCGCTCGAATCTGCCACCGACTCTTTCTCCTCAGATATTACCTTCATTCAGTCCTCCGGTCACCACGCAGCGCTCGTCCTTGAGCACTCATAAAAAAATCTCGAACTGCCCGTAATTGCAGACGCTTGCGTCCGTGGCGGTCACTTTCAAGAGGCGCTCGATCTCACCGCGCACGCCGCGCGACTGGCCACGCGTTCTCCACATGTGCAGGTTGTGCAAGCCGTGCAAGCCGAGGCGAATGGGTGCCGTCAACCACTCGCAACTCTCCGCGCCACAGCCAAGCTTCCGAGCCTCTTCCGCGCGGTCGGCTTCCTGCGTGTTTCCGGAACGCAAGCTCGCTCTCAGATTTCTCAGGTGCCGCCTCGAGGCACTCAACGTTGTATTGACAAGCGCCGAGGTGGAAATACGCCGATTGGATGCGCCGAATGCTTGGGTGGGTACATGAAGAAATACATCGATACGTGGCGCGAGGGCGTGCATGACCTCTTCACAGAATATGCTGCAATCTTCCTCAAACGATCGCCCGCAGATCTTTCCCCTGAAGTTCTACATACGCTGCTACGCTCGCTTCTGCCCGCATGCAGCGCACATTAGTCCCACGCTTACTTGATGCGCTCCGAATGGCCCTGCCGCGTTTTCCAGACGTGCCCGCACTGACGGCGCTGCTCTCGCAACTCACGTACAGTACTGCGCCACTTCGTACGCTCGGCTCGCGTTCGACTTTTCGCACGCTCTTTTGCCGCTGTTTGAGGACGTGGTGCGCGCATGCATGTTTGGTGAATTCTCCAGGGCGGTGTTGGAGGAGTTCGTGCGTACAGTTCGTGCGTACTCCGGAGACTGGCTGGGCTGCTGCTGGAGCACCGCGTGGGGGCTCAGGGACGACGGCTACTATTGCGATGCTTGCTAATGCGCTGCTCGCAGCATTAAATGGGCTGCGCCAGCAGCTCTGCTTGGTGACCTCGCCAAAGTGCTCGATGCCTCTCTGTCCAAGGCTTTTTGGTGCGCTGTTCGAGGGTCGCGACGGCGTTTCTGCGGCTGTTGGTGCCGTTTGTGAAGAAGGGATTGATCGAGGGTGCGTACGGATCCGGTGCTATGAATGTGCCACCCAGTGGGGTGTTGCAGGAAATGATAGAAAAGATGGGAGTGTTGGTAAGTGAGGCCGAGACCAAAGAAGCAGCATAATCATTACTTCGAACAGTAATATGGGCGCAAAATCGTTACCATTTTTGCCAGTAATGAGTCTAATTCAAGTGTGATTTGTGTCAACTTCGTTCAAAAAGGGATACAGTACCCTCACTGCTTCACATACTGACATAACTTGCCCTGCTCCGAGTCGCCGGTTTTTTCAAATTTCCGACATGACATTTGCTTGGCCGCTGGCGAGACTGGTCGGAATGACCACACCGGACCACACTGGTCCCTGCCTATTTCCTTGACGTACTGTACAACAAATTCAGAAGACACTTTGCTGGACCACATGGATGAGGGCATGTGGAATCCTCCTGTTCCTCGTATATTTCTTCAAATCTGATCTGAACATATTTGCCTGTGTGACTGCGGCGTCTATCAAACGAAACCGTACGTCCATCGATCTATCAAAGGACGAGAAATCCCCCGACCAATGCGACCGTGCTTCCCAACTTTCACAGATCTCACATTGGTCTGGTCACGGCGCGGTATCACTGAGGCTCTTGACCAACGGGTGCCCTCGTCGTTCATTTGATCGGGCGGACAAGGTAACTCTTAAGCGCAGGCCAAGAGATTCTGGTGTCTTCCATGCTTTGGCTTCCGAGAGTGTTCCGTCCGGTTTGCCGCATGCCTCTAGCACGTCTCCTATCTTCACAGTGAGTCAGTGACCTTCTCCCGTTCATTCACCTGCCCGTGGAGCGCCCCAGGGGATGAAACCCAGGGCAACGATTTCCTACAGATGGTCGTCATACATACCCCAAACGTTCCGTCAGTGAGGTACCGACTCTAGCAGCAAGGCAGAATTGATGATCTGGAAAATGAGAAAGTTGCGCAAGATCAGCGCAAGATTGATTGTGGTGGTTGTTTGGTGGAACGGTGTCCCCGATTCTCACTCAGGAGGGACCTTGATTGCGAATGTCAGACGACTAGCCGTTTGCGGTGATTCAAGTCTCTATGCACCTCCACTACCTTCACATAATCGATTATAGTCCCCGCGCAACACTGGTAAATACCAGTTCTTCCCTTTAAGTCTTTGTGTCGATGAATGAATCCTCCCACACAATGCAAGGATCCCCATCCCCTGACATAGAGGCTCAAGATTCTGAACACCAACTTCGCCTCCAAGGCAGAGCTGACGACAAGGCCAATCCTTACAGTACGTTGTGACTAGCTGAAGAAGTTTCTATCTCTGACCTGCGTAAAGCCCCTAAATATGGTGACACATCCGCCCCATATTGGAAACTGTACAAGTCTGAGGCAGAGATCAATGACAAGGTCCTTGTCGACAGCTTAAAGGAAAATACTAACTCAATGGTTATCCTGGTGAGAGGCGGCTGATCGCGCTCACATCATGGTCTCTTACGATTACATTGCAGAACACTATATTTTCTTCCATCGTTGCGTCATTTATCATCGAAATATACAAGACGCTCCTCCCCAGCAATAGTCAGCAGGTGCTGCAGACCTCGGATAGTCGCCGAGGTGACGCCGTTCGCATCAATATCGTGCTGTTTCTCAGCCTCTTCCTGAGCATCCTGAGCGCGGTGTCCTGCACTCTTATCCAGCAATGGTGTTGTGAATACTTGAACTTTGCCTACCCCCGGGCGGCTCCACACGAGTCTGGGCGTGTCAGAACTTATTTATTTCAAGGTCTTGACAAATTCCAGATGAGGAGGTTCATGTATGGGACACACGTGCTCTTGCACATCTCAGTCTTCCTGTTTTTTTGGGCCATCGGCGACTTCTTCTACACGGTCGATCACCTTTTTGGCGTCGTCGCCCGTTACGCCCTCGTTGCGGCCTCGATAGTCTACGTGCTCCTCAGCATCTCTCCCCTGATATCCAACAACTCCCCCTATAACACGCCTATAACCCTTCTACTCCGCGTTGGTTGGATCATCCTCCATATTATCAATCGCTTCCCGTCGTGGTTCCCTTCGTGGTACCGTAGAGAGCCTTTCGATCTAACAGGGCTCAAGTACTACCAGGGCATTCACTTCGACAGAGCGCAATTCTACTCGATGGAGGCGGGGAAGCGGGCAGAGAACATTGAGCCCTACGCCATGAAATGGCTCTTTACGGATGATGACTTCAGCGACGACGACATGGACAAGTTCTTGGAAGGTCTTCCAGGATACATGTCCTCGAGTCACACCAAAAAGGGTCAATTGGACCAGTATCTAACCGCCGACCCCATTTTAAGTCGTATCAAGGAGCATTTCATAACCTGTGCAACGTCGGTGGGGCTTTCTGACGAAGCACGCATCGAACGCGTTTCCTCTTGCGTCAAGGCCCTCCTGCGTATATTCCAATACAGTCGCGAGTACAAGCAAAAGGCCGTCGAGTCGAGCCCCGAGTTGGCCCCCGACAAACTTAAACGAGAGTTAGAGTTACAGCGGAAGTACACCCAAGAGCTTATAAACCATTTCAAATCGTTAAGTGACATGGTCGATCAAGAGATTGCTTTGCGTGCCTCGTGCATTGGAGCGCTTGCTGTCCAGGGCCTCCTGTCTCAGCTCGCACAGGATAACAGGAAGACAGACAAATCACAATTTCCGATATCTCTTATTCCAATCTATGAGTTCTCTTTACCGCCGAACGACAATACGGACACCATGCGGCAGCCTGACGGCGGCCATAGGTCAAAACCCGAGGAGATGTGGGACAGCCTTCTGCAAGACGGACCCCTTACCAATCTGACAACGCTCGCCCAAGCTATTCGTGATAGAGAAGATGCACCACCGTCGAACCTTTCCTTCTGCTGGAAGACCCTTGACAAACTCCTGAAGCAACTCGGGACCATTCGCTTCAAGGGATCCACTCATGCACAGGATCGCTTCGATAAGCTCCACGAGGATATCCGCACATACGTCCGGGATGATGAACGGGGCTTCCGTGTCACGCCGCTCCTCGAAATACTGGACATTGTTGCCCGAGGACAGCGGCTCTTAACGTTGTTCTCAGGCTACCCCAAGTATCAAGCCAAGTATCACAACAGACCTGATGTCGTGTTTGGGAAGGAGTACCTTCAGAACAGCGACCTTCTCGAAGCCTTTGCCGATTGTCTCCCACATTTTATCTCGAACAACTCTCTTGACAACTCTCCAGAAGTATCCAGGGATCTTATGGAAAAGGTCGTCCGTGATGATAATCTATGGACCAGTCTACAAGTGAATCTCTGGAATATCCAGAGGTCAGACCGCCCTACCCCTGACAAGCACCGCGTCTTCGAGGACTGCTGTACGGTGGTTTATCTAGCGTTCTTGATCCCGGAAGATTCACGGGAAGTAGACCGGCGTGCGCCCGAATTTGAGTCGCTAGCACAGAACTGGTGGCCATTCATCGAGCATTGCTTCCGAGTCCAAGTCACATTCATGGGGAAGGCCACCAACTTCCGGGTTGGTGTTATCAAGGCTCGGTTTTGTAATGCGCTTCTAGCTCGGTTTTCGAACGACATCAAGGAGGGCACCGTATCCTTCCGATCACAGTGGGACGTTGCTTCTCTCGCGAGACTAATACGTACTCTCGGCTTGTGGGATAAAGAGAATCTGGAATTCTGGAATTCTTACGTCAATGGGGGCCATATTGGGGCAGAGTTTACGACGAAAGCCCTTGAAATGATCGACATAATTGCGCGCGATGGCCCCCTACTGATCTTTTGCTTATTAGGACATTTGACTGTATCTGCCGTACCACTCGACCAGTCTGGCCTGGAATTCGAAGATATCGAGAAGGTGCGGAAGCTACAGGTAAAAGTGATCGACAAAGAGCGTCTACATTTGAACCGGCCCTCCGATAAAGTTTGGGGAGAAGTAGGTCAAATGCGAAAACAAGTTCACGATCTCCTTGGAAAAAACGCCGGCAAAGATATAAAAATCCTGCAGGACCTGCTTCAGTTGATCGACGATGTCTATAATCTTCGCTTTTCTGGATCTGGCTCAGAGGGTCCTAGTCAAAGCAATCCTGCCGAGGAACAAGGTTGCAAGGCTTCGGATGCTAAGATTCTAACGTCATCCTCGGAGTCGCGCGGTATTACCAACCGATGTAGTTTCGACTCCGAGTCCACTTCAGTCTCTGGTGGAGGACCACCTAGTGGTACACCGACCGGCGAACGCGAGGTCGGCTTTGGACGTGCGTGCTCTTTATTATTTCCCGGAGCTTTTATTGATTTCCAGCCAGAGAACCCTGCGGTCAAAGTTTTAGATCGCGAGAGGGAGACGTATGTGCCAGTGCGGGCAGAGTCTCTTCAAAGCGACGAGTCGGGCTCTCGCGGCCTCCCATCTCACGCCACAGTCCAACGCACCCCTGGTGTCCGGATCATGGGTCGATCTACCGTTACTTCCATATCGGCCATCCACCTCCCGGTTCTAGGAGACGCCCGTCAACACGGCTTTACGAGACAGACTGATTCAGGATATAGTGGTACCCTGGGGTTGAGTCTCGTTACTCCAGCGAGTACCAGTGTGCTATCCACGTCGCGCATCATTCGTCCGAATCATGCAATTGGTTCTTCATATGAACCCTTCGAGTTCAGTAACGAAGATCAATCAAGCACTGAATCATCTAGTCTTCTGAGTCATCCCTGAACATATGTCAAACGGTATGTCGTACTTGGCATATCTGTTGGCACTATCACTCATCATCCTTTTGTTGGGCTTTTGTTGAAGGCATTCCGGCAGGGACAGGTTCGACGTTTGCAGCGTGGCCTTGAGCGTGGCTAACCTATATTTATTGATGACGGGGCATGTTTCTCGTACAGCGTGCATTGTTCTCTTTGCCTTTTCGTTCGACAGATATGCCATTACCATATTTTTTGTGAAACGTAGCTTACAGTAAACTATTGCTTTATATGTGAAGGAGGAAGGAACTTGAATGTTTCGAGACTGTATTCGGCAATATGGCACATATGCAACGATTGAATTATCGCGTGTAGTTCTGGGGGTTTTCCCAGGGACAATAGCTCGAACTTCCTTACGCTTCCTCAGGCAAAAATTTTCCGTTTTGGTTCATTATACTGCAGACGAGGGCACAGGACCCATCGCAACTTCATGACCCGGATGTGTGTGCGCCCTACAGGAACACCTCCACGTTTACTGCCTCCAAACGCCGTGACGTGACAACACGGTTCCTAGGCTCTACAAACTTTCCAAACCATTTCGGATTCATTGAGTTGAACTCTGCCATCCTCCATTTTTTCTTTCCTATTCGTTTTATATTACCCGGAGCCACGTTTCGAACATTTGTGACATCCTACGCTGCTACGCAGCAATCGTCCATTCGTTACGCCTGTCGTTGCTGTACATGATAATTGACCAGTCCAAAGTCATGTGTCATTGCTTCCAACCCATCTTTTCTCGAACCTCAAAGACTGCCGCGTTGCTGGTGCTTGTGTCAAGTTGTGTGTCGAACCCTTCTCAGCCGGCGCGGACTAAGATGGCATTCCTTAGTCCAGATGACCGTCAATGCTCGCTCGTTGGAATTCTTCTGGGAACGAGGGAAAGAGGACTCGCCGCGTTGCAAGATACATATATCTCTCATCAAGAACTGACAAGACACCCCATATGAGTTACTCTCATCGATACGGCCGCCAGGCCTGTCCAAGTCGGGACTCGGGCGTCTCAAGGACCATCCATACCAAACTCACACATTGACTGCGTCTGTACTACATAGTGGGCGACGATGACCGAACCTCAAGGCGGGATCCACCCTACAGTACGTGTCCTGCTCCGTCTCCTTGTGAGCCCATAAGGTTGCAAAATGGGAATTCAGACTCACGAACAGAACTGTACGGCAGACCCGTCACTGCCGGAAGTGTAGAGTTGCAAGGTGGGATTCTCGCGCAATTCGTTATGGCGGCCTTCAAGATCAGCTGTAACGTTCCAAGAGCTACTTAGGACGACCCAATTACGGACTTCTACAGACCATTGACCAAGACAAAGTCGTTGAGGGTAAGCAGAAGGCCGCGCCGGCATAGAGTAATTATAACTTGGACGAGGCCCGGGTGTCAGGGTGGTTATAGCCTACCCCTCGGGCATCGCAGCTAGCACAGGAGAACTCGAAGATCGAGATTCGGGTATAGAACAAGGATGGAAGACAACGTGGAAACCCCCCAGATGAAGTTAGAGAGGCAGAAATTGCGATGGGCCCCGCCAACTACGACCTCGGGTTTTAAGAGAGATATCTCGGCGCCTCTCATGCGGCTGGGCTGGGCTATCCCATACAACGTGGGCCCATTAGATTCACACGCGACGAGGGAAAACAGGGCATTGTGTCGGCGATTCGGCAGCAAACGCAGCATACCCAAGGCAGACCTGAAGGGAGGTGGCGAGCTTCAGCATGCAGGCCAGTTGAGTGGTGCTTTTAAGCCACACAGAGATCAGCATGGGGACACTGGGCTCGTAAGTCTCTGTCTGGTTGAATAACTAGTAATACGTACGGACACGAGGCAAACCGAGAACACGACGGGGTGCACGTCCTGTGAGGAAATGACCCAATCCTACAGTAGGCTGCTGGCGAGGGACAAGGTACTGACAAGGTACCAGGGAAGATGAGAACTTACATAAAGCGACGAGCCTGGATCCCTCCATTCACAATACATGGCTGCATGCAGGTCACAATTCACAAGTGATGGTTTTCCACATGGAGATGTATTTTATGATCACAATCCCACGGGAGCTGGGCAAGGAGCTGGGCGCTCTCTTTGCCAGATTTTCACATTGTACATTTGTACTCCTTTAAAGTCGAAATTGTAAAAACGATATTTCCTTAGCTTTTTGTTGTACAGTGATAACGTCCTATTTTTGAGCCAGACAAGAGGGCAAGACGAGTGTCAGTACGCGACTTTCCGGGATGGCGGTCCGTAAATCCCGGCTAAGCCGTGGCTTCTATTTGCTACCGTACCCTGTACCCCAACCAATCCGGTACCCTGATCGATGTACCCTGGCCCTGTACCCTAATGTCCGGATATGCCCTTGTGCTCTCTTCACTGTACTAGACAACCTCTTTCCCGAGGTCTTCTAAGTCTTCTTGTCTAGCCGCCGCGGTCTAATCTCAGGATGGTAGACTGTTATAGTAACATGTCTCCATCCTTACAAGTGAACTTGCAAGGCTGTTCGACTAGCATCGGATAGGCAAATCGCGCAAACTAATTTACCTTCCCGCCCAGGATGCGCCCAAAGTGCAGGGCGTTCATTTGGAATTGGCAAAGTATTAGCCCACGAAAGGAAATGACAGTGTTTCTACTGGAGTGGGCTAGCAGCTCGATCGGGCGCGTGAATGTGATGTGCAGACGCTCGATAAATGGTTTTAACACGAGAATATGGTAAGAGGGAATCCCCAATGCAACTCCTCCTTGTACTCTCATTCCTCTCTTTCCTTAGAATTACTCCCGGTGCTCATGCCGCGCCTCCCAGCAACTTTCCCAGCAAGATTTACGGTGTCAATCTAGGTTCTTGGTGATTACCACCCGCTTATCAAGGCCTGTATGCGTCTCATTTCCTGTTCCCAGGCTCGTGTTGGAACCATGGATGCTTCCCAATGGTTCTTCCATCCTTCTCTCTCCTCTAATTATCAAGTGCTTATCCGCTGTAACCACCAGAATGGGTCACTATGGGTGGTGAGCAATGTGATGATTGCTTAACCTGTATTTCCACGGAGTTGTGAGCCGATCCTTCCACTTCTGGCATCGTCGAGCGCTCATCTCTGTAGTGCGCTCGCCGCTACTTATCCCGATGACGTAGACGAGAGGTTCGCCGTCCACTGGTACAGTCGTCCTCGGTGTACTCTCGCATTGCTTTTGGTGACACCGTCTTAAGGTCGACGTGGTTTACTCAGGACGACGTGAACAACCTCCAAGATGCAGGAATAAATGCTGTCCGCATTCCCGTAAGCATGCTCTTTGTCCTTACTCCCGGGCCGGCGTCATTCTAATTACTCCTTCAGCTCGGTTATTGGATTGTAGAACCTTTGGTCAACCGCGTCATAGAACACTACCCTCGTGGGGGAATAAAGTATCTTGTCTGTTTTCGTACGCATATTTGACGCAACGATTTGATACTAACGGGGGATCTCCAGGCAAATGGTCTCGACATGCTCCGCGAAGCGGGAATACAAGTCATCCTGGACCACCATGCTCTTCCTGGTGTCCAAAGCGCAAACCAGTCATTTGCTGGCAAGTGCGTTCTTTTCTTTGACACATTTACACGTGCGGGGAATCTGAAGCCATATCTTAAGCTGTACCTTAACTCCCCAGTTTTACGTGAGTACTCCTGTGATATCTTCTGGCTCCGTTGCCTCAGCTGAGAACTAGACGGACTACAACTACGGTCGCACTTTGGTTTGGACCGCCGTCATGACCTTTATCTCCCACCTTCATCCCCAATTTGGAAGTGTCTTCTCAATAGAGGCAACGAATGAGCCAACAATGAATGCGACACAAACGCCCGGCTTCGGTGACTGTAAGCGAGCCTCACATCCGCGACTGGTTCACACTTCCCACTCACGCCATGTACCGGGCAGTTCAGAAGAATTTTGTCAGGACAGTGCGCGCGGTAGAGTGGCTTATCGGGGTAGATGTGCCAGGGTGTCCAGCTCTCGAAGGCACGCCGAACGCAAAGAACCTATACGAAAGACTCGCGCAGGCGTGCGCAACGGACACTTTGGGACTTTTCACTCCTCCAGTAACCGAAGCTCTGAATACTTCTTTCCATACGTTGCGCTACATCGCAAGGGAGTTGGAATGGAAGATTGACTTCACTGCGTGTCAGGAACGCCAGCCGATCACGACCAAGCTCGTCTTTACTTTCTCTTAATCGCTGTGAGGAGCTAACTGGACCCCGGCTTTAGCTTTATGGACATTCTCTGGCAGGACGATGATCCTCCTAATCCTTCGGACGCCGCCATCGGTCCTCAGGCATATGACCACCACCTTTATTACAGGTTAGCCCGAGTTCCTCTCTGCTTTTCTCGTAACCGAATTGACGTCTTCCTGTAGCTTTGGGGTATGTTGATGGTTGTATATGACTTTCTTAGAATCTTCTCAACGTGTCGATGACAGGGTGTCGCTGCTGCAAATCCAGAGGCTTACCTGCAAAATCTCTGTAGTGCGTCTTACACCCATTCATCCTCTTGTCACGTCCCGATGACTCGTTGCAGATCGAAATGATACTCAACAAGATGTCGTGGATGGGAATGCTCCCGTTTGGTATGGCGAGTTCTCGCTTGCCACGGAGTTCAATGCGACGGACGAGTTTCTATGCAAGTGGGCGGACGCGCAGAAGCTTATTTATAGTCAAAATGCCGGATGGCTGGTGCGTCCTTCCGCCCTGTACCCATTCCCTTTTAATATAAGCGATGTATTCAATAATCGCCTGTAGTTCTGGAGCTTCAAGCTTGAGAGCACGAATCCTCTTGCACGTCAATGGTACACTTCACTTTTTGATTCACTATACTGGTTGATGATGGCTTCCAAGGTCGTACTTCGAAGGACTGGAGCGAGGTTACCTCACGCAGGACCCGTCGCAACTTCATGACCCGGACGTGTGTGTGCCCTACAAGAATTCTACTGCATCCAAACGTGATAGCACGGTTCGCAAACACCCTTGCGGCGCCCACAAGCACTCCAACCGGTTCGCACATTGAGTCGCTAGTCCATGTTTAGAATCAATACCTGTACTCTACCATAGACACTTTTTTTCTTTCCTGTTCGCTTTGTCACGATTTGGACACTTGTCCCATCCTACGTAGTTATCGTCCAATTCGTTACGCCAATACAGTACATAGCTCAAAGTCATGTGATGTCAGCTCCTGTGTTCACCGGTTCAGCCCAAGCAACGAGCCGAGCAATGTCCTGTGGGTCGTCTCCCTCTTGTGAGATTGCAATCCATGGTAAACCTAATGACCTCTGATTCAAAGCCGCGAAATCCGCACTCATCTTCGGCGCCACTGGCCAGACGGGTCGTCACCTCCTGCGCGAGCTCATCGAATCCCCGACATTCACCCGGGTCTGCGAAGTGGGGCGGCGGGTGACACCCACGGAGGACTTACCTGCCCAAGCCAGTGGGAAAGTGGAGCAGAAAGTCATCGACTTTGAGCGATTGGAGGAGGCGGGGCTGAAGGAGGGACAGTGGGATGTCATCTTCATCGCGTGCGTTTGAGGTTTCTCCTCCTTCCAATTCCTCATTGACGTGTAATATCCTTTTATAGAATGGGCACGACTGCTAAAAGTGCTGGTTCGCAGGAGAATTTTACCAAGATCGACAAGGAGTACGTTGAACCGTTCTCCAGCTACTTCTCAACATTCTACCTTCTTCCCCTTCTCAGTTTTTTTTCTTACGTCTGCTTCGGTGCCCGCTTATATCTTTTGTTTTGTATAGGTACGTCGTGAATGCCGCGAAGGCCGCAAAAGCCGACAAGGATCAACGACTGATCTACGTATCTGTACGCCCCCCTCCATTCCACGCATAGGCTTCAGCTCACGCCTTATCATATGCTTCCTGCAGGTGTCCACGGCCAATCCCAAATCATCAGTTTTCTACTCGCGCAGTAAAGCCTTGACCGAGCAAGCGCTTGCTGACCTCGGCTACAAGGACACCATCGTGTTTCGCCCTGCGGTATTGTCCAACACGAATCGGCAAGACACCCGTTTGGCAGAAAATGCACTCCTGTACGCTACGTTGCTCCCTTTTTATACTCTTCTTGCTTTCCTATCGTTTGTTTGTCAAAGTCATGGGGGCACTCGTCGCTGACTCATTTCTCTTTCTGGGGTTTAATTGTTCAGGGCTGTCACTGGCGTACTCTCTCGGTTCAGCTCTAAAGTCCAAATTGACGTGGGTAACAATCGACCGTTTAAAGGGCGAGAATTTCTGAAGGTCGTTTCCCTTTTGTTTTTGTTTTCACTAGGTCGACAAGCTCGCGAAGAGTATTCGCATCGTTGGCGAACAGGGCACATCAGACCTTCCGTCTGGCGCGCATGCGCAGCAGACGAACTGGGGTGGGAAAAACTTCACTATGATTGATAACTCAAGCGCAGTGGCCTTGTCACATTGAAGGAGAAGAGAGTGCCCTTCTTCTCTCAGACTTCTGCGATTCTTTGCCATATGCAGTTTTCGCTCGTCGTCTTTGAGGGTTGAGATATCGTTTTTTTGATGCCTCCACTTTGCCCATTTAAATCTCGAATGGACATTTGATGCATATCTTTCAATCTGGTCTGATGGTTTTTATATAATAAACCGTTATGCTGATCAACGAAGCTTGGTTGTGACTCCCAACGCGAACGGCACAGGGAATCATTAACCATTGGTCGACCCACAGACATCGTTCTCCAGGCTCCAAGTCATTTCGGAGTATCTGGATTCGGGATAACTGATGTCTATCTATCTCATTCAAGCACCCTGCTGCCGCCCTCACCAACAACACCCGCGAGTTGAAGGTCCGACCGTTCTGGCATCGCGAGAAATGGAGATGCTGGCCAGGGTTGGGGGAAAACTAACTGAAATGCGTGCATCGACTTCGTGCAAGACGGCCTGCACCGTATCCTCTCCTCCTTGAGTCCCTGTCCTCATCGGTCCCTTGTTTTAGCACAGCACGTCACCCACGGCGCTGCCAGTTTGTGTGTCGAACCCTTCTTAGCAAGGCGCGGAGTCCTTGTTCCAGATGACTGTCAATACTCGCTCGTTGTCTGGAAACGGAGGAAAGCGGACTAGCTGCGTGCCGTTGACACGAAGGAACGAATGGGGCCCTGGGACGTCGTAAGCTACTTACTGGCGCATCGTCAGCTTTCACTCCCGGGTCACCAGATGCCTCTGAACTACGTGACTTGGGTCTTCACAACCTCTGTTGTTCCCTTTCCTTTACTCCCCAGAGCGCCGTACTTCTCAGCGACGATAGTTCTCGAGTCAGCGCGTCATTGAAGCTTTCGACCGGGGCTCTTATCTGCGACTGCCTCGAGGCGATACTCCTTCGGCTCTTCCGTTGTTACAAACGTATCGAACTTATTCCCCGCTCACGTATCATGTCGCCGCAGCTAAGTCGGTCCCCTACCGATGGTTGTCATTATTTGAACTTGCGGAGGTATACCACGAGCGATCATCTTTCTTTCTACGTGGATCGGAAGGGTGGATGAGCAGTTCAGACGCATATTGGTTGTTTTGTACGGCAACGAACATACCCTCGTTCTTTCGAATTTATGGGTGTATTATTTCCAATCTCAGAGGTATGTCTAACAACATATTTATTATCGGACAATACTGTGGCTCTTGCTGCCTAGCACTCGGAAGTAGTATTGGCCCGGATAGCTAGCTAATTATAAGCTGATTAGTGTCGTACGTCTGGCCATGTTCCAAACGAACGGATTTGAGGTGGAAAACTATACATCCTCATAGATCTCATCCCCTTTGCTGGTGTGTGTAATACACCGCGTTCCTGGTCGCGATGCCCGTAGGATTTGTAAAACCTCCCTGTCAGGGACTCGGATTCTCTCTGTGTGCGTGCCCACACCCTGTCCCTCACAACATCATGCCATACACCATCCCACAACCTTAAGCTAGCCCAGATCCCCGGAAGTGTTGTAAATGTTCCCCGTCCAACTGCACGGCGATCTTCTCATCCTCTTAGGTCTTACATTGCGATCAGAACGGCACATCAAGGTAGGATGGAGGTGGATCCGTACTAGGCTTGAATGATTCAAGCTGGATTCACACGATGGCCGCGGGAGTCCCTCCCTGGTGCGCAGTAAGCGAGCTACGACGTTTTGACGGTGGCGCCTGCCAGTGGGAAAGCCACAGAATTGTGATCATGCGATCACATGTCGGGGCTCCAGTTTGCCGGTTCCGGCGAAGAGAAAGATTCTAGCCTTGGTCCTGCAGTACGGGGAAGTGATGGTTGCCCCTTGCTCCCATCACCTCAATGACATGAAATTATCGGCTTGAGAAGCCGGAGCCGACATAGACATACTATACCGTAAGGGCGAACTCGCTCTCGACCCTCCCGATGAAATTCCAAGACGAATATGTATGGGTGACCTCCATCGGCAGTGATAATATCCCGGCTGTGGCATGGGGAGAATCGTGGCAAGTGGCTGTGCTCGTCAATACCCGGTGTAGTGACAAGTGCAAATGGTGATGACGGTGAAATACTCCATTTGGCCCTGGGCTGGGCCCAGGTGGGCCACGGCTTGGCGTGAGCTATACGAGTCATACGACCCGACCGCGCATTGCATACAAGTCTCGCCTTTGCATGACCTCATACGCTCATGGGGCAAGTATCCGTTCCACGTTGATCAAGCAAGGGATGGGCGGATTGTCGTCATCGAGAGACTTGACATTTTTCCCCCTTGCTGCGCAACCCTGTCAACGCAGAAAAGACGATCATCATCGTGCTCCGCTGTGTTGTCAGACATGTTTTAAAAAAATGCGGTCAGTTGAGATGCATCAGGCTCGCCTCCCCCTCTAGCATTCTGTCATAATGGCACATTACCGCCGAGGGCTGATGTGAATGAGTGAGAGCATGAACCTAGGCCACACGAAGGGGTCTTCCGTTCTAACGAAAGGCAAGCACATAACACAGCCACTGGGTGGTCGCCCATACGACTGAGACTGCGCCGGACATTGTCGGGCCGAGATTATGCGATGGCAGTAAGCAGAGGGCACCCCGCGGCCGTCCTCTCTAATTCCCCATACATTCCGCCTGATTCTTTATCGTAATGAGAGGGCACGCCCACCGCCTGTTCTTTATGTCCCTCCTCGCACTCAACGCAGCGCGCGCACATGAACATGACGAGGTTCTTTCCGAAGAGGCGGCCAGCGCACCCATTGACTCGATCCTCTGGATCCACATCTTCCTCCAAGCTGCTGTCTGGGGCGTCCTCTTCCCAACAGGCATGGTATTAGGTCTCTCACGTAGCCGTTGGCATGTCCCGCTCCAGGTGCGCCCGCCCTCGCCCACCCTGCCCCTCCCGTCCGTCCCTACATTCCCACTTCTTCTCCCCTGTTTTTGTTCGCCAACCGTTTCCTTACCACGACTTTGCGCTGGCGAATCCTCTCCGCGCCTTATTGTAGGTCACAGGGATCACACTCACGTTGGGCGGCTACATACTCGGGCACACGCACGGTGGCCGACAATTTCTTCCGAGCGCGCATGGCAAGTTTGCCAATATCCTCCTCATGCCGATCGCGGCGCAGCTTGCGCTGGGCGTGTATCTCAAGCTGCACATCCACGAGCGGACGCTGCGTCCCTGGGCCGTGCGTGCGCATGGCATCGTCGGAAAGTCGTATCCGGTGCTTGGATGGGTCCAGATGCTCTTTGGTGCGATCGCGTTCCGCGGATACTGTCGTGACGGTGCCCTTCCGCAGTGTCTCGCACATTATATCATGGTGCGTAAGTCACGATGTGATCCCTCTCCGCAGGAGGGGGGGATTAAGTGGAGAAGGAAGGGTCACACTTACGTTTTCTCTTCTATTTTTTTTGTCTTGGGACGTACGTTTAGGGTGGCGGCTTTATCGCATATGGTGTCATCCTAGCGATCCTGCTCCTCGTGGGAGAGGTATGGGTTCGCAAGAGCGGACGTAGTCCTGACTGGTGGGATTCATGGGTAATCTTGGCCTGGGTGTGTACTCCCGCTGTGCCCAAATGAAATAGTAGCTGATCCGCCATTTACGGAAAGGGAATCGGTGCGTGTGGAAGGGAGTTTACTTACATCTTGTCACTTAATTATGGCTACTAGTCAACACGTTCACAGAGCATCGGGGAAGTGCGTGGTCCGTAAAGGACATGCAGCATACGTGCGTCTCTTCTAAAGCTACCGCCCATGACCATCCTGACGTCTAGTCATGTAGCATCCTTGGCATCCTCTGTGAGTTCATGGCGCGAAACGTGTAATTGCCTCCGTTTCATTTCCGTCGTGTCTAAGGGTGGTGTGGTGGCATTCTTGGTGTCTATCTCTCCCGGAACAATCAGGTGAGCCCCCTCTCACACCTTTCTATCACCGACACCCATCGCTCATGTGCCGATCTCACTTCACACCTCCAACCTCCAGCGCACCGTCGTCCCCTCAATTATGTAATATTCAGTGAAAGCCCCTTCGCCCAAAGTGATGACTTCGCTAACCCTAAAGCATATGAACAGCATCATCCTAACCGGCTATGCGATGTCAGACCACGCGCAAGCGTTGAAGCTCTCGACGAAAGTGCATGCGGTGTTTGGATATACGCTTATGCTAGCCGGCCTCACCCGCCTCATCGAGGTTTGCTTCGTCGCGCCATCGTATTCCCCTATGGACGGCATGGAGGACGATAGATCATCAGACCACACACTCGCAGATGGTGCCGGCCCGGAGGCTGCGTTCGCCAAGGGGCGCGCGTTCAGACATTTGCCACCATTCGTGAGTAACCATAATCTATATCCGAGTCTTTACTGGGGCTGAGTGTCCACGCGATGGGGGGTTCGTTATAGCTTTTGGTAGCAGCTGGGCTATTATTCATGTCCGCGACAGACGAAGAACTGAAATACGTGCACGAGGGTGGTATGGACCACGTAACATACATTCTTATCATGTTCAGGTATGGGATCCCAAATGCTCTATGCTGTCATCTGCATCTCAACACACACCCTCTTTTCTTTTTCTTCTTTTTGCATATTCCGCGCCACAACCCGCAAAGCATCGCGTTCCTGCTGTACACGCACATCGTCTTTCTGATCACGCTGTACGCCACGTCTGGACTTAATGCGTCCGACGCGGCGGCGGCAGCGGCGTCCATGACGAAGTATGGTGGCCGCGCGCGTGCTCGTGCGCGTGCCCCGGGTGCAATCGAGCTCACGGCGGCGCGGACTGCGTCACGGGGTGCGTGGTACTCGCGCGTGCGCACCGAGGAGCCGATGCACGTAATAGGCGAGGAGGAGGAGGAGGACTGATGAGTGACTTGTCGTTGTTTCATGTGCGCGCTGAGTGGGTGCTTGTGGGTGGTGTTCATCCATCCTCGATGGTGCTATGTTGCTGTTGTGTGCGTCATCCTCCTTCAGCGAGCTGCTGCGCAAAGCTTGCAACGTGGAACCATGCATGTTGTATGTCCTGTCTGTATATCACCACCATCCATGGCACATGTCCGGACGCCCAACAGGGTGTTGAAATTCCTTGTGCTCTCGTTAGAAGCAATTTACATTTATATATACCAAATCTCAAATCTTCGTTAATTATGCCTGTATTTGATGCTATGCTATGATAGATTGCATCGTATCGTAAATGACGTGAGTCATATAAGTTTCACTCCAACTGTTGTTGTACTTGGATCGTGCGCGGCGCGACAAAAACGCGAAACACATGCGCCTGTCGCGCCCTTCCTATCTAACCGGAGGGTATGACATCGGAACGTCGGGTGGGGTGCTAAGGGGTGTTGGTTCAGAAAGGGGCATTTGTCCGACATCCCACTATCGCGCTTTGGGATAAGTCTCGTCCCATTCCCATCCATTAGTTCATTTAATTTTAATTCCACACAGACGGCTATTAGACCGTCGGTGCAAATACAGTAGAGGTAAGGTAGAACCCAGCATCAGGCGAACACGACCGTGAACCACGCACTCCATAACAACCTACAGCAAAAATAAGCCATTCCGAGTAATCGGCGGGACGTGGAGTCCGCGTGTATGCAACGAATGTGAATGTGTGTGCGTATATGCGCGCACACACACACATTTGTGCACCGGAGGGGCAGTCTGGGCCCTATGCATGCGGCATCGAGCTGGCGTTAAGTTAGTTAAACACGATGTATGGGGGCCTTACATGCACACGCGACTAAAACGATGATATTGCTCCACTCCACTCGCATCCGCAAGGTGATTTGATGTAATTTGCTTTATTTTTGAAACGCGCCAGGGAAACAACCTTTCCAATCCCCCCCCAAAAATGAGGGTACCGGCTGTTTGACTCGAACGTGTACAACTGTATACGATGATTTACTTTTTTATTTTGGGTTGCGGCAAAACTGGGGTTCCGGAATTCTCGGTCGGCAAGGTTTGGCCACCGTGCGTGCGTTCGCTCGCGCGGCGAACGCATCGGAACGCGGGAGCCAGTGCGGACCGAACCATGAGAGAGCGCTCGGAGGAGGGAGGGGATGGGGGAAACACGTGGGCGCCTCAGACGTATTGGCCTGGTGATTATTGTGGGTATTCTGGTCTAGAACAGGTCCAGGCAGCCGTTACGCCAAGTGGCCGGGGAGAAAGTGGGAGGCTGGCACCCTTCCGGAGAAAGTGACGTCAGAGGGAAAGGTGATCCCCTTCCCTTGCTTGTTGGGGAATCACAACCAGCCTAGTTTCCTTCCTTATCCTGCTCGCTGAGCCGTTGCGTCCGTTCCCGCCACCTGGGCGGCCGTGCGATACCATGTTGCGTTAACCGTAAGCGTACAAGGCACGAGTGGCGTTGGATCACGCGGCAATACTAATAACCGAAAACGAGGTTGCGTCGCAGACTATACAAAGCGGGAGGTGTTGGGAGAGGAAGGAGAGATCAGAAAGTGAGGAGAGAGTGAAATGAAAAAGGACGAGTTTGGCAGGCACACCGTATTTTGGATCACGGGTCGAGGCGCGGGGGTGTCGATAGAGCGGACACAACGTGGCATGGGAAGAAGGTCCATTGCGTCATTGTTTGGGCCGTTCCCCGTCGAGTCCCGACCCCAGGGGGGCGTTACAAAATACACACGGCTTCATACTCGCTGCCTCTGGATGTTTTCAATGGGGCCCCTCTAAGACCGGGATTATATTTTCTTTTGTTCGGGCAGAGGCCGGACGGGGCAGCGGGGCCAAGAGAGAAAGGTTGGCCGATCGACGAATCGAGTAGGGCATTAGAAGTTTAGTCGAGAACGGTCGACGGACGGGGACCGACAAGTGTCGACTGACTGGTGACGCGAGTCCGGGTCCTCCCTTCTCCTCCCCGGAGGAAAAAAAGTCTATTCGGTGGCTCACCGAGTCACGGCACACGAAAGTGAAAGGGACGGGGGTCATCGCAGGGGGGGCATATGATGGTGTGCAAAAAACGAATTGGCAGAGGTCCGAGCGAGAAATATTATGTACTAACACCGTACACCACCAATCTCTTTTCTCTCTCTTCCCCTTCCTCCGTCCCCTCCTCCCGTCCCTGTGTTGATGGTTTCTTCTCCTCTCCTCTCCCAGCCCCCTTTTGTTGCACATCCAATACTATCTGATCTTTCCTCTCTTTTTCCGTCTTCGCACATCCGCTCTGCACGTTCCGTCTTCACATGCTAGCCGCGTGTTATCCGTCCTAGACATCTATCCCTCCTCCTTCCTCCCTTTTCTCCTTGTGTCTCTTCCTAAACAATCACCCAAACCCTCCCCTTCACTACCTCATGGACGCTCACTACCCTCATACCATGTCTAGCGAGCTTCCGTACTCTTCCCAACAATCTTCTCAGCAGCAATCTCAGCAACAGCAGTCCCAGCAACACTCCCAGCAGCAGCAGCAGCAGCAGTCTCAACAAACGCAGCAAACGCAGCAGCAGCAACCACCGCCGCCACATCGACAACGGCAACCGCCACCGACATGGCCAAGTGGTACTCATCTCCTACCAGCCCATGCCCCGTCCTACTCCTCTACTCCATCAACGCCGTCCCTCGGTGACCCGCCTCCCTACGGCGGGTACTTTCAACCCCCGGGACAAGCCATTCCCGAAAATATGATGGAGCGGTCCGCGCTGTCGCTGAATCTTTCGTCTCTCAGCGTCACCTCGCCGACGAATTTATCTCCCATCAATCCCTCTCCCCTTACTTCCACTGCCACTAGCGGTGTCTCACCGATCACTCCACTCAGCCCAAATGGTCACCATACGCCGTTTGGCGCTCATCATCATGCACAGTTTCATTCGGGCCATCAGCACCAACAGCCACCTCCCTCGCAATTCTCTTTTGGGCCTCCCGATAACCAAGGAGGCGTGCGCTTTGAGTCTGATCCGACGCATAATGACTTAACCGCCCGCCGTGTTTGCCTGAGTAGCCGCTCATCCTCGTCATCTGACAAGTCCGTTCCCAGGAAGCGAAGCTTTACGGCTGGGACGTCACTTCCTTCCAATATGGAGGAACGCATGTTCGATGCCCTAGGCCAGCCCATGGATATCCACACTCCGGCGTCTTATGACGAAGTGGAGATGGGTTATCCCTCTTCCCTTGACCCTAACGGAAGTCCGATTGACGAGGCCACGAGCGACGAGCAGGATGACCATCTCAAACCCCTTGATGGCCAGATGGCTTCACCGACCTCCCACCTCCCGTCTTCTCTCCAGAGCAATGGCGGGGGCATGAATGTCATTGGCAAACCGATCGGCACGAACAACTTTGTTACGAAACTGTACCAGTGAGTAAACGTTCCTTGCGCTCTTTGCCTTATTCATACTGTTCTTAGGATGATCAACGACCCAAAATCAGCGCATTTCATTTCTTGGACGGAACTTGGCACCAGGTATGGCCCCAGTCGATAGGGCGAGGAGGGGATCTAATCTATGTTTGCACTAGCTTCGTTGTGTCGAATGTGGGTGAATTTAGCCGGACGATACTGGGGTCGCACTTTAAACACAACAATGTAAGCTTGACGGACGTGAGCGACGGACTATACTGACTTTGGACAGTTTTCGAGCTTTGTTCGTCAGCTGAACATGTACGGATTCCACAAAATCAATCGGGTGAGTCTTTATCGCGCACATGACCGGGCCACCAATGACGTCAGTTGAATTAATGCAGACGCCACGCGCTCAGCGCACTTCGACCGATGCCCAAACATGGGAGTTCTCACACCACAAGTTCTTGCGAGCACGACCCGATCTTCTCGAAGAGATCAAGCGAAAGGCGCTCGAACCGGATCCTTCCATCAAGCACCGCGTCGAACTTCCAGGCGAGGTCGCCGCTCAGCTCGCTCAGATGCGCGAGGACAACCGCCGCGTGGCAGGCGCACTCGCCATGGAGAAGGCAAAGACGGAGCGCTTGACAATGCTCACAAAGGCCCTCTACGATGCCTTTGAGAAAAACTTCCCCGGCTGGTGTATGTCCCCGTCTCTCTTTAGTCAATTACGATTGTGCTAACGTCATCCTCTCTTGCGCCCTCGAACTCCGTTGCTATCTAAATCCAATTCTTCCCAATCAGTGCCCTCCCCCTTCCCGGCAGACCTCGCTGATCCGGACGAGAGCCCAAACATCTACGTCACTCAGCCCACCACAATAGCCATATCCGCCCATACGCCTTTCCCTCCTTCGGCACTTCCCAATGTGGCTTCCCTGCACTCACTTTCTCCCGCGTCAAGTCCCACGACAGCTGATTTTCCGACGACGGCCCACATACACTCCCATTCACACTCGCTCTCACGGCAGCACTCGTTCCCGCACAATCATACACACTCCCACGCGCCCTATGGCACCTCTCCTTCTCCAGTTCCCATGGATTTTGAAGATGCCCAGGGCCGAAAGCGGCAGCGTACTACCGGTGGAGGTGTCCCACCTCCGCCAGCGTCGAGCGCCGGTGCAAACGGTGTTTTACCTACTACTGCTGGGGTTGGTGCAGATGGGAACAAGCAGCGCCTGTCGCGTGCGCGGAGTGATTCAGCTCCCCTGGGATACAATAACTTCGGGTCCAACTGGACCGCGACGCGACCACGAAGTGGGAGCGGGCTCGCAGTGCGCGCACCGCGTCGTGAGGATATAGTGGTGCCTAGTATTGGCAGCGTCGCCCGCGCCGTTGCTGCTGCTTCTCAGCCGATTCTACCACCAATGGGCTCGTTGGCGGTGACGACGCCTGGGCCATGAATGTTTTGATTGCAGGGCAGTCGCTGTGCTTTCGGCCCTGTAGTGGCAGCATCATCGTTCAATTTTTGTTCACTCCCATGGTGAGGGTTCTGCTCTATCCAACTTCGACGCCTGTCATTTGTTTGTCACGATATCTATTTTTTTTTGCTTCTCCCTTTCTTTGCTCCCGACATGCCGCTCATATATCTCTTTCGTATTGCATCCTGTGTCCTTTTTCATCTCGCACGGGTATCGCAGGTCATTTGTGTTTTCCTTCTTTTTAAATTCTCGGTGTTGTACTTTGCTGATAAAGCTAGCAAGCTCATTACCTTCTTTCCCCCTTTTTTGTTATTTATTTTCCTGAGAAATTCCTGGGGCTGTCTGTTTTACAGAGCAGAAAAGCAGGTCATCGTTAAACCCATCTTGCCCGTATATTTTCTCGCCAAACACGCCCGGCTCGTGCCTTCTATTACCTGCGTCCTTTTCACCCTTTCTATTGTTCCTCGCTCTCGCTCGATTGCTCTCTTGCTCATAGATCCGATGTATGATATGTTCGGAATGCCCCCCGGCTCTCGCTTATCTTTTTTCTTTAAAACTGCCAAGAAATGGAAGGTGGGGAGAAGAAATTTGCCTCATTTCACAGCACAAAACGTTACAAAAGAGTGAGAGCCACGCTCTGTTCCAACTTTGGTTCCAACTTTGGTACACGGTGAGACGGGCACGGGCGTATCGGTGCTTGCTGGGGTGGCGTAGTATTCTGCACCTTTGAATGTCGTGGTGCCACCGCCCCAATCACTCTTCTCAGAGAAGAGGCGTGTCAGCTGCCCTCTTTGATTTTTTGCGTGGATTACGCGTGAGGAATACGGAAAGTCGCGTATTTCATAACGCGTGGTTACGTACCTCGGTAGTAGAACCTGGCGCGGGTGGTGTATGATTAGCCCCGTATGCATGTCCGTGCAAATAGGCGTGGGTATGGACGTGTGGCGGAGCGACGGACGACGAGTGCCCGTTCATATGTGCCGCTGGTACTACTGGCGGGACCGGGACCGCGTGTGGCTCGAGAGGGGACAGTTGGGCGTGGACGGGAGTCGGCGTGGGCGTTGTTGCCGTTGTTGTTGTTGATTGTGTCGCTGTTGCTGTTGCTGCTGGGATTGGCGTCGAGGCTGATTGCGACTGTGGCGATGTGGCGAGCGCGGCGTCTAAGAGCATGCTGGGGAAATTTATATATATATTTAAGAGGAAAGGTTGGAGGAGGAAGAGAAAGAGACAAACTTGATTTCGGCTTGGAGGCGCTGCTCTTTTTCGGTTGCGCGTTGGACGGCGCGGGTGTGCTCTGTGTGTGACTGTGCGCGTGTAGAGGTGAGTTTTTATGGGACGAGTAGGTGTTACAGTATGTCGTGATTAGCGTTGAGGGTGGTCCTGGTGAGGAGAAAAGAAACGTACGGAGATGACACTTTCGTATCGCTCTCGGAGAGCTTGAAATCTGCAGGGTTGTACGGTACACGGGGTTCAGGTAATCACACTTTCCTCGCGCATGAGGAAAACAACAAAAAGACGCGCTGCACGCACTTGTCTTTGTACCGCTGGACGCGCTGCGGCTGTTGTTGTAAAGCTGGGATGGGCTAGAGAGGATATGTCATTTCAGTTAACGTGTCTTTAGCCCCGAACCCCTTATTGGATTGGATGGGTTTAGGTGGTGGAGTGAGGTGTTACGCACGCGGACTCGTTCCTCGGTTTTGATGGGCACGTCGTAGGTTTGGGATGGTGTGTGCGGCGGTTGGGCGGGTGATGGATGCATGGGTCGGCAGTAAGACCCGAGGACGAATGATAGAATGGTACTGTCCCGTACAGTACAGCAGAGCAAGTGAGCAGGAGAGGAGGAAGCGCGCAAAGCCTCGGCCCGTACCCGTGTTCACGTTCACCCGGGACGCCACACCCATTCTTTGGTAAATCCGCATACGTGACCCTGCGCTCCGGTTCTCCTTCGTTCAAACCCGGGCACTTGCTTCCGCGTGCTCGTCCACATATGTGGATCATGATGATTGATGCTATGATCCACATAATCCCCATGATGAAAGCCGGCCGTGGACATCATCATCATCAGTGCTCGCGCAAGTCCCTCGCCCTCGATTCGTATTGCACCGATGTGGCGTGGGGGATCGGGCAAGATTAGACTGCTGTGCTGTACATGTCCGTGCGATGACCGGATGACCGCCCGCCGGAAAGATCCGTTGGTGGCATGTTGGAATGGCCGGGATCCACTATGTCCAGTCATGCATCTGTCCAGTCATGATGCATGATGTGGCGACGACCTTTCGGGCTCTGGAGTTTACAGTTTCCATCATCGTAAGGTTTGGCTACGAGTACTCCACTGTATTTTTCCACCCTCGAACGTCACAACCACCCGGTACGTGGCTGTTATAATTCCTTGACGGATCCGTGACATCCCTACTAACCCTCTATAGTTGTGACCGTGGTTTCTCTTCAATTCTTTGTGCATTGACGTGGTTCCACCCGACTGCACGTCACTTTTGTTAATATATCACACACAAGTGACCTTAATTTCTTTCTTTTTCACGACTGCCCGTCAATCAACTTATTTGTTGGCTTTCTAATTTCAGTCCCGTCGACTTGCATCAAATGCCTCTCATGTTATTTGGTCTGCTTTTTACCCAAAGACCGCCACTAGCCACTATTCACCTCACGTTTGATGCGAATTGAGGCCTACCTGCGGTGATTCTCCAGGTTCTTCTGCGCAGTTCTACCTCAGAACGACACGTTTCTCTCTTATGGTTGGGTTTCCGAGCTTTGTGTTAAAGATAACCGAAAAGGACATCATGTGCGACATTAGCGCATCCTGATGGTCATGGAGTGTGGTCTTGAGCTACTAGTTCGTCACCGCCATACACCTCGGATATAAAGGACCTGCCTCGCTCGAGTACGGGCATCGACCAACCAGGCTAGTCTTTGGTTTGGCTTATTCACACTTACCTTTCATTTCACGACACAACTTTCCTTTACGAGATGCTTCTCAGCTCGACTATCATTGCAACTCTCTTGGGACTCACGTCTGCAGCGGGTTTTCCAAGGGACAATAGCTCGAACTTCCTTACGCTTCCTCAGGCAGAAATAGACAAATTTTCGCCGTACAGCCACTATGCGGCCGCAGTCAAGTGCAGTCCCCAAAGTGTCGCTGGGTGGGGTTGCGGAGGTGCATATCTCACCTGCGACCCTTTCTTTTTCCCGTGGAAGGGAAGGGTGAGGTCCAATGCGTGATGAGCCTGTTCTAACGCGTGGGTTTCCAGCGAATTGCGCGGCAAATCCCACTTTCCAGCTCTTCATGAATGGCGGTGATGGGCATGAAGTGCAGTTCTGTGCGCACGTTCACCAGGCCGTGAACTTCCCCTTTCTGGTTGTCTGCATGCTGAGACCATCAACAGGGTTCGTGGGTTACGACCGGTACCTTAACACGATCATCGTGGCGCATCAGGGGACCGACAAAAAAAGGTTGTAAGTAAACGGAACCTTTTATTTGGAATTGATCGAGGCTCTGGGCGCTAATATACCTACCGAATCACCAGCCAGACTTAACTGATTCGAAAGTGCTTTTGACGGGCCTCGACGGGTCTCTTTTCCCCAAAATATCAACTACGATCCAGGTCCACAAAGGATTTGCTGAAGAACAGTCCAAGTGCGATTCTGTACTTTCTCTCTATGCTTTACCCTTTCCTGATCCAAATGGACATTGCGTTTTGCGTATCCCACAGGACCGCGGTAGAGGTGCTCGAGGCTGTGAACGTTTTGATCGGGGAGCACCCATCTGCGACGGTGGCGACTGTAGGGCATTCCCTCGGCGCCGCAATCGCTCTGCTCGACGGTGTCTATCTCCGACTGCAACTGGACCCCAGTATCGGAGTCAGAGTCATCGGGTACGGCCTGCCCCGAGTTGGTAATCAAGACTTCGCGAACTACGTGGACTATATTCTTCCCAAAGATGTGGTGCACATTAACAACATGAAGGACCCGATACCGATCGTGCCAGGCTTGGGTCTCGGGTACCACCATTGTCGGGGCGAGATCCACATCCAAACGACCGGAGAATGGCGCGGGCCAGGACAACCCGGACCCCCGCTG
This sequence comes from Russula ochroleuca, assembly GCA_015178965.1. Lineage (NCBI taxonomy): Eukaryota > Fungi > Basidiomycota > Agaricomycetes > Russulales > Russulaceae > Russula > Russula ochroleuca. The sequence continues at coordinate 246,505 of WHVB01000026.1, read as the reverse complement.
CATCGTTGGCACCGTCAGCAACATCTATGATGCTACGTTTTCGGACCATCGTGGTCCCTACAACGGCATCACCTTGACTTGTGATTAAGTTGGTGGTGTTGCTTGGGGTGTTTTTTTTTTCAGATCCGGGTATGCGCTGGGCCAGTGTTGGTCGTTCAAACCTCGATACTGCAAACGCCAGTGCCGTATCACGGAGGCCTGGTTTGACCTCCTCCAGTTGCGGTTGCGACATTGCGCTGTTGATACGGCCGGTTCTGGGATTTATTACTAGTATAGGGTACTCATGGTCACTCCCTTATTATGTACTGTACGATATATGCTCATAATGCATTAATGTCCAAGAAAAGATATTCGTGAATCCAGAGCATTGACCATTGGGGACGCGGAGTATTCTATCAAACGCTCCTCCTCGTGGCAGATTCGTGCCAAGTGAGTCTGGGAGCGCGAGACGAGGCATCGTCGGTCGGCCATTACGGGCAATCTTGTTCACATAGGTCAGAACAGGTCAGAATAGTACACCCATCTACAATTGCCCACCTATGCAGAAAGTAATAGTATGAGACCACGTGGGAATTTATCGGACGAGGCGTTAATTTGAGATTCCGAGTTTGCCGGCGACGCCAACTCACAACGACGATGGCCTCCAGAATCGCCTTGAACACCCTCCGCGCATCTGGCATGTCCTTTTCCGCTCTCCATATCCTTCCTTTTTACTCACCTGTCTTTTCTCTCGTAGCATCGCGTGCACGACCTCATGCGGCCGTCCCGCAAATCCTCTCTGCGTGCGTCTCGCTCGGACTTTTCATCACATCCATCTGCTCTGCTCACACCCCCTTCCCTCCTGCCTTCGTCCTATAGCCGGACGATGGCATCGTCCTCGTCAAATCCACCCCCTCCCGCTGAACGCGCGGCTGAGATCATCGACAAGCTTCCGTCACACCCGAGCTTGATCACCAAGACTGGCACAGCTATCCTCGGCAGCGGCCTGCTCGCGACAGCCATCTCCCAGGAGCTCTACGTGTTCAACGAGGAGACCGTCATTGCAGTCGGGTACTTTATCCTCTTTGCTTATATCGCCAAGGTGCGTTGGTCGGTTTCTTTTCATTCTTCGATAGCTGCCGCCCCTGCCTCCTGTTACCCGACCATCCCTAAGGATGTGAAGGAAATCTTTACAACGATCACCCCTTATGTCGTTCTTTTTTGTGGTCTTAGAGGGGAGACGGAAAGGGTGCTGATCGAAACATGCCCACGTGCAGACCGTCCGCCTGCCGTACAAAGAGTGGGCCGAGAACCACATTGCTCGCATCAAGGGTGTGCTCGATGGTGCGCGCGCAGAACACACGCAGGCCGTGAAGGACCGCATCGATGAAGTAGGCCAAATGAAGGATGTCGTCTCGCTCACAGAGGGACTCTTTGCAATTTCCAAGGTCAGAATTCCACGCGCGTCCCGCTCTTCCCTCCTCGTGACTCATCGATCACGCATGGTGGCCCCTTTGATTATTATAGGAGACTGCGCAGCTTGAGGCTGACGCGTTTGTGCGGCGCCAGCATGTCGCGCTTGCTGCTGAGGTCAAGACTGTGCTTGACAGCTGGGTGCGATTTGAACAGCAGGAGAAGGAGAATGAGCAGGCCCGACTCGTAAAGACCATCGTTGATAATGTGTTGAAGAACATCTCAGAGGAGAAAACTCAGAAGGATGTGCTTGCGTGGGCCGTGTCCGAAGTAGACCGTGAGTCTCCCTTCCGTTCCGTTTAAACTCTCACCCCTGGTTGTTGACAACTGGTGGTGGTTGTGATGATGCAGAGCTAGTCAAGAACAAGGCAATTTAGGTCTTGGGGGACGTGCATAGGTCGTTGGAAAATACGTAGATAGAACGAGAGTTTTGCCAAATATACTTTTGTTCGAGCTGTTGCCGGTGCCGCGAGGACGCGACTATCTTGACTTGACTTGGTGGCGCCGTATACTGTACCCGCTCTCGGCGCTCTGTTACTGCAACCTGCACTTTCCCTTTACCTCAAGCAACTTCACCTGAACCAAACAAGCCACCCAGGTCGAAACCATGGACGAGGACCTCATAAAGCTCGTCAACAAACTCCAGGATACATTTAGCAACCTCGGTACGCGCCCACGTCTCACTCACATCGCGTTGCTGTCCACCCTTTGCTCAACTTTGACCTCATCCCGCGCGATGTGTGTCTTTTACAGGCGGGGAGCTGGACATGCCTCAGTTGGTTGTGGTATGTAGGCATCGTGCCCACTGATGATCATGTCTTATTCTTATTCCTTTCCTTTCGTAAGGTTGGCAGCCAATCCGCAGGCAAATCCAGTGTACTTGAAAAGTAAGTGGACCAACACCTCCTCCGTTCACCATTCACCACCTTTCCTTTACTATCTTCCCTCCGTCGCCATCGTCTAACAATTCTCCACCGTCATTAGCATCGTCGGGCGCGATTTCCTGCCACGCGGCCAGGGCATCGTGACGCGCCGACCGCTCGTCCTCCAACTGGTCCACACGCCCGGCGACGGCGAGGCGTGGGGCCAGTTCCTCCATCTTGACAAGCGCTTCGTCGATTTCAACGAGATCAGGCGCGAGATCGAGCAGGAGACGTTCCGCGTCGCCGGACAGAACAAAGGCGTCTCCAAGCTGCCGATCCATCTGAGGATATGCAGCCCGAACGTGCTCGACCTCACCTTGGTCGATTTGCCCGGGCTCACGAAGGTTCGTCCATCCGTCCTATTGTTGTCATTGTTCTCTTCGTTGTGCCCTCGGTGCGAGCTCTCTCTCAACTTGTTTTGATTTTGTAAATAGATTCCAGTTGGCGACCAGCCGAGCGATATCGAAAGGCAAATCCGTAGTCTCGTCCTCGAGTACATCTCTAAACCCAACTGGTGCGCGGGATCCCCAGTTCCGTTCTATATTTCGCACACCCTGATAGCCTCACCCCTCACACGCGCATACACGCACGCATACATGCACGCACTCGCACTCACTCCCGCACATCAGCGTCATTCTTGCCGTCTCCGCCGCAAACGTAGACCTCGCCAACTCGGACTCGCTCAAGCTCGCGCGATCCGTCGACCCCCAGGGCCGGCGGACAATCGGCATCCTCACCAAGCTGGACTTGATGGATGCGGGCACCCACGCACATGACGTGCTCACGGGGCGCGTGTACCCGCTCAAGTTGGGTTTCATCGGTGTCGTGAACCGCTCGCAGCGGGACATCGACGTCGACAAGAGCATGTCCGACGCGCTCGAAAGCGAGACGGAGTTCTTCAGAAGTCACCCGCAGTATCGGAACATCGCGGTCAAGAACGGCACGAAGCACCTCGCCAAGACTCTCAACCAGGTTCGTACTCTTCCTTTTGCGTTTCTTCTTGTGCGCGGGGGGTTATGAACATGTAAATTTTTTAGGTCCTTTTGAACCATATACGCGACAAGTTGCCTGATATGAAAGCGCGCCTTAATACGCTTATGGGTCAGGCGCAGCAAGAGCTCAACTCGTTTGGTGATGAGGCCATTTACGGTGACACCAACCAGGCTCGTCCTTCCTACCCAACCCTCGTCCCTCTTTCTCTCTGACCGCCCCGTCGCGTCACACAGCAAGGCGCACTCGTCCTCCGGCTCATGACCCAGTTCGCCCGCGACTTTGTCACGTCCATCGAGGGTACGAACGTCGACATCTCCACAAAAGAGCTCTGCGGCGGCGCACGGATCTATTACATTTTCAATGACATCTTTGGCCACGCACTCGCGAGCATCGAGCCCACGCAGTCTCTCGAGACCCAGGACATCCGCACCGCAATACGGAACTCCACCGGCCCGCGCCCGAGCCTGTTCGTGCCCGAGGTCGCGTTCGACCTACTTGTCAAGCCGCAGATCAAGCTCCTCGAGGCACCCAGTCTGCGCTGTGTCGAGCTCGTGTACGAAGAGCTCGTGAAGATCTGCCATAACTGCACCAGCTCGGTACCGTCATCTCTCGGACGCGACGCTTCGGCTCGGCTGACATACACACATCCTGCTCGTTAGGAACTCCAACGTTTTCCACGGCTGCATGCCCAGCTCGTTGAGACTGTCTCTGAGTTGCTGCGTGAACGCCTCGGCCCGACTTCGACCTACGCTCAGAGCCTCATCGACATTCAAGTCGCTTATATCAACACGAACCACCCTGCGTTTACCACGGCAACGACACAACATTTACACCCGCCGCCAGCCTCTCGGCACGGACACGGGAACCACTCACCACGGGTACGAAGGGCGCTTACTACTTCCATTGACCCTTGCTGACGATGTTTGCTCCATTCTTCAGCCCAGGTCGGCAGAACCTACCGGGAGCTCGGCGACTACCACGAATGGTTCGACGTTGGTCGCCAGGGAAGATGACGCGGCTACTGACTCCGCCGACGAGTTCCCCCCTGGCGCAGTTGCACCCTCGTCGGCAACCACCACGACGACCCGTTCGGTCTCCGCAACGCTGCAACACGAGCGGGATCGCCCGCGAGGATCAGGTGCCAGGGCGTCGCCGCGGTCATCAAACGCGAGCGATTCGCGAGTTGGGACTCACCGAAGTTCGCACGCGCACCCAAACGCGTCACATCACAACGCCCACGGGTCGCCGCAGACAGCGCGCGAGTCATTCCTCAACTACATCTTTGGACAAAATGGCCCTGGCCCAATCGGCGCGAACAGTGCCGTTTCTGCGGCTTCTGTCGCTGGTTCTGGTTCTGCTGCGCTGCAGGGAATGATTGGTGGCGCGGGTGGGGCCGATGGGATAGCTGCTTCTGGGCGGGACGTGTCTGGTGGCGCGGATCTTGTGTTGCGGTCGGGGTTGCTGGCAGGGAAACATGACGGGAACAATGCGGTATATGACATGAAAAGCTTGGGCAAGCACATCGAGGCAGTACGTTCATTTACCCTTCACTCTCCCCCAGGTCCTGGGTAGTGGATAACGATGACTTCCATCACCATTCATAGGTTGCTGCGAACGGAACGCAGCTGACAATGAGGGAGGAAATGGAGATCAGCCTGATCCGGTCGTTGATCGCATCGTACTTTTCGATCGTAAGGGAGAGCATCCAGGATCTGATCCCCAAGGCGATCATGCATCTCCTGGTGAACCACAGCGCACAGCAGGTGCAGAATCGGCTCGTGAGCGCGCTGTACAAGCCGTCGCTGTTTGGGGATCTGCTTGACGAGGACGCAGCGCTAGTTGCTGAACGTACGCGCGTCAAGGCGCTGCTCGAGGCGTATAGGGACGCGTTTAAGATTTTGTCCGAGGTGAACCTCAAGCCTCCGTCATCGTGATGAGTCTTTCTAGTCATCCGCATATATATTAATTATTACAAAGTACCATACATTAGATCCCCTCCACTCATGGTGATTTTTCGGTTTCAAGCGCTTTTCTGTACTCGTACGTACCACTAAGCGGACGGACATGTGTATGCACGTACCGTAGTACGTACACATGATTATCCCGTTGCACAGCATTTGTTTGCGAACACGTAAATCGATGGACGACGCGGCCGAAAATTCGGCCGATGTACGTGTGGGCCACAGTCTGAATTGGTCAAATTCCGCCTGTGCTACCCGCCAAACTGTTGTGTCAACTTTTTTTTTGCAATATGGGGATGAAGGAACGGAACGATGGGGAAAAGGTTGAGTTCACAGCCAGCATACGCCAAACTTTTTTTTCGAATCTGTTCCTTGAATACAGTCGGATGCATTACCCCCTGGAAGCATGTGAAAGCATGGGACAAGCATGGGTGGTGGTGGTACCCGGTAGCCCCAGTGCTGGGACTTGGAGGAAGGGGGAAACTGTAATCCCGTAGCACGAGGGCAATGTGAAAGGATTAGGCCCTACGAGGTCGCGTGAGGATATCAGATATAGGATGTAGCAACGATGGGAACGATGAGGCGCTATGCCGCCATGCCACCACCGCCGCCATCATCACCACCACCACCACCACCACCAAGTGGCTCTAACACCACCGGAACACCCTTGACCCAACTCCACAGGGATTATTTTTAGATTCACAAAGGGGAATAAAGAAAAAGGGAGGAAGGGAGGGGGAACAACAAATTTATCGGAGGGGGGGGGACGTCCGATACTGTTACTGCACTTGATCCGAGTTAGTCGTTTGGTTTGACAAGAGCTGTACTCCATACAATGTACTTTATAAAACAGGCAAAAACAGCAACACTACGACAGCAGCATAGCAGTACGTCTCGAATCATAATGACACGAGCCAAAAAAACGGGAAATACATTGACGGAGACGTGGCATGGAGGAGCGACATACGATACGACGGGCGAAGGCACCCGGCGCAAGTGCCAGCCAGCCAAACGCCCGCACTCGAACTAAGGTACGAGGGGGTGGGGGGCCGAATGGCACTAAATTTTCGAAGGCGCTGTATGCCCCGTGTCGCCTTGTACCCAATGCCCCGGGTGTGGTTTGCGTGCGTGTGTGCATGCGTTCGTCGATCCGAAATGACTCTTGAAATGACTAGCGTTGTTTTCACCAATCATTCCTGCTCCTCCCCTCTCCATTCCCTCGGGTTCCCTTGTGCCGGTGTTGGTTGGGTTGGAGTGCCAGTGAAATGTGGTGGGGTGAGGGCAGACGGGCGTGGGAAGGATAATGTGTGGCCTCGCGCACGGTGCGCGGCGGATAGGCGGCTGTGGGGCACTTTCTCATCTGGGACCAATCGATGTTATCGCGTCTACCCCACCCTCCCCAACCCTGTCCCTTTGCCTTCCCCAAAGCCTTCAACACAAATTCATATTTTCCATGAAAGAAAACCGGTACACGAACAAACTCAGAAGAGAGAAAAATGGCCTGTTCGGATTGGTTTTGTATCTATGATTACTTTGGTGTGTCCTTTACACATAGTTTTACTTTGAAAGCTCTAAATGGTTAAAATAGGCGTGAAGCTGGAAGGGGAAAACCGGGGGAGACGCAGAAGGGGGAGGGGAGGTAATTTGCCAACTCTGATGGCGGCGGCGTCGGCGTTGAGCGACCATCTAAGGCCAAATCAAATGTCCTGGGTATGAGCGGGAGAGGGGAAAGTGGGAAGTGAAGGGGCCGATACGTTCGAATATATGATGGTGGGTAAATGAACTACTTTAAAATGGGGGTTTTCTACGAATGGACCTGATGACAGCTGTCTTGACGGCGCGCACAGACACACCTGGATATATGATAGAAGAAATATGACGTCGAATGCAATGCTTGGGGAAGGGAGAAGGCCCGCGTGCGATATTGCCTGGTATAATGGATCGTTCACGCGCCAAGAAGCAGCGACCCTTTGGCAGCACATGTAACAGTATCCGCGCGCGTTGACCTCCGCGGATTCAACACATGCCAAATCTGGTTTGCCCCGGGGCGCGCTCCCATGCTAGGGCCGAGCTTGAGCTTGCGTTTAATGGACTGTTTTCCCGGGACCCATGTGTGTCTGCGCGCTCGCTCGCGCTCTCCAGATCTGCATCGTCATCATGAGCGCGCACTGGCGATGGGTACAGCGGGCATAGCCTCAAGCCCCATGACCTGCGGTGGTGGTGGTAGAGGGGAAAGAAGCGTTTGCAGTCCACCCTTGACCGTGACCCACTGGTCAGCCACGGTTCTGGGACCACCATCATTGCTGCCGCCACTCTCGGGCGTTGCGCACATCTCGCCTTCCGACGTCGCACTTTCCTCCATATCAGTTCCGGTTGCCGTGGCCTCGGTCGGCTCCGAATCCTCGAACTCGTCTTCATCGTCCTCGTCATCATCTCCGTCCTCATCGCTGGTATCCACATGGACTCCGTTGCGGCCGTGCATTTGCAAACGCACCGGTGCCATCATCGGAGACGTCGGAGAGGGGAAACCCAACATCGAGGAGGATGGTAGCGGCGGTGATTGGGGATGCGACAAACCAGAGGACGACTGTGAGCTGATGTACATCTCCGGATTGGGTATGGTCACTTCGGAACGGAAAGCGCGCCGGGCTCTCTTCTTGTCCAGTCGCTGATAAGGACAAAGGGCAGTTAGCGCGGGTATGGAGACGGAAAAGGGTAGATGATGTAGTTGCGTACCTCTCTTGCTTCCCTCTCTGCTCGCTTTTGTGGAGAGATCTCATCGTCAGAATTCATTTCATACGAGCCGACAGGCGGGAGAATGGACAGTACCTCTCGGGCTTCCCGTTCTTCCCTCTATTCAAAAGTTTTTAAGTCAGAAATGACGCGCTTAATAGAAACGATGAAGGGGAAGAATGGACGACAAACCTCTTTGCGCGCCAGCTCTTCGGCCTTCGCGAACCGTACAACTGTCAGTATGGAGTAACCTGAAAGGAAGATGTTATTCATTCACCTCCTTTCTCTCTTTCGCTTCGCGCTGAGATGAATATGATTAGGAACTTCCCTCCAGGAACAATGACAGCGGGCGTCGCTCACCTCCTCTTTCTCGCGCTTCATTCGGTCTCGCGCCTCAAACTCCTGAAGTACCCTATTCAGTTAAAGAGAAGTTAATTCCCGTCACAACAACCAAAACCAGATGACCGCGTCGCACCATTCGGCAACTTCCTCCACACATTCTCGTGGTCGCGTCTTATTCTTGAGCAAGTATCCTTGTAGGCTAGCAACCTGCAAACCTTATTCGTGAGAAACGAGCACTGGGCAACTAGGGGAGGAAACCAGCACGTACGCTCATTTCCCCTTCGGGGATCGCATCGGCAAAACGCTTAGCAAGTTGGGCAATTTCCGCCTCTTCAAGAATCGGTACGGAATGCGCCGACGACGCCTTACGCCTGGTCTCGGGAGGATTCATCTGTGAAATATCAATAGATGATGATGTAGGTGATGCCGGTGATGACGATGATGGCGTTGATGACGACGACGACGCAGATTTCCGAGATGGGAAGAAACATTTGAAGATGCCCTCCGCTTGCCACTTTGTCGCGTTGGTGAAATTAATCCATACATCCATACGTCCAGGTCTGCTCAGCGCGGGATCGAGACGCTCGATGTGATTGGTCGTGGCGAAAAGAAGCCTGTCGGAAATGACAAAAAGCCAATTTAAACGAAATGAATGGCGCGACTGAAACAACGGACGCACCGGCCTTCAGCAGCGGCAACCCCATCCAGGCTGTTCAAGAGGCCACTCAGGCTCAGCGTGGAGCCATCATTTGTTTCGGCTGCAGCCTTGGTGGGCGCTGTAGGGGCACCAGTCGACGTAGAATCTCGACTGATGCCGCGGGTAAATGCGGCGTCCAAGTCCTCTAACAGCAATATGCATCTGTAAAATGAAGGCGTCTGAGAAACACACAGCCCCCTTCATTTACTTTCAAAGAATCAGCTGACCGTGACGGAACGTTTCCCATTAACGTCGATAAAGTGTTATCGCTCATTCTACTCCCCGAGATTAACAGGATAATAAGGGGAAGAGCCGAATTACGCACCCCTTAGATGAGAGACTGACAACATAAATGTCCAGGCCAAGCTCGCCAGCCAGTGAATGAATGAGCGAAGTCTTGCCACTTAAGGATCACGTCAGCGCATGACTCCATTTCGGGGATATGGGCGAACCTTCCCGGCACACCGTGCAGCAGATATCCACGTCGGAAGGGTATTCCTTTCCGAATGCAGTATCATAAATACCTGCATCTTTACGTGCAAAGTATTAAATGAACCCACCCCTTTCAGCGTACCTGTGGACCACATGTTACTCTCGTATTTCAGTAAACTCTAAGTAATGGACGTACCAGTCTTCAGACCGCAGGAAATCTCGGCAATCCGCTAAAAGCATCTCCTTGACAGCCGGTTCCAGAACTATTGAGCTCATTGGACGCTTCTGGCGTGCGCCGTTCCATCTCCAGCATGCATATGTCCTTCGGAAATCAGTACGAGTTATATCAACCACAAGTTGATTTCCCCTTACGTGTCTGCCATGAAAATATGCACGCGGTGTTCCGCATCCTTTTCATATTCGCGCTTGGCCTCCAGCACGAGCCGCTTGAGGATGTCATTATTCCGTGCGACGACGCTGCTCGTAATTAGCGAAAAATAAAAAATATAAGTAATAAAACGTAATCAGACAGCCTTTAAACGCACCTTATCTTAAGAGCCGAACAATGGCCATAGTCCTGGTAACGACGGGTGCGCGTTATCTAAAACGCGGCGTACTAAGTAATCTCCTATTTTAGGAGGTTCCGTCATTGAGTGCCGCACCTTCAACCAATGGCCGCGGTAGAAAATCGTATGCGTGGTGTCTGGTAAAAAAAATCCGTTCCGATCTGAACGCTAAAGCCGAGCGGAGAAGTTACTTACCCGGGCTGGGCATGAATGTCACTCTACGCTTGCGGCGACTGTTTTCCAGCTCATGTTCATCTTCCTCGTCCATTTCCTCCTCGTCCAAGTCCCCGGTCATCGATTGATTCAACTGATTCCGGCCGACCGAGCGCGTAGTAATCTCAAACTCTCGACTGCGGCCCCATGCAGGTTGCTGTATTATTTTCCCGCAGGGTAACGGCAATTCAGTTACCATGCCTCTATTGCCTCCGGACGGGACATACCTTAGAAAGCCAATGCATCAACCTGTCAAGGCAAGGGCATGAGTGCGTACACCCAAGGGGGCGATAAAACGGACTTGCCAGTCATACGGGTAATCCTCTGGGCTGAAATGTGCAGTAAGATAGAACGCTGTCCGTCATGCTTCAGCCAGCCATATCGCCTCAAAAGGAGGAAACAAACAATCCACAAATCCATTCCATGCGGATATCGAGGCCCTTCGTGCGGTCTCGACTGTACCCCCAATGACAACGAGTTTCTGCATATCATAGCTCAAAACCTTCACCCGAGACGGGGACGGAACGGAATATACACACCAATGTGTCTTGGATAGAGCTAGTGTTCAGGCCAAGTGGTCCCAAAAAGCCCTTAACGGCCTGCATGTTCATACAAGTGTGACGGAGCGGGTGAATCAGGGGGAAGAAAATGCACGATGAGGATGGGGTAAAGGGGTGTTTGTTTTATAGGCGATTTGGAGACGCCTCGTGTGAAGCGCCTACCAACCACCCGATATGTTGGCCATGCGATCCCCAAATAATGGCGCGCTTCACAATCCCGATCGTCCCTCCCTCCAGGTGCCATGCCCATTCGGTAAGAATGCCACGACGAAATCCCATCAAACACGCAGAGAGTTCATGGCGGCCTGGGAAGCACAGTGATTCTCCAAAAGAGAATCTTGGGGACATTGTTACCATGTCCTGGTGGGGGTTGACTCTATATCAGAACATGAGTATCTCGCGTATCGCGATCTTAACCCGGTTCAAACAAGGGCGCCCGGCCCTGTGATGCTCATCGCGTTAGGTACATACTTCGGGTAACAGCGGAGAGTCTTGACAAGATTGACCCTCAGTTGCTTTGAGGGAGTGGCGGTATAATGACTTCATGTGCCACCTGTCTTTCAGTGAGACTTCGTGCGACGTCCGCATGGGACCACATGTCTCTGGATACGCTAGTGCAAGCGAGTCACTAGGGGGATATTACTTGGACATCAAAGGGGACGCCACGGCCCAGTTTGCGCGCCATGAGCCAGGGACGCGTAACGGAACCGATAGCCGGGGCAGTGGCGAGGACGGATGAGGATGTTGCCCCACAAGGGTGCCCAATCTGATGGCCCCGGCACAACTCGACCACGATGCTTACCTCTGAAACAGGTGCAAGCAAGCGATGATCTGCCATGAGACACACACCTGGCCACAACCGGGGCTTGGATAACCAAAGACAATTCTTAATCGGCCCGCATTTTCTTCGACGAAGTCGGAGCAGGCTAAGTCCGCGGCAACCATTCAAGGGATATTGAGGGGAAGGATAAAAAACCTGCAGGAGGACACATGCTCGCAGTTGTCGGATTGAACATGCCAGCCGTGATATGACGTTTTCCTGCTGTGTTGCAGACACCACCCGGGTCTCGAACATCACAAAATTCCTCAGACATCAACCACGCGGCAAATGGATGGTAAACATACAGAATCGGTCTGGGGTCAGATGACCACAAGTAGCGCCGAAAGAGTGAGGGCCCGGACTCCTTTACCGAGCAACGCACTAGTTTTCCACCGTCCGGAAATGTGGACGAACCAAATACTGGAAGGAAATAAAAACGAGGAACAGAAAACAAATGGAAGCAGTGCCAATCAAGACGGGGAGAGGAGTTGTTGGTATAGGTCATTTTAGACCCTCGACGTCAGCTCGTACTAACGGTATGGCCGTGTAAGGTGGCATTCTCGAAGTGAACCTTGCAACAACAAGGACGCGAGTAAGGGGTTCAGCTGGACCCCGGTATTGCCCGTCGATCAAGTGGCAGTGATGATGTGCCACAAACCGACAAGCGTTCACAAGGTTGTGTCGAATGCACATGTGTGAGATCCAGGAGCGAGCGCTAGTGGAGCAGGGCTGAACGTGTGGTGCTAAGGGATCGCCACTTGTCACGGCGCCACCACACGATAATCATTGGAGTACAGGGGTGGACACCAGCTCAGGGAATAGTGAAATGCAAATGTTACGACACTAAGAAAATGAAGATAAAGGGAAGAGGTCGGAAAAGATCACAGCAATGCAATCGAACACGACAGTTCAGGGTGTGGATAACGGAAGATATCACCAGACGAATAACGTACTTCTGCCGCTTTTACGCACACGCGATCTGCGGTAGTGGGTTTTCCGTTGACCAGTATGTGATGGTACTTGATCGTGGGGAAGAAGTGGATGTGGGTTCAGATGCCAGGCCCGAATCTCTTTACGAAGCCGCCGGCGCGAAGCACTGAGAAGTCGGCAATATCGAGCTGTCACCGCGCCATGTGCCGGTCTAAGAAAATCTCCTGCGGGATGAGATATAAGGGGCCAGAGAACTAGGGACCATGGTGGAGTAAGTTCGAGGGTGAGCAAGGACAATGGTCCTTGGCAGGCCCCATCCACGACGAGCTAGGGATAGCGGGCCACGTGACACGGCGCTTACCGAAACCGAAATCGAGGGGGCGGAAATAACGATCGCGAAGTCGCTCAACGCTGCACCTTCCCCCCGCTTTGCCCACGATGGCTGACACAGCGGCCCAACGACGGCGCATCGTCGTCCTTATATCAGGATCAGGTCTGTTCTACCCAGCTACGCTTTCGCATCAGATAATCCTATCCCATCGCCCCTTCCACTAGGGACGAATCTGCAAGCTCTCATCGATGCACAGAACACACCCGCACTGCCAAATGCGCACATCGTGCTCGTCCTCTCCAACCGCAAAGCCGCATACGGTCTCACGCGTGCGCAAAGCGCCGACCCGTCCATTCCGACTCGCCACCTTGCTCTGCAGCCCTACCTCAAGGCCGCGCCGGACCGCACTCGCGCAACGTACGACGCGGAAGTCGCGCGCATTGTGCTCGATGCCCGGCCAGACATCATCGTGCTAGCTGGATGGATGCACGTTTTGAGCGAGGGGTTCCTCGACGCCGTGGGCTCAATACCCGTGATCAATCTACATCCGGCGCTACCCGGTGCGTTTGATGGCACGGGTGCGATAGAACGCAGCTACGAGGCGTTCCAGAAAGGTGAGGTGGACCGGGTCGGCGCGATGGTACATCGCGTTGTGAAGGAGGTCGATCGTGGCGCACCGGTGGTTGTGCGTGAGGTTGAGATCAAAAAGGGGGAACCATTGGAGGCGTATGAGGAGCGATTGCACAAAGCAGAATGGGAAATCATCGTAGAGGCCACGCAAAAGGTGGTCGGTGAAGTTGGACAACCGTGATCTGTCGGAGGCGGAACGAGGATCTGAATTGATGAAAAGGAGCCGTACAAGTGGTAGATTTCACTGTATCACAAGGATGTCTTTCTTTTATCTTTTCTCCATACGAAGTATGGCTTCTTTAATTCTACCAATGTCCAGGGGAAGTAGAACGGTAACATGTTATAGAAATAAAGTGCCGATGAAAACCCAATAATTCGCCTTCGCTTGACGCCACAAGTGGAGCTATGATTATATCCACGGAAGCTGCCAGGATTGATGCACCCAGATTGTGCCCATCTACCGGTATCTTGGACGCGATGCTAATACCCAAGCTGGGGACATACGATGACTTTGCGGCACAAGAGCGCCTCTCCGAGGAGCACCACCTTCACTGAGTCTATGATGAGCTAATGTCACCGGAATCTATCAGCACTGACCAAAAATGCGCGATTATCGCACACACTAGTCCCTGCGCAGTGCACCCATCTCAACGTCGCCTGCCTCTTGACCGTTCGTTGCAATCACTAGGCCCTCGCTCATCTCCCTTTTTACGCACATTTGCTCGGCAAGGAGCAACGTAAGGAAGCTGCTTCCGAGGACCACAATCCAGAAGAAAAGTGACGTCGGGATAGCGGCGGAATAGTAAGTCGTCAGCACGAGATGGTTGAAGAGCAGTGTCAGGGTGAAGTCTAGAATGAGCCGAGGTCGTCGGACAAGGTGATACAGATAATAAACACTACAAGGGGAATGGTGGTGAGTTGCGATCAATCGGGTAAGCGCGGGCAACCCACTCTGCCGTTGATGCCAACACCCAACACGATGCAAGAATCCAGCCCCGCATGTAATCCCCGCGACCGTCTGGGCCCATGTACCGGGGACCTTCAGCAACCTTGCGGCCGCCACTCCATGCGCCAGTGAAAGAGGACCACCGTTCTTCCCCGTGTAGTCTTCGAAACGTAGGCCTTCCGGCCATTTCTCGCCAGTCCATTAGCATCCCTATGCATCGATCAGGTTCACGTGAGCGGGAACTAGCAGGACCGTTTGGCGTACCGACATTAAAAGCTCCACCTTCATACTCCAGTGAGCCGGGCTCCGCAAAGAAAGAGAGGAGAGGGGGGACGAGTAGGGCAAGGGTGAGGTAGTGCAGGGATTGAAGGGCCACTATCTAAAAGGAGAGAAGCGGAGCGTTAGGGCGAGGGTTCGGAGGAGACAGTAAGACTGGCCGAGACGTTCTTGGGATATAATCATGACCGGATCCCAGGTCGTCACCTTGGATGGTGCCATGATGGTACAAGTATGTAAGAACTTTACGGCGAAGTAGCGAAACACATCGACGTGTAAAGACTCCGTCAAACAGCCCTGCAGGTTCTGTGACACACTGTGACGTACAATACGTCACATCACGTCGAATTCAAGACACCGCGCCCCGCACTCGGATTGGCTCTGCACTGAAAGCGGGAATCATCCGACCTGCATGCCTCAACAGTATGACCCGCTCTCACAAGAGGACGACAGTCCGATACGCGACGCGGATATCGACAATGCCGACTCTCTGCACGCAGGACTTCTTCCGCGACCAACGGTCTACTATGGAGAAGGTCCGTTCAACGCGCCAAGCTCGGACGAAGAAGACGAGTCAGAGGTAGCAGAGAAGGATGGTCCGGGCTCGCTGAATCGCGCAGAACACGGCAACTTGTTAGGATCCGAGTTGGGTGATGACAGCCTCTATGTCGGAGGGCGGAAGGTAAATTATTTGCCAAGCTACCTCGCGTGGACATGGTCGTAATGGCACATTGCAGGAATTTCCATCCGTCCGGGGGCTCCTCCTCGCGTTGGCGGCGCTTTTGACACTCTCGGGGGCGATAGGTCTCTATGCCGCGCTCTCCTACAAAGAGACAAAACGCGCGGTACCCGGGAACGAACGTATCAGCATGGATCACATCTTCAACGGCACATTTCTTGTCGCGCGAACGGACCTCTCATGGGTTCCAGAAGGTATGCCAAAGTAGGCTACCTTTGTGATTGTGGAGCTGACGGAATTCCCCCATTTACGCAAAAGCCGGAGACGGTGTCTTTTCTGTTGAGCAGGACGGTTTCATAAAGCTTGTGAACCTCAATTCCAACACCACCACCAATCTCGTGCAAATTTCCGATCTCGTGGATGTGAGCCTGGTCGATGGTCTCGCGCGCGCGTAGCCCTTAACCACCTCCACATTGTAGGAGCACGGAAATCGGCTGGCCTGGTCCACTTGGAGGCTGTCGCCTGACATGAAATACATGCTAATTAAGGCCGACCCCCTCAAGGTAAGCCTCAACCAATCCGCGTTGTAGGCCTCGCATTGACTGTGAGGCTAACGCAGCAATGGCGTTGGTCGAGCTTTGGGAACTACTGGCTTTACGATCTGGCGACGAACGAAACATGGCCCTTAGTCCCCCCCTCTTACCCTCCAATCGTTGCATATGCGACGTGGTCCCCGACAGGGGAGCGGATAGCTTATGTTATGAATAATGATCTCTACGCGGTATCGTCCCCTTTGTGAGAGCCATCCTATCGCCTGCTTGCTTCGTTAATCGTCTTCTGATATGCCTGTAGACGGCACGCATCTCATATTCAGATTACGAACTCCGGAAATGCTACTCTTTTCCACGGTGTCCCTGACTGGGTGTACGAGGAAGAGGTGTTTTCTTCCGACTTTGCACTCTGGTGGTCGCCTGATTCGACAAAAATCGCCTTTCTTGTCTTGGACGAAACCCTGGTCAATGAGTACACCTTCCCGATCTACAACCCGACACATGACTCAGACACCGTCGTACCCTACACAACACAGCAGACGATGCGCTATCCAAAGCCAGGCTATCCCAACCCGCTCGTCTCCGCCAACGTGTTCGACCTCGAACGGTTCCTTTCCGAGAGTTCTATCAGCAATTACTATGATCCCGCCGAATCGACACTCGAACTAGAATGGTCGGGCCGCCTACCACGCAACGACAGCATCATCATGGACATCGTCTGGCTCGGCAGCGGCGGGGGCTCCCTCCTACTCAAGGAGGTAAACCGCAACGCGGACGCAGGCCGCGCAGTCCTGTTCGACTTATCGGATACCTCGCTTCTCGCTGCGCGAACTGGGCGCGTTGTGCGCACGCTCGGCAAAGACGGCGAGGAAGCGGACGAGGGCTGGATAGAGTCGGACCATACCGTGTATCCACTCCCCGAAAACTTTTCGCCGAGCGGGCTTCCGTCGTACCTCGATATCGTGCCGGACAAGGATGGGTACAATCATATTGCGCTGTTCAGTCCCGCGAGTGCGAGTACGCCTCAGTTTTTGACTACGGGACCTTGGGAGGTCACAGATGGTGTGCTGGCTGTCGACCTTGTGAAAGGGCTTGTGTATGCGCTCTCCCGTTCGTTCAACGTGTTTTAAAGCTCACGATTTCTGACCGTTTGTTGTTCTTAGGTATTTCCGAGCCGCCAATCCATCTTCTATCAGTCGCAACGTATTCTCCGTCTCCCTTCCCCTCGATAGCAATCTCAAGTTCACCGATGCCGCCCCGACGCCGCAGCCCACCCCACTGGCGTTGACTGATACGTCGACTTTGGGACAGTATTCGGCAAGCTTTTCGCCTGGGGCGGGATTCTACCTACTCAGCTACGATGGCCCGAACGTCCCATGGCAACGCGTCATCAAGACCAATGACCTGAGTGCGTGCCAACGGGAGAGAGAGGAAAGCAGCTAATGTTCCTGAACGGGGTCACCTAGGTTTCGACTTTGTCGTGAATGATAATACTCCACTGAACGTCACCTGGAGCCAGTTTGAGACCCCAATAGTCCAATATACGACAATAGAAAGTGATGGCTACGGTGAGAAAAATCTAGTCCTTTTCTAACCAATTAGCTGGTTCCTCACTGCCACACGTCAACAAATCGGGGGGGACCCGTTTTTTTTTTCTTTTTGTCATTTTTCGAGCAGAGCTGAACGCGGTCGAATTACGTCCTCCGCACATGGACGATTCTGGACGCACGAAGTACCCAGTGCTATTTCGCGTGTATGCCGATCGTTTCTTCTCTGTCATCCGCAAACCATTGACCTCGTTGACCCCTCCCCCCCTTTTTTTGTTTGCACTTGTAATAGTTATGGTGGACCCGGCTCACAACTTGTGAGCGCTTCGTTCGACATCAACTGGCACGCGTATCTCGCGTGTGGCCTGCAGTACGTCATCGTAGTCGTCGACGGACGCGGCACGGGCTATAAAGGCCGGGCACTGCGGAACCCGGTCAAGGGAAACCTTGGGTTCTGGGAGGTGCGGGACCAGATCAACGCTGCTCGGTAAGTGATCAAGTGTCCGCGTCCTTTTTTTTTTTGTGATTTGCGCCTCTCCTTCCATCAGTGTCTGGGCGTCGAAGGATTACGTAGACCCAAAACGGGTCGGTATTTGGGGTTGGGTGAGTGGTGCTTTGATATGGGGTTTCGCACGTGCTCTGATGCAATGAACCCAGTCCTATGGGGGTTTTATGAGCTCAAAGGTGGTCGAAGCTGATGCCGGGATCCACTCCTTGGCAATGGCTGTTGCCGTGCGTCTTGCCGCTGTCATCAGTTGTTGATGTTGATGTGACTGTCCTCATTTTTGGTTTGCGCCTACGCCTTAATCCAGCCTGTCATCAGTTGGCGCTTGTACGGTACGATAGTATTTCCTTTAATTGTCATGACCCTGACTTTTTATCCAACCTCTCGACTCTCGCCTTTCGTTGACTAATCTATGTGGAATTGACAGATTCCATCTACACTGAACGATACATGAACTTGCCCGCGCTCAACCCAGGCGGGTATGTCAATGCGTCGATCTCGAACGTGACAGCATTCGACAAGATGGACTATCTGCTCGCGCACGGGAGCGGGGACGACAATGTACATTTCGCGAATTCGGCGCACTTGCTGGACATGTTTACCAAGCAACACATACGGAATTACGAGTTCCGGATGTTCACTGACAGGTGCGTGCACGGAAAATACAACGAATGAAGGTTGACGTGACGGCCACAGTGATCACGGTATCCGGATGCGTGGGGCCAACCGAGAGTTGTATGAGTATATGACAGACTTTTTATTAGCAAAATGGGGAAAGGGAGGACGACGACGAGGTTGGTGAGGGAGGGAGAGTAGTATAAGACGAACATGAGTCTGGATTTAGTCTGGAAGTCGGTCACATGGACTGGCCAAAGGGTCGAGGCCTCGCTATATCCGATCGGCTTCAGGCGAGGGTCTCGACCAGCCATGCAGGGATAGCGCTCGACGTTATGTGCTAATAACTCCTGATATACTTAAGGTTTTCTCCATGTAATCGACTTGCATCATTCCAACCCCACAAGCACCCATCCCCCGCCCTTTACCATTATGCTCAATTCTCCCTCTGTTCTGGCGGCTCTCGCACCGCCGACACCAGCAACAGCGCCGGGGGTAACCTGGCCACGGGCACCACGTCGGGGCCTCAAGCGACCCCGTGGGTTGTGGAAGGCACGCCGGCGGCTAGACCCTGCAACTGCCGCCACCGCCTCGCAGGATCGGCATCATCTGTCGCAGACACCCAGTAGTGGGGGAGCGAAATCGAGTTCCTCTGGTCGTGGCTCCGACACGGACCGCGAGATGGAGAGCTGCGGTGAAGGAGAAGGAGAGGAGGAAGAAGAGGACGACGATGGGGACGATATGAGCCAGAACTCGAACAGCTCAAAACGACAGCGGAGGGACTCGGGCGGTGGGAGCAGCACCGGCAGCAGCAACGACATCAATAAGGACTACTCCAACAGCATACCTATGGATTTATGGACGGTTCATGTCGACTCGGAGACGAACGTGGGGGCGACAAAGGACACTCGTGATCGGATGGCGTCAAGTTGCGGGTCCGGTGCTCATGGCACGCCCCTGCCACTACCAGGAGATAACGACAATGACACCGATACCGCCACACGGCGCACACGTACTGCGACCCTGAACCCGAACATGGTCACGACCTCCATCGCCGAGCGCGCACCGTCGGGCGCGACAAAAGAGACGTACGAGTACAGCGATTGGGAAGAAATCAAGGAGATGCTATCATGGGCATCAGAGCTCTGCGATCGTGCGTGGCTGCTGTTTATGCCCGTCTTATCGCCGCGAGAATAACCCCATTAAATTGAAATACTGTATGTGATAGGCGACGACTTGGCGGGCTCCATCCCTATCCTCAGGGCCGTCATCCACGAATGTCATCGCTTCCTTGTGCGATTCCCGGACCCTTCTCTGTTCTTCTCCCGGCCCCTCCCTCAGGGACTGCGCCGAGAGAGGTCCAGTTCGCCCGACTTTGTCCTCGTGTCCGAGGAGCGCCCTTGGCACGACCCAACGATATCGAGGCGGAGCGTGACCCCAGAATCCGACCTGAGCCACTCACGGCAACCCCATCATCATCCGTGCGTCGTCCTCCCCTTCCCACGTTGCTTTGTGTTCTCTCTGACATTGTGCTATATAAATAGAATCGAATCGCCCTCAGCCTTGCATGCCGTATTGGGCGTAGCGTTATTCCTCTTCGGTAACATCATAGCCCAAAACCCCTCCCTCGCCCTTCCCCGCGAGCCCACTACGCCCTCGCCATATTGGCTCGCAGCCCTCGACGTGTTCAACGCCGGCGATAGCCTCCCCTGCCAGACGGACGGAACACACGTTTATCCCTACAACGCCCCGGGAACCGCCGACATAAGCGCCGACGATTGGCGCGTGGCGATAGCATGGGGCCGCACACTCGTCGCACTTGCCCACGAAGCGACGAAGCGCTCGTCATCGCCTTCGCCCCCGCCCTCGCCTGCAACTGCCCGGGCTTGGCTTCCCCCCGCATCTGCGCATGCATCCCCACACTCGCCCACCTCGTCGAGCCCGCCACCACGCTATCAGCCCCGCTCGCCCATAGCGGCCATCACGATGCTCCGCACGCCAGGCCTCATCCACGCCACCCGTGCCTCCGCGCCCGAACTCCTCACGCTAGCAGCGGACCAGTTCTCGCGCGGGATCTTCCACATGCCGCACAACAACTCTCAACCCCACAACAATAGCACCGACACTTTGTCGCCGCCGCCCTCTTCCTCCCCCTCCTCATCCGGGGCGGCAGCACGGCGCCCACACGTGCTGTTCAGCATCGCGTCGGAAGTACTGGGCGTCGCGGAGCGGCTGGGCGATGCGGAAGCGCGCAGACGCTGGGCTAAGTGGGCCGATGAGGTGTTTTTGCAGATGCATATGGAGGCGGATGTTGATGCTTGGCGTGCGCGCGTCGGCGTTGCGAGGGGGAGATGCTGGCTCGTCGTTGGTAGTGCGCGCGTGGACGAGATGGAGGATAAGCTCGAGCGCGGGGATGGGAGTGTCTTGCTCAGCAAGGAGGCCGAGGACGCCAGAGCAGGCCTTTCCACCTGTGAGCCCTCTCCCTCCCTCTTTTTTTGTTGAGAAAGATTTCTGACTCTTTTTGATTTGGCTTTTTTATCGTTGAATAAAGCCATATCATTCTTTGATCGCGCAAAAAGGTCCGCATCGACAGAGTCGTCCGAGCCGTCGCTGGAGAATATGCAGCCTTGGGTGAGCAAAATTTCTTCCCCTCTCGCTGATTCGTATTTATATATATATTCTTTCTTGGGCAGTTCGCAGAAGCCCTCCTCTCCCTGGCGAACCTGACGGCGGACGAAGAGGCTCGCGAAGCGCTATATGCGCGTGCGCAAGTCGAAGGCGACGATGCTGTTGCGCGCGAGCTCAGCCCTAGACCGACGCGGACGCCGCGCCTCCGCCCCCGGACTATTGACGTCCGAATGGACGAATCATGACATTTAATGAAAACCGCTCCCCTTTCCGCCTCACTTCCTCTTCCCCTCCCTTCCCCCCACCACCACTCCCCCATCTCCTTCATATTCTGTGCGTGTCTTTTCTCACTCTTGATACCCCTTTGTCCTGTTCCCATCTCCCCATCTCTTTTTATAAATTTCTTTTATCTTACCTGTATACCCCTTCCTTCGTCGCTCCCGTGGGCACGCAGTGCATTTCGCCCAACGGCCTTCAGATTTCTCCACCCTTCCCTTTCCCCTTTCCTCTCAGTCCATCCATACATTCCAGTGCCGCCTTCTCGTCATGATGCAACAAGTTCCTTGTAAATTATCCATCTCTTTCCATGATGTACCATCCGATTCTTCCTCCCCCCGCATTAGATCCACTTAACGAATACGCATAAATAAAAACTGATAATATACAGATTGTCCCAGAATGTGCAAGATAGGCCAGTCTATCTGATATCATGTATCCCTCCAATTGTCACACTATCACGGCCATCGCCGCTTCCACTTCTATCCTTGTCCTCCTGTTGTAGGTGCAGACTAACCCCCAACCCGCGCGGCCTCGCTGCCTCTACTGCGCAGCTACGCCACCAACATTAAACAGGGTCCTGGGGAGTTCTTTCTCGGCAGTTTGCGTACATGAGGGAACTTTACGTTCTCGAGAATGTCCAGACGACGCCTTCGAACGTGCCAAACACCGCCATGTTGACCGGTATGGCGCGCACGAGGGTGGGCACCAAACCGCGCCAAAAGACACGTCCGCCGGACTCGGCATACATCTTGCGCGCCGTGCGCCACGACGTGCCCAAGGTCGCGTCCGCGTCAGTACCCGTACCCGTACTAATCGTGACCGCTTGCAAACGCGTCTTGAGAACGTCGAAAGGGAACGTCGCTATCCAGCCGAGGACACCCGCCGCAGCACCCGCGATGAGAGGCACCCACGGGCGTGAAGGCGTGCCCACCACCTCATCCAGAACTGGGCCTATCGAATCTGAGTGGTGCGCTGGGTGTGCAGGCGCGAAGAAGCGCAGCGTGCCTTCGTACTGGTGTTTGCATGGGTTAAGCGGCGCTGGGGACGAGAGGGGTCACCGCACACACGCACCCCGTAGAAGTATAGCCCGAATCCGCCTACGTCCCGCCAGATAGTCGCGGAGAGCCCGTGATAGAGTGCGCGGATGCCACCTGCGCGGTAGACGTGTAGCGCGACGGCGCGTGCAGACGCGGGGGATGCGCGTCCCGTTTCGAGGTGTTGCTGTTGCTGCTGCTTTTGCTGCTGGATCTTGATAAGTTCGATCGGCGTCGTGAGCAGCCTGTGGAAGACATTCGTTTTTTTTCTCTTTTGGTGGGGAGAGGGGGAAGGGACGACGTACGTGGAGGCAAGACCACAGTATGAACCGGCTAGAAAGATCTGGCCGAGCGTGGGTTGTTGATCCTGGGCGTCGTCGTTATCGTGCCGCATTTGGAGCTTCGTGAAGAAGTGGTATGTCGCGAAGAGCATCCCGTTCATGACCGGGGCAGTGGCCTGTCAGCGGAAGTGGTGGTGTACATTCGGGCGGAGAGGGTTTGGTTTGGAATAGGGGCGGCGGTCCGTTCAGCTCGAGGAGAGGGAAGGCAAAGCTGCCTACGGCGGACCACCCGACGCACCAGTGGAGAGGAGATACCCTTGAAAAGCCCATGAAGGCGCTCCTCGCGTGTGATGGTCACTAGTGCGTGGAAGGTGGAACGGTATCGGGCGTTTGGCGATGGGTTCTGGAATCTGTATTTCACTTGACGAATTATGATGGCGAACAAAGGAAGGAAGGGTTCGAAGGAAGGCCCACCGGTATCAAATGGAAATCCGACGACTAGACCGGAGATGCCTGCGGCGGTGCCAGCGAGGAAATCGAGCGTTGGGTCGAGTGTCGCGTCGAGTTTGTCTGGAACGATGATGATGTTGACAAAATATTAGTGAGTTGGATCAGTTGGCAGCGCACCATTTCCATTGCCCGGCGAGACCGACGTAGACATCAAGTATGTGGTCCACGTCGTTCCACATCGGCCGTGGCCATCGCTTCTCATTCCGTCACCGTTCCGTTCCACGTGGCTCTTTCCCAGCCAGCTCATCACCGCAAGCATCACCGCAAGCTCCTTTCTTCTGAAACCCGGAGTACGTTGATAATCTAGCGCATCAATCGGGACTGGCCGCATTGCGGTACTGATCACCCTTCCTAACCGAGGCCGGAGCACCATCCCAGCACCGTATCACCACCGTGATGGCGTCTTTCGGGGGGGATTTGTAATCTAGGCAAAAACGCTTCAGCTCGTTGACCATGTATGCACTGCTTCCTTGTGATCTCCTCGGCGGACTAGGAGGAGCCGTCGCCGTCGCGACTTTGAAAAGACGCGCCACCTGCTACAGTCGTTGTCCATCATGGCACCATCCGCGCGAACCGTTCCCAGACATTGTGCTTCCCAGGAACGTAACTTCTTCCATCCACGCTGTCGTTCTTGCGCGGGCAACATTTATTGGCGTTTTCGATATGCGCGGATGGATCTACACGCCGGTATAACCCCGATGGCCGCGTCCGCGATAACTGTGTGCTTTGAGCGGATGTTTCTATGATTGATAGGTGCAAAACAACGAGCACCGCATGATGGTCGTTCTGCCTCGCGGGCTTTGTTTCCCCGGCGAGAAAAACAATAGTGCCCTCTCAGGCTGGAGGCTGACGGTGCCAGCTTTCTTGGTTATATTGTATATAAACCCTGGCATCCATACCATCTTGAATATGCAATGCCTCTTCGCCTTCCAAACTTCATGGTTTCATTTCTTTGTCTCTTTGCTCTCGCCTCTGCCGTGCTTGTCCGTGCTACAGCCATAAGCGTCAAACGACAAGCCATCGCCCCGCTCAGCTCCACGCAGATCGGTGTGTTCGCTCCATTCACACACCTCGCAAGCGCGGCATATTGCGATCCATCCACGACAAGAACATGGACATGTGGAGGTGCGTTCACTCACTGTTCCACCCTCGAAGCATGCCTCCAAGCGGTCTTACTGAAACGGGTTTCCCACAGCCAACTGTCAAGCCGTCCCCGACTTTCAACCGGTTGCAGCTGGAGGTGACGGCAGTGACACCCAGTTTTGTATGTGAATGAAATACGACTGACGCGATCTCGAATAATGCTCATGAGCCTCCCCCAGGGTACGTCGGGTCCTCCAACTCGTTGAATACAGTCATCGTCGCGCATCAAGGTACAAATCCCCACCAATTGTAAGTTTGTCTTCCTCGCTGGAATTTCCCGCAATCTATGTCACCTACCTCAAAAAACACCCCCCAGGCTCGCCCTCCTGACCGATGCTGATTTTTTCCTCAAGCAACTCGACACGTCACTCTTCCCAGGAATTCCATCGTCCGTGGAAGCCCATAGCGGGTTTGTCGATGAACAAGCCAAGTATGCTACCCCCGTCACACTTCAATAGCTGCTTTGCATGCTAACAATGATAATACACACAAGAACCGCATCTGAAATCCTCTTTCACGTCCAAAATACCCTCTCGACGCAAGGCCTTTCGTCCGTCACCGTCGTCGGCCACTCTCTAGGCGGGGCACTCGCCCTCCTTGACGGTGTCTACCTCAGCCTACAGCTACCCAAAACCGTGGCTGTAAAGGTGATCAGCTACGGCATGCCCCGCGTCGGGAACCAGGCTTTCGCCAATTTTGTCGACAGCCAGCTGAGCGGAGTCGTGACGCACATCAACAACGAGGAGGACCCTATACCGATTGTGCCCGGCAGGACCTTGGGATTCCACCACCCGTCGGGAGAGATCCATATACAGGATTCTGGCGTGTGGGACGCTTGCCCCGGTGCGTTTCTTCTCACTCTTTCTCTCACACACGTTTTCTCTCCCTGCGTTGTTTCTGTGGTTCGGTCGATCGGGCTCTGACATTGTGCAAACTTTTCAGGTCAAGACAATCCTTCACAGCTGTGCATCGTCGGTGATGTGAATAATATCTTTGAGGGAAACTTGAACGATCACACCGGGCCGTACGCGGGGATTACCATGGGTTGCTGATACTGATACAGTAGTTTGGTGGCGGATACGTTCTACGCAAGAAGGCAAAAAAGTAAAAGTTCGGATACCCCTAAGTTTTTCTTAAGTTGGTAGATATTCCTCCCGTACACATGTTACTAATTGCAGAGTAGTTATACTGTAATAAAGAAGTATCAGAGCTCTTTGGCTTTGTGATTTCGCACAGGTCTCTTGACTTTCGGGGCAGGTAGACAAGCGTGTACTCTCGAATTGAATCTGTCGAGCTTCACGTTCCAACCCCTCACAAGCCTCACCTCTCGAACCCGCTAGTGGTCCTGCCAATGATGTCCTGGTGGCTCGAGCAACTCCTGGTCGGCCCAGTTTACGGAGAATGAGAACCATCCTAAAAGTACTTCCATTTAGCCTGCATGAAACATCACAATTGCTACCGAACATGCTCCCGATGCCCTCGTGCTCCCGGTAAATTGATTCATGATCAGGATGGGACAACGTCAACGGTGCCACCCTCCGCCTAGTACGAGGCTACGAGACCCTCTCAACTTCTTCGTCACGTCACCTACACGCGGGTCATCCATCAATTCGAATGCATCATCATGCCACTGGCCCACTGCGGCCGAAGCGAACGATCAAGGAGAGTTTGATATACGTCCAAATCTTTACTAATCTTCCCGAACGTGGCAGCCGAGTGAACGTAACCGGACGACTCCTACGCTCGGGCTCTTCCCGAAAGACTACGCCAGCCCCAGGAGAAGCGAGCGCAGGCACAAGTCGGATCACCGGCTTCGGAGTCACAGTGGTCAGAGTCAAACAACGTCTCTTGCTTGTTCTTCTTGAAGCATTCCACATTCTTCACCTGGATTAGTATCGCCGTCATAGAAGAAAGCAAAATTTGGAAGAAGTTAAATAGGTCATGTCTGAGTAAGAGCAGAGCGACAATAAAACAGCATATAAGCACACCCGTCGTCCACCTGCTCATTATCATCGCTCCGTGCCGCACTGCACCCACAGTTTCATCGTCAATGTGCAGCCAGGCTTCCCTATCACCGTTGTCTCCGTTCGGGTGGAGCACGTCGACAGTATAGTGCCCGGTGCCTGCAGACTCGCCGTGGTGGTAAAGCACCCCATACAGCTTGTAGTGCACCGGCTCCGCGAACTTCCCGGCAACGGATGACATGATTTCTGAACCAACCAAGCCACGAAGCATTCTTTAGCCTAGGCTATCACGGGAGAAACGAAGGAAAAATCGTACCAGGGGGGATTTCGAGCACCGGCGCGAGTTGAACAGACTTGCAGATTTTAACTATACCATTCGTGGCCTTATCGTACAGGAACCGCTTAAGATGGAGCACGAGAATAGATGGAAACGCCTCGGACAGACCGAGCTGAACAGTTTGCTGATGAGAAATGCGGGCAAGTGCGTCTTGTATAGTGTGCACCGAATCGTGCTTTTGGAGAGTTTCGACATCGGTCATCAGGACGTATGTATGGGTGAAATGGAAAGTGGGGAAACGGACCTGGATATCGAGCTGGAGTGACCGCCAATCTTCAATGGTGACAGTATATGCGCATCAGGGGCGACTCGACCGACTCGATCTACTCATGACCATGCATCCGTCAGTATTCACTAGTCCACTAGCACGAAGGCGCGGCAGTGTGACATTGAACAGTTAGACGGGGTAGTGTCGTGTTGCTGAAGAGGGCAAGGGACCCTGCATTGGGCGAGGGTACACGGGACGGTGGGGGAGAGGCGGGATTGGAGAAGCCGACGACGGACGAAGCAGGGAGCAAGGGAATAGAGGGGGCGGTGGCAGCTGCGTCGTAAGATTCCATGATTTGCTTAGAACAGGCGGTGTGGATGCTGACACTGACGCCGGTGTAGGTGTAGACGCGGTAGACAAACTTTCACTGATGTCAGGTTCTGCGCATGGTGCGACTAGTATATCCCACGGCGTAGTTCCTTGCGGAGGATGAGGCAACGTAGTGGCCGATGGAATGGCTTGCGGTGCAGCGGCTGCATTACCTGGTGGTGACGCATCCGTGGGCGTAGACCTATGCGAACTGGTAAGGCGGGTGAAGTGGCTGCGGCGGCCTGAGAGCTGGTTCCGATTTCGCTAGTTTTCGTCGGATGAGATTATGAAGGGGTTCCTGCGGTGATGCTTACTTGCCGTGAAAGGGTGTGGTAGAGTGGTGAGGCGAGGCATCGGGCGAATGAGCAGGTTGGGCAGGAACAGGAAGATGAAGGATCGAGTCTGGGCGATGACTGGTAACATGATGTCGCACAATGGTAGTCTGGGGCCCATCCCCGTTGGTATATGAGGAAAGAATATATCAAAGGGTCTGGTGTACTTCGGTCAGTCTTCGGTCGTCCGGGTTCGGTCACGTGTCATAATACGCAGCTCGCGCTGTTAAGCGCGCTGTACGACATCTTCTGTGGCTACTCCATGTCATCCACCTCGGAAAATCGATTTGGTCACTCTGGTGTACTTGAGGCTGCACGGGATGAAGCAACTAGATCTAGGCAATACTCCTCTGAGAGGACTCGAACCGAACTTTTCTCGGCCTTCAAGACCGCTTCCAATGGACTGGAACCATATAACTGGCAGCTCGACGTCACTGAGGCTCTTCTTCTGGGTTTGGATTGTGTTGCAATAGCTGGTACTGGCTCTGAAAAAACAATGCTGTTTGCAATGCCGTTGCTGGTTGATAAAACAAATAAGAAGATGGTGATAGTGATATCTCCGCTAAATGATCAGGAGGAGGATCAGGTACGTATCCTATCATTCGGCCAAAAAAGCTCAGATAAATGCGTTATCCTAGGTTCGCAGACTTAAAGCTATAGGATTAACGGCAACTGCTGTGAACAGTGACGTGTGGAATGATGTGCTACAGAAGGTGCGTAACCGTGCGTTTATTACACCATCCACTGGCTTTAATAGATTGATTCACCTGTAGGAAATTGTTAATATGAAACACCGTGTCATATTCACATCTCCTGAGATGTGTTTGTACCATCCTTCATTCTCAAAACTGATGCGATCGGCCAAGTTTATGAAGACCGTCTGTATGATTGCTATTGATGAAGCTCACTGTGTGTCTCAATGGGGTGACGGCCTTCGAAAGGATTTTGGCGAGCTTGGTCGACTCCGGTCTTTTGTACGAACATCAGTACCAGTACTGGCAACATCTTTGACTCTCCCACCCTTGGTTCTCTCTGATATCCAATTTCGATTACACTTCTCAGTCCGAGAGACATTTCTCGTAAACCTAGGCAACCATAGGGCCAACATAACAAATATTCTTGTACCAATGCGTACTGCACATGACTTCGGGACTCTTGATTTTCTGGCTGACAAAGCACTTTCCGGTCAACCACTCAGACGAACTATTGTCTTTTTTAACACTTGTGATTTAGCCTACAAAGGCTTCCAATATCTCAGGAAGCTTCTCCCCGAGGCTCGTCAACATGAGATCAATTTTCTGCTTGCGGATCGTACTAAACGAGCAAGGCGCAAAGTGCTGAGAGACTTTCGCACGGGAGAAATCAATATTCTCTGTGCAACCGAAGCTGCGGGGAAGGTATATTCAAATCTTGAGTCTGTTTAACGAAGCTAAACATTTGTTTCTAGGGCATGGATATACCCGACATCGATTGCGTTGTTCAGTTTATGGTGGCGCTTTCGTTGTCGGTTTTGATACAGTGCTTCGGACGTGCAGGACAATCAGGCCAGCCAGCAATTGCCATCCTCCTTATAGAGCCGTCGGTCTTTCATGTCAGAAACAAAAACGATGTAACCAGAAGGTCCGAAACCGCAGAAGACAAAGTCGAGGAGGATCCCATTGACGATGACAGTTCTATCGTCGCACACTCCAAGTTCGGATGAAACAGATGTAGTCATGGAATACCGGAAGAAAGTGGAGGTCGGAATGCAAGACTGGTGTTTGGCATTGGGGTGCCGATGGGACGTTTCAGACAAGTACTTCAACAATCCTCCTAGACCAAATGGTGCGTCATCTGAGAGTTCTAGTCTTATTGAACTCTTTCATTGGGTTGCATTACCAGGTGTAATGTTCCCTCTGTGCTACGACAACTGTCTCCGTAGAAGAAGAGACAATCCTGATCACATCCTCACTGAAGCGGAATCCACTATACTTGCGCTTATGGATCGTATACAGACTCAAATCAGGCCCGGCATTGTTCAAGATGTTATTGACGTTGATACCCTTGCTATTTCTGCAGAAACCCCGAAGCGTCCTGGACCCCGCCAGGCGGAAAGACTACTGAGCTGTCGCAAAGCGATTATTGAATGGAGAAGCCACACCTGGTTGGAGAACTACGGCGATTGCGCTTGGGGTCCAAATGTACTACTGCCGGATGCCATTGTCACCAAACTAGCCACGCGATCACACATTTCGAGCGTTGAAGATATTAAGAAGGAGGTCCCTGACTGGGTTTTTGTTGACGATTATGGCTCTGTTGTTCTGGATCTCATTCGGAAAGCCGACGATATCTGGAAGGAAGAACATGCATCATGCATGCAAACTCCAAGCCAATAAGGACATACGAAAACGACGCAGCCTTGAAAATAAGGAAACCCGAGAGGAGGAAAGACGTACCAAAAAAAGAAGATCGTGTAGCACGAAGCGTGTACAACTTCAACATGCCAAAGAGACAAATGACGAAGAAGAAAGCAAAAGTAGCATAAAGAAGGGGAGGCGTCGTCGAGAAAGTCCTCGAGAGCAAGAGAAGTTAAATAGGTCATGTCTGAGTAAGAGCAGTGCGACAATAAAACAGCATATAAGCACACCGGTCGTCCGCCCGCTCATTATCACCGCTCCCGTGCCGCACCGCGCCCACAGTATCATCGTCAATGTGTAGCCAAGCTTCCCCATCACCGTCGTCTCCGTTCGGGTGGAGCACGTCGACAGTATAGTGCCCGGTACCTGCAGACTCGCCATGGTGGTAAAGCACCCCATACAGCTTGTAGTGCACCGGCTCCGCGAACTTCCCGGCAACGGATGACATGATTTCTGAACCGACCAAGCCACGAAGCATTCTTTAGCCAAGGCTATCACGGGAGAAATGAAGGAAAAATCGTACCAGGTGGGATTTCGAGCACTGGCGCGAACTGAACAGACTTGCTGATCTTAACTATGCCATTCGTGGCCTTATCGTACGGGAACCGCTTAATATGGAGCACGAGAACGGATGGAAGCGCCTCGACGAGTACTTGCTGGCTCGCCTCGGACAGACCGAGCTGAACAGTTTGCTGATGGGAAATGCGCGCGAGTGCGTCTTGTATAGTGTGCACCGAATCGTGCTTTTGAAGAGTTTCGACATCAGTCACCAGGACGTATGTATGGGTGAAGTGGAAAGAGGGAAAACGGACCTGGATATCGAGTTGGAGTGACCGCCAATCTTCAATGGTGACAGTGTCGGGCTGGTTTGGCGCGCGCACCGTCGAGCGAAACTTTCCACCGAATATGCGCATCAGGGGCGACTCGACTGACTGGATCTACTCATGCGTCCGTCAGCAATGGCGAGCTCAACGCAGAAAGAAATGAAATAATTGGCGCACCGTGAAGCCTCGTTTGCCCACGTCGGTATGGCCTGACTGAGACTCCTGATGTTCTTCAACTCTGGGTGCAGCAGTAGCCGACTTGTGACCACCAAGTAGCGCGAGCAACTCTTCATCAAGCGCGTCGAGGTAGAGGCGGAAAAACTCTTCTGCATCCTGCTGTTGGCCGTTCTGTATACATTAGGTCGGCACAGATCAGTGACAGCAGGGCTATGTGGCACGAAAACGTACCAGCAAAATTTTGAGCTGCCTCTTCACCCTCATCGCATCATACATATACGTCGGTTCGAATGAATTCACGACCTTGCTCTCTTTTTTCTCTTCTTTATTTTCCCCGGCTTGTTGCAGCGGTTGTTGGGTCGGAGGCGGCTCCTTCTCCCTAAGCATGAATTCCTTAAAGAATCTCACCGTCGCATCCACCAGTGGTGTCCCGTCACTACTAGTCTCCAGACCCCCTGCTCCGCCCAGTTCCTTAATCAGGTTCCAGAATGGTGGTGAATGCACGAGCAGTTGCAACACTGCATTCGTAAAGCACATACTCCCGGTATTCACTAGCCCACGAGCACGAAGGCGTGGCAGTGTGACATTGCCGGTTGGACGGGATAGTGTCGTGTTGCTGAAGAGGGCAAAGGACCCTGCATTGGGCGAGGGTACACGGGACGGTGGAAGAGAGGCGGAGTTGGAGAAGCCGACGACGGACGGAGCAGGGAGCAAGGGAATAGAGGGGGAGGCGGCACCTGCGTCGTAAGATTCCAATGATTCGTTTAGAACAGGTGGTGTGGATGCTGACACCGGCGCCGGTGTAGGTGTAGACGTGGTGGACAAATTTTCACTGATGTCAGGTTCTGCGCATGGTGCGACTATATCCCGCGGCGTAGTTCCTTCCGGAGGATGACGTGGACTAGTGCGAACTGATAGGGCGGGTGAAGTGGCTGCGGCGGCCTGAGAGCTGCCTCGGATTTCGCTAGTTTTCGTCGGATGAGATGGCGAAGGAGTTCCTGCAATGACGCTTACTTGCCGTGAAAGGGTGCTACCGCCAGAGGTAGAGTGACGAGGCGAGGCATTGGGCGAATGAGCAGGTTGGGTAGGAAGAGGAAGATGAGGGATCGAGTCTGGGCGATGACTGGCGATGTCGCACAATGGATACGACAATGGCTCCCGTAGAATGGAATCGAAAGAATCGGTGGAAGGGGAAAACGCAGTTGGGGCAGCATCGGTACCTTGGTGCAAAGCGATGTAATGATGGCGAATCCGTCGAAGTGTGTAGACAGAATCGGAGACAAGCGACGAAGGCTCTTGGTTCTTTGCTTCTTGGACGATTTCGTTCCAGAGTGTACAGAAGTCATGCTGCAGTCCAGAAAGAGTATTGTGGATGTCGAATTCGGTAAGTACCTCGTCCCAAAGGGAATCCATGCCAATGGCGCGAGTCAAATGGATCAAGATGGCAAGTGACACACTGTCATCACCATGGCTGACGATCTCCCAAACGTCACCCTCCGGAAGACCATATACACGGGCAGCAAGCGAAACCCAACGGTCATTGCGTTCCCGCGAAGTCGCAAGGGCCTTGGCAACCATTAAATGCGCATAGCGAGGAGTAAGTCGATCACTGCTAGTGCACCAACGTGCCACAGTGTGCCCAATTTCAACTGTTTGTGGCACTTGATCCCAGTATATGAGGATAGTTGCAAGGATGGACCAAACATCGGAATCGTGTATGAAGTTCATTGCACTCAAGGTGATGTCAAGCCGATGACGTTTGACCGAGTCAATGACCGAATTGGACGTTAACGTACCGATCAGGAATCTATCCAATGTATCCGAGAGCCTTGTAGAAGTGTCATCGGGGAGATCTTCTCGGAGATCCTTGACCACCTTTGAGTTGAAGAAGCCAGGGACAGCCTCAAAGAACTTTTCCAGCGAGTCATCGTCGCCCAGAGCACCGATTGTCCAATCCAAGATGCCGACGTCGATATCCAATGACTGATCCAGCGCCATCTCCTCCGCTATCACCTCCACACCCCCTAACATCCAACCGCGATAACGGTCCCTCAAGTTACGATAGTGCCACGAGGTAAAAAAGTGGCGATCGTAATGAGAGGTGACGGATGCGAGAACTTTAAAGGTTGCATATAGTATACCGGCGTATGGAAGCTGGGCGAGGATGGAAAGTGGGGTGTAGTACGGGCTATGCAGCCGAATTAATGGCAGCACCGTGATCAATACATACACCATTGAGAAAACCCCAATCCAACAAACCACGTAGGTGAAGACTTCCTGGTTGATGTTGAACAGGAAAATGACCAGTCCGCCAAAGAACAGGAACAGCGATAGGTGTAGCAGCGTCGGCAATCCTTCAACTGCCCACGGAATATGCATCTTCTTCACGCCTTTGGCAAAGAATCCACGCATTCGCGCTCGCCTCTCTGGACTGCATCGTTCAGGCTGAGTGAGACGGATATATCGACGCGCCCATTGTTGCAACGAAGTTGCCCACAGAGCACAGCTGAGGCTCATCACCAGGCTCAAGAACCAGAGCGAATTCACCCATACAGCATATCTCGGAGGAGAGAACGGGGGTGGTTTAGCGACAGGGGAGGGGATGGAAGAGCGTGTTGCGTTCGGGTCGGCGAGAACTTCGTAGATGTTGCCAAGATAGAATGCAGAGGTATCCTGACTGTTTGGCCTGAGGTCCTGGACGGTCACAGCAAGGAGTGCTGCGGTGGCAGCAGAGAATAGGCCGGTCTATAATGTTCTAGTTTATGCAGATTCGACATGAATGGCAACACAAGGGCTCACAAAAAAGAGTATCCCATCGGCGTCTGCTTTCCACCGATCGGTCATCTTGTTGTCCTCTTTCTCTGTAGCATCGGAGTACATGGAGAAGAGCGGCCCAGAGCTGTCACCGAAGCTGGATTCTCCTTTTTGATGGCTGCGGTGGCCGCGCTGCGTGGTTCGGTACTGATTGAGTCCGGTTGCCATCTAATTTATATATGTTTGCGAACTTGGGGAGGATAGGCCAAAACGACAGTTAACATACCTGGATTATTCCTCTCGGACCCCTCCTCGAGGTCTGGGTGAGTAGTCTGAGACATTAAAGGGATCTGTGATACGCAGTGTTTAGTAGGGGTAAATTGATGGAGACGTCGAGAGAGCGATCCTTGTGACAGATCACAACGTCGTTTCTCCGCACGGGGCGCTTATAGTTGCAGTAAAGCCCACAAGCTGACGACATTTTCAAAAAATTGGTATTCACGAACGAAGCCCAGCTGTCTGTCGTGCAGCGACAGGTTCTTACGCAATTCTTACGAGCGACTGTGTCTTGGCTTTGCTCCAGCTGGAGCCTGGCGGAGGTTACACCCCACTGGCGTCGGAGTCAGATAATCTCAGATTCGACGACGTGAATCGCATCGAAGTCCAGATTCTTCAATTCCGCAGTTCACTGACCGTTGGACGGATACTACACAGACGTGGGCTTCTCGGTCTCCTGGCTGGGCCTGTGACATTCTTGCGAGACGGTGGATCACGAGCAAAATCCAATCAGGGGCGTTCCCTTCATGCTTCCTGTATCTGCCCGCGCACGAGAAGATAGACGTGTTCGCATGTTTCATTCTTTCCGTTCCATCCTTGCTTCTTTCTCTCATCATTTCAGCAGAGCCACAAAATGAGTGGCGGGTCATGCCAAAATCGAGTAAGTTGCTAGGGAGCCGCGGACGGGCTCGGAAGCGCCCCCATACTGTACTTGCCACCCTGCGGTTACAACTCGTTGAGGTGAGTGACCATTCGACTGTCTCACCGCTCCCAGACTGACAGAGAAACCGACTATGGAAAGGTCATGCCCGTCCCAAATCCATGGCACCTAAAAACACGCTGCTTTGCCATCCAACGACAGCAACCCTTGCGCGAAGCGCTTTTCTACGTTTCTACAACGTTGGCAGATACACGTATCTCCCAGGGCGTGGCTTAGAGTGAAGAAGGCGACGTTGCAACACTTAAGAGCTTAAGATCTTATTAATAAGGCCGTAAGCCAGATATCGAAAGCGGTGAACGTACCCGGAAGACTCTTACGCTCGGGTTCTTCCCGAAAGATTACGCCAGCCTCAGGAGAAGCAACCGCAAGCACGAGTCGGATCACAGGCTTCGGTGTCACAGTGGTCGGAGACCCTTCTTCTGGGAATACGCCCAAGTCGAAAGGACTCATCGTGTTACACAGCGTCTCTTGCTTGTTCTTCTTGAACCGTTCCGTATTCTACACCTGGATTAGCTACCTTAGAATGTCATGGCAGTCTTTTAAAGGAGATTGTGTAGCAGGAAGCGTGGACACTTCAATATGGCATCAGGAAAAACCCGAGTTGTCAATTCCCCCACAATTCGTGACAATTCTGATAATCTGACGCATAGAGGATATCACGGGGCTAAGCGTGACCGTGGTTACCTCGCTGGTTACCTTACCCTGAGGGGGGAGAGGTAACCCGACCCCCAGAAAGCAGGTAACCACCGCCAAATCCCAAAAGCGCCCAAAAAGCGCCCGTTCCGCCCCATCTACCTAAATGGGGTCCCAATGATCCCCGATTCGGAGATTCGGCCGGCGCCATTTGAGTCCATCCCCCCTTCTATTCGAGCCCGTCCCCACATCTGGGTTGGGGTTTTGATTACGTGAGATGTGAACCACGCGTGCGCGCGCTCGCGCCTCGCGCCTCCCTGTATTGTACTCTAAGGCCCTGAGTAGCTGCTCTCTCTTTTGTGCTGCACCGCTACGCAGCATCGTAAGTTACACGCTCTCACAGAGGCAAAGGGCTCTGCGCACAAGCTGTAGCTGCACCGGCGTCCCACACACCTAGCGCGTAGCAAGACCACGCTTGCGGCCAGCTGGTCTTTTCCCCTTTCACGACACGTCCCACCACCGCCACACCTCACAACCTCCGCCAGCGCCAGCGCCCACCACACGGCGTACCACCACAACACTCCCCCCCCCCCCCCAACAAAGCCGTCAATGCGTCAACGGCTCCGTCTCAGACTCGCGTGGCACCAGTGTCCCACACACCACCTAGCGCGCAGCACGACCACGCTTCGGCCGCCCAGGTTTTTTTTGGTCGACACACCTCGCTCGTACCACCACGCTTGCGGCCACCCAGGGTCTCTTTGTCGACACACCTCGCAGTGACCTCGCTCACACTACCACGCTTGCGGCCACCCGGGTCTTTTTTCCCTTTCACCACACGTCACACAACCTCTGCCGGCGCCAGCGACCACCACACGCCGCACCACCACCACTCTTCCCCCTCCAACAAAGCCGTCAACGCGTCAACGGCTCCGTCTCGGACTCGCGTGGCGACGCTTCCCTCCCATAGAGCCGTCCACGTGTCGACAGTGACGACTCGGCTTCACACCAGGACCAGGATCCACCTCAAGTTGCCCCACCACGTTGCGCGTCCCCCACGAAGTCGTCAAACGCGTCAACAGCAACTAGCTTGCTGCTGAAGCCAATGTAAGTCGTACATTGGCTCCAATTTGCATGTTTTGCTTACTGTAACTCCGTTACTTTCTCCCATTAGCCCTACTTCACAGACCCGGTGGACGACGCTCCCTCAAGTTGAAGGCCACCGCCGTCGCCACACAGCACAAAATTACAGACTCGGAACTCGAGCTCTGCCAGCACCAGGCCTCGCACCACCACGACGTGTGTCCCCCACCAAATCATCAACGCGTCGACAGCTCATCACCACGACACTCCCAACAAAACCATCAACGCGTTGACAGTGACTTGGACTCGCTGCTTGACTCGCACAGCAAGCCAATTAACACAGACAGAAGGGTACTACCTGCACCCTTTGGAAAAAGGTTTGTCTTTGTTGTATCTCCTCTGTGTGCGCTCTTTGGATAACATGGCTCGCGTTCCAGTTTGCTCGGCCTCCCTCAAGTTCTCTGCTGCCAGGCACACACTCTAAGCCCTCAAATAGAATAATGTATGTGTTTATTAACACTGTCACACTGCTTTTCATTTGACTGAGACCCTGTTCAGGACTCCACCCATCGGAGTGGTACCTTTCTCGACTCCTCCTTCCCCCCTATCATTCAAGTGTCGTCGACTGGGTTCAGCAAAGGAGGTGGCCCCAAGCCATGGCTCCTCCAGCCTTGTGGAAGCAACATTCACAAACCACAACACAACATCATTCGAGGGGAGGGGGACCACATCACTTGATGTGAATTTCACTCTGGACCAAGCCACCACTCAGCCAGCAACACCTCCCCGACCAGGCACCCCCTGCTTACCATTGCCACTGGTTTTGGGGTCCTCACCACTAACAGAGCTCACACCACGGACCAAGTGCTCTTATGCGATGGTTGAAGCAGAGTCACATGTGGTTTGGCTCAAGGTATTAGAGCAGGAAGGTGTGGACAAGACAACAAAGCATCTGTATGACAGGGCTTTGCAGAATTACTGCATATGGTGGGATCAAAACCAGGCCAGAGTTGTGGCTAGTAATTTACATCTGGTCACCATCCCTGCCCTTCCAATCACTGCTGCCAAAGTAGTTCTATTTCTACAGTATGAGATGACTCGTGAGAAGAAAAAGGTATGTATTGCTTTTTTTTTGTCTCACACTTTGCTGACAGCCATCCTTCTACCCTTTTTTCAAGCGTGCTCCTGCAGGAGATGAGGTGACCATTGCTGGCTCCTCTGTTGGTGCCTCACACATCAAGGTCACCATCTCAGCACTGGAGAGTGAAAGGCTGAACAATGAGCACATGTACAAGCACATACCAGAGTCACAGGTCAGCCTTCGCACTGACAACCATATCCGACAAATAGAGAAAGCTGCAAAGCACAATGAGCCACAGCGGGCTGATAAGGCCCACACACTGAAGGCTGCTGGAAGCTCTGCAGGTGCATCTTGTACAATTCTATAAATCCCTTGATGCTATTGCTTATTATTATTATTTTTTAGACACATACACTGAGGATGAGCTCAAGGCCTGCTCCCTCTGGTGTCTCCAGTCTCCAAGTGGTCCCCAAAGCATTTTTGTCCTTATTCGTGACCGTGCCAGCATCCTTTTCTGTTCTCAGACTGCATTTTGTGGGGATAGTGTTCGGAGCCTTTTATGGTCTGACCTATTCTTGTCAAGGATCAAGCTACACAATGTTTTAGCAGATGATGGTAACATTCCAGTAGGTTTTCTTTTCCCTATTACATATTTTATTTTAATTTGATCATATATTCCCACCAGGCTTTTGCAGCCCTTGCAGACAATGCAAAGCACAACCAGACTGGCCGTGTTGATGAACATGGTGCTTTGAGGCACTGCTTGCCTGAACTATGTGGTGTTGGAGCACTTGCCATGCTTTTCTTTGCCCACTTTCACATTCTCTCTTCCCCTGTTCCCAATTTTGCACCAGACTTTAAGGGGCCAAATGCTGGCCAGTATGGAGTGCGTGAGTGGTACCAATACCATGTTTTTTACCCTACATGTCAATCACCAGTCAAGGAGATGACTTATGAAAGTAAGAAAATTATTTTTATTTTATTTTTTATGTTATTTTTTAACATTTAATTTTAAGACCACCGGGATCGGGTCAACATCATTCATGCAGCTCTTGATATCCATCTCTCAAAAGTTACTCATGCCACACATGTGTACACAGCTATTACAGCCCGGGGGCATGGTGCATCAGTGGATGGAACCAAGGCACTTGGAGGATGGAGTGATAGTGGCAGCTTTCGCCCATGCTATGACCGCACCTTGCCTGTTGATGCCCTGCTTGGTGCAGCAACATTTGATGCCCATAGGCCAGAGAGCTATAACCTCCCTCGCAATGCACTTGGTAAGTGGTGCTTCTCTGCCTCTTTTTCTCTTTTTCATTTTTGAATATAGAGCCCCCTTCTGAGCTCATGCGGCAAATCTTCCCATGGATTGAGCAGGAGCAGGCTGCTCTTGATGCATGCTCAGTGGCCAATCCCAATGCACGTGATTTTGCTCTTAAGCACTTTCTTACCCTTCTCAGGTGGCTCAGGCATGTACTCCTGCAGGATGCAGCTGTTCTCTCATCATCCTATGGCTCCCTTCCCTTTCTTGCATTCCCACCATTCAACACAGCTGCATTTCAAACCTTTGCCTCCAGCTCTACTGCTATCATTCATCAGGCTGATGAGGAGGCTAGGCTACAGCTGCAGAACCTACCAGATCAGTATGCTCACACATTTAAAGGGCTTGTTACCAGCTCTGCTTTAGAGCAGCAGCACATATCTACTTTGCACAACCATCAAATTATGGAGCTAACTCAAACTATTCAAAGGCTGAGCAATCTTGTAGAGATGCAGTCAGCTTCAAAGAAATCCCAGCGCTATCGCACTAGCAAAGGTCAGTATAATATTTTTTCTTTTCTTTTTTCTTGCTTATAGTAACATATCTTTTTTAGCTGCTGTTAACATAGCAATACCCCCTGGACCATCTCCCTTCTTGAGTGAGTCTGCAGCCACAGCCCCTATCCTACACCAGGCCTCTTTGCCAGGGGGCAGTTCTTCAGATGTCTTAGTGGAATCTGACCCACCAGAACCTGTGGAGCCTGCCAACTCTTCTTTGGTACCCATGTCTACAGTACCAGCTCTTCCACCTCTTAAATCCACACCTCCACTTCTATCACTTGACCCCCACATTGCTAGCCTTCAGCATTCCAACTGGAATACCCTTGTTGCAAAGTATGGAGAGCAGCGCCTGCGACATCATTCCACATGGAGCTGGGAGCATCAGGAGTTTCTGCCATTCTATGCATTCCAACCTGTAAACTCCATCTGTGAGATATGGGAGGAGTGGAGCAGGGGCATAAATGGCTTTTTATCTACACGGGAGCTTGAAGAGGGCTGGAGTGCCAGATGGAGGAGGAATAACAGTGGGTTGAAGACAGAAAATGGCGGTGCAAAAAGGTAGTGAAGCTTATTAATGAGTTGGCCCAGAAGCAAAACTGGAATGTGGCACTTGCACTGCGTTTCTTACAGGACCAATATGGGGCATCTTACAAGACACCCTGTAAGTT
The DNA here is from genome assembly GCA_015178965.1 of Russula ochroleuca. Lineage (NCBI taxonomy): Eukaryota > Fungi > Basidiomycota > Agaricomycetes > Russulales > Russulaceae > Russula > Russula ochroleuca. The sequence goes on along the minus strand of WHVB01000026.1, from coordinate 206,287 downwards.
CTGTGAGTTTCTGCAGGCCAAAAGTAACATAGGCTACCATGAAGTTATTGCAGCATCCTCTATGTACATAACTTAGCCAAAATGTCCAAGTTAAGACTCAATAGTAAAAGTTCTGCCATTCATGCCATTCCAGATAATGGAAAAACACAATCTCCTTAAGGGCAGATAAATATATAACTTGTTTAAGTACTGTGTTGTAGATACTAATCATGGCCTCCAATAAAACAGAGGTAAGGACAGCCATCATAGAGCAGTGTGGACAGCAGAGCAGGCATGGGAAACCAACCTGCCAAATATGGAAAGGCACAAATTATCTAGTTGGCAAGAAAGGCAGAAATTATATTAAAACATTTGCCATCCTTGCCACCAGAATGGTAAGGAAGGCATGAGTCATATTAAAACATTTGCCATCCTTGCCACTGGAACAGCAAGGAAGGCAGAAATTATATTAAAACATTTGCCATCCTTGCCACCGGAATGGTAAGGAAGGCATGAGTTATATTAAAACATTTGCCATCCTTGCCACTGGAACAGCAAGGAAGGCAGAAATTATATTAAAACATTTGCCATCCTTGCCACCAGAACAGTAAGGAAGGCATGAATTATATTAAAACATTTGCCATTCTTGCCACTGGAATGGTAAGGAAGGCATGAGTTATATTAAAACATTTGCCATCCTTGCCACCAGAATGGCAAGAATGGCATGAATTATATTAAAACATTTGCCATCCTTGCCACCAAAACAGTAAGGAAGTGTTACCGCTCCCTCAGCAGATGATGTCCTTGCCTCGCCCCTAGGACGTGCCCAGTATCGACAGGGATATCATGGAGGTAGATGGGCCAGTTAACAAGTAGTTGATGTGCCCATGAATCACTGATGTGCCTGTAAGTACAGCCTCTGATCGATCTATTGATGTGGATGGACTTGAGCCATGTGGCTCCACCTGTATGTACGCGTTTGAGTTAGGCAGTTCCCTTTGTACTATTTAGTCTCCCACTTGGCGTCCCTAGGTTGCCAAGTTGAGTCTCCTGTCCACCTTGCATGGGCAAATAGCAAATCTACCTTTTGCTCTCTCTCACACACTCTCTCATTGACACAAAAGCCCCTCTTCTTCAAAGTCAGAAGGCGACTGCAAGAGCCTTGTCAGCACACTAGAGTCTACTTGCCATCATCGCACAAGCAGCAGTGACAGGAAGGCATGAATTATATTAAAACATTTGCCATTCTTGCCAATGGAATGGTAAGGAAGGCATGAGTTATATTAAAACATTTGCCATCCTTGCCACTGGAATGGCAAGGATGGCAAGAATTATATTAAAACATCTGCCATCCTTACCATTTAGAAGCACTAACAACTTGAAATCAAAATGGCAGATAATACATTGAGAAATATAGAAATAATATAAGCAAGTTACTATTAAGAGGCAGCATAATTTAAGCCATAAAGGTTAGTTATCATGTTGGTTGTTGCTATTGTTATGGTGCCAATCCTAAAGAAATTTTAAAAGTGTTTTAGCACCTTTAGGTGTTGTTTCTCAGTATTCTAGCATCTCTTGTACCTCAGCAGCCTCTCTATACTTTTCAACAAGATAGGCTCCCCTTTGACTACGACCAAATGAGCTGTCAGATAGTTTAAGGGCTTCTTTAGCTTGTGCCTTCTTCACCCGGGCCCTCTGTGTAGTACCTTCAGGTCCCTATTTTTTATTGGTTGTTTATTAGCCACAGTTAGAAACCAGCAAGTTATAATACAAACTGGGATCTCAAATGATTTCCAAGCATACTGATCAACAAAAGTAGTTGCAAATCTCCATGCTTGTACAATTTTTGGGTTTTGCAATGTCTTACCCCGAGATTCCATGAAAGTATCGTGCCCTGGTTGGTTTGAGGCCTGGTCTCTAAGCCACGCAATGACCTGGTTATTTAAAGTGCAAGCAGCATTCTTTTTTGACTTAAGATCCTCAGCAGAGTGGACTTCATGTGCTGGGCATCGGTGACGCTGGGCACCATTTGATGGTCCCTCAAGCTGCAACAACAATTAATAAATTGCAAAAAATAAATTAAAAGGACTGAAGATACATGCCATATCATCAACAAATATTTTAATTTCATCTGAGCCTGAGACAATAAGCAGGTCTTGGCTGACAGTGGCAGCATCCTGATTTGTTGCCTTGTTAACAATGCATTGGCTATATTCTGGGGTGATCGGATCTGGATAGGATATTTTGGCGGGACCTAGATTTTATATGTTTCAAAGAAACCTGTTAAAAGTGCCAAGTGGACTCACCTGAAATACAAGCAAGGCTATTCTGTAACTCCCTCCACAGCTCCCCTGCTTGTACACCCCACTTATTAGCATGGTCACCCTTTGTTATATTAAGCTTTATTATTGCAAGTGACTTTTTTGAAGGGGTGTGGCGCTGGTCTTCAATGAGGACCCGAACCATCTTGTGCTCCTGAGATTACTGTCAGCAAATGGCACAGGAAACAAAACAAACAAATAAACACACTAAAGCTATGTCTAAGCCTGGAGCACCTCCCTCACCCTCCCTTTGTGCCCCCTGATTTTCTACTTGCATTGGACCTGGCACATTCAAGTTGCTCTAGTAGTAGTAGTAGTAGTAGTAGTAGTATAAGCAAGCAGCACAGGAAAGAAAGGACAAACACACCAGACCTGAGCCACCATCAGCCTGGGCATCATTGCCCAAACCTATAGGGCCTCCAAGTCCCCCACCCTCTATTTGTGAGGCCCCACTGTGATAAGCTCCGCCTCTGGTACGGCGAGAGGTGAGGTGTTTGACGGACCGACGGACTGGCTGGGATCACGTGATCCCATGACTCTGGTACGATACATGCGTGGCTCATTGATTGGACTGGATGACTGAGACTCCCTACTATACCGCTGACTAACGACTCTGGATTGGCTGACTGATACGCGCATCATGCTGACAGTGTACTATACGATGACGAAGCATGACTGATGGACTGACAAACCGACTTACCAATCGGTTATAGGACTATTAGTCATACACGATTCGAACCTGTATATATACGACTCTATCTGGATAGTTGAGCCTTAAGCTCGACTTTGCTTTGCAATCGCAGCTCCTTGTATTCTCCTGTTTATTGCGCGGCCCTCTCAGCTCTTTCATCTATCCTTCGAGGTCCTTAAAGGCGGACTTCACCTTCGAAGCTTAGTGATTGTGCTCTAACAATCAACGCGCATCTCAGGAGTCTGATCGCGTGTTACGGCACGCTTCGGACCGCACACTTCCCCCTTCGGTCAAAGTGTGTACGAAGCCCCGCTGCGGGCTTAACACAAGTCGAGCTTCTTCTTAGCCAACCTGGCTGATATACTACTCGACCTTGGAAGGAAACGAAAGCTCTCAAGAGCCCCTGACATCCGGTTCAGAAATAGAACCACCGACGACCTCCCTACAGAGATACAGGGAAAAGCCTTCTGGCAAGAATCACGGACCGAGGGACGATCAGCATATCACCTCAAAGAAGGGTTATACACATACCCTATTGAATACATCAACGGAACTTGGTACCGAATCAGTTGGACCATCGACGAGTGCTACGAAGTTAGCAGAGAAGACGAGATCGAAGATCCTCACGAATCAGGACCAGGAACTAAAAGCCGACCGTTCCTACTCGCCCCAGACCTCGAACGAGTCCACACAGAAATCACACAAGGAAGTGACGAAGCACCTGAAATAAAAACCGCTTCGCCAACCTCAGATCCAGACATCCCTACAACCGACCAAGCTCACGCACCGGTCATCGAACAACTCACAGCAGCAATGGCAGCAATTGCCGTAGCCCATGTACAACCAGCACAAGTAGCCGGACCAGCACAGGCCCAACAACCTGCGGGAGGACAACCAGCAGGAGGACAACCCCAACAACCACCAGCCGGAGGGCAACCACCCGCCGGAGGACAACCAGGCGGTGGAGGAGGCGGAGGTGGTGGAGGCGGCGGCGGAGGCCAACCAGCAGCTGGACAAGCAGCCGCAGGACAGGCGGCAGCCGCACCACCCCGCAGTGAAGCTCTCAAAGGGATGATCCCTCAGATCTTCCAAGGAGACAGGAAGGACGCAGAGCGCTTCATGCAACAATTCGGAGCATATCGCTTCCTTAACCGACACAACTCCACCTTCACAAACAAAGCGGAACAAGTCGCTTATGCAATTACCTTCATCAAAGGACCACTGGTCGACGATTGGGCATACGATATGGCAGACCAACTATCCATCAAGGTAGAAGGAAACCCAACCACAGGAGACCCCCCGACACACGCGGAAAACGACCCAGCCCTCTGGGAATGGTTCGCCAGAGCGTTCAGAGATGCCTTTACCGACTCTACCAAGAAACAAGACGCATACTCCCGTCTCACAAAAATGGAACTGGACGTAGACAAGGTCGACTCCTCCATCACACTCTTCAAACGTCTCATTCGAGAAGCAGGATGGGGACCAGACGCAGAAGGAACGATTAAATTGTTCCAAGACATCCTGCCGGTCGGACTCCACCGCGTCATCCGCCAACGAGAAACTCTACCAGCAACCCTGGAAGAATGGTACGACGCAACCCGAAAAACGGTCCAAAGGTGGCAAGACCTGAACGATAACATCGGACCTAAAGGAGGACCTGGCCATATCTCAACCCGAGCCAACAGAATGCACAGCTATCAAAAACCTTCCCCGCCAAAACGATCAAAGGATCCTAATGCGATGGACATCGACGCCATCCGTACCACCGGAAAATTAACGGATGAAGAACGCACCAAACTAATGAAGGAAGGAAGATGCTTCCGCTGTCGCAAATTAGGACACATGTCCCGAGCCTGCCCTGACAAAAACAAAGGAAAAACCCCCGATCGACCCCGCAGCTCCCAAGGGCAAAACACCAAAGAAAAGCCCAAGGTGCGAGCCGCAGTAATCAATGAAGATGAAGAAGAGGAACAACACAGCGAAGCAGAAACCTCGACCACAGCACCTCCTTCTTACACCAAACAAAACGTACTCCAATACATCAGGGGGATGACCATTGAAGACCGAGAAAACCTCTACGAGGAACTATCGGCCAAAGCGGATTTTTAGGAAGCTCAAAGCCGACGGTCTGGCTTAGAGCAACGGGATTGCAAGATACGATGTACATTAGGAAACTATCGACTCTGAATATGAATATTTCCTTTCGCACCTCGCAATCCAAGGCCGATGAATCCGCTCTCATAGATAGCGGTGCTACCGACAACTTCATTGATGAAGACACGTGGAAACGACTCGGGATCGGACGCAAGGAACTGGCCAGACCAGTCACTGTCCACAATGTTGACGGAACAGAGAACAAACAAGGGAAGATTACCCACTACTGCTGGCTCCGCATCGTCAAAGGAGAAAAACATACGCTTCAACGGTTCTATATCACAAGCCTAGGAAAGGATCGCATAATCCTGGGATACCCCTTCCTATATGACTTCAACCCAAAGATCAACTGGAAGACGGGGAAGATCTCTGGAGAACCAGTACAACTCCAGAGCAGTCGATATATGTTTAGCGCCAAACGCATCTTCTTTATGCAACGAGAAGCAATCAAACAACTAGGGACACCCAAAGAAGACGAAGCTATCTATGTGCGACGAACCAATATCGCACAAGAATGGGCCCAGAAGGCGGATAAAAACAAAATCCACCTCACTATCGACACTATTCCAAAGGAATACCGAAGACACCAAAAGGTATTCTCTGAAGAGGAAGCACGACGCTTCCCTCCAGCAAGATCGGAAGACATGACGATCAAATTAACTCCAGACGCACCAAAGGAGTTAAACTGCAAGGTGTACCCCCTATCAAAAGACGAACGAGAACTCCTACAAAACTGGATCCTCGAAGAAGAAGAACTAGGACGAATCTATGAAGGACCATCGCCCTACACGGTGCCAGTCTATTTCATCAACAAGAAGGACAGTTCAGAGAAGAGGATCATTATGGACTACCGCCAACTAAACAAATACACCGTCCGAGACAACAACCCACTACCCAACATCCAATCTGCGCTAGAAAGGCTACACGGCAAGCTGTTATTCTCAAAGTTTGACATCCGCTGGGGATACAACAATATCCGCATTGCCGAAGAAGATCAAGAAAAGGCAGCGTTTAAAACACCCCAAGGCACTTATGTTCCTCGAGTAATGTACTTCAGCCTCACCAATGCGCCCCCTTTCTTTCAACGAACGATGCACCGAGATTTTCGCCCCCTCCTCCAGAAGTACCCCGAAAACCTGGGAAACTATATGGACGATTGGTGGGTAGCTACGGCCAACGATGACGAAGGACGCCAGTTACATAAGCAAATCGTCCATGATTTCCTCGACAAAATGGAAGAATGTTCGTATTTCCTGAAACCGAAGAAATGCCAATTCGAAAAAGACGAAATGGAAATCCTCGGATGGCTCGTAGGAGGAGGACGGGTTCGCATCGACCCCGCCAAAGTAAAAGGAATATCGGAATGGCCCAGAACTCTCAAATCAGTAGAAGAAGTTAGGAAGACCCTAGGCGTGTTAGGTTACCAAAGACCCTTCATCCAAGGATTTGCGTCTATAGCCCGACCCCTACATGACCTCACAAAAAAGGGGACCCCCTTCGTCTGGACCGAGAAATGCACAAAAGCGCTGGACGAGCTCATCACACGAGTAACCACCGAACCGGTCCTCTGGCACCCAAACCCAGCAAAACCATACGAACTCGAAGTCGATGCCTCAGCCTTCGCACTCGGCAGCATCCTGTACCAAAGAGATGACAACAACAAACGACGAGCGGTGGCCTACCATTCAAAAGCGCTGAATGCCGCGGAAAGGAATTACTCTATTGGAGATCGAGAATTCCTAGCCATCATTGAAGGCCTTAAACGCGTCCGACACCTCGTAATGGGATCACCCCACAAACTGACAATCTACACAGACCACGACAATCTTCGCTATTACCGGCACCCCCAAAAGTTGAACAGACGTGTAGCCCGCTACATCGCGTTTCTAGCAGACTTCGATTTCGAACTGGTTCATCTACCCGGAAAGAAGAATCAAGCAGATCCCCTATCTCGACGTCCAGATCATGACGACGGATCAGCGGACAACGAGGAAACCACAGCCCTTCCTAACGAATTATTCGCCCGAGCCATCGAAATCTCCATCTTGGAACAACAAGTTCACCAATTACAGAAAGCAAACGAAGAATTGTGCCGAACTTGGAAAAAGAAGCACGGCGTCTACCAAGACAAATGGAAGGTCTGGTGGAAGGCGGGATCACTAGTAGTCCCTGAAGATGTACAACTCCGACGCACGTTCCTCCAGGAGTATCATGACACTCCGACATCGGGACATCCCGGAGTCTGGAAGACCTACCTGATGCTAAAACGGGATTACTGGTGGCCCACGATCCATAAGGATGTGGAAGACTACGTCAAAGGATGCGCCACCTGTCAGGCGGTGAAAACAATCACCCACCGCAACGTGCCCCCCATTGCGCCGATCGGTCCTGGTGAAGACGCAACACCCTTCGCCACCATCACAGTCGATTTCATTATGAAATTACCCGACTCACGCGGCTGTGATACAATTCTCACCATCACCGATCACGACTGCACGAAAGCCGTAATCCTGATTCCGTGCCGAGAAGACATGGGAAGCGAGGAAGTCGCAAGACTCTTCAGAGATCACGCATTCCCCTACACGGGCATCCCCAAAAGGATCATATCAGACAGAGACACGCGATTCACCTCGCAGTTCTTCAAGGAACTCTGCGCCCAATTGGATATCAAGCAAAATATGAGCTCCGCATACCACCCTCAAACAGATGGACAATCTGAACGAACGAACCAGACGGTGGAGACAATACTGAGGATCTTTTGCAACCACCAACAAGATAACTGGGCAGATTGGCTCAAGGTCGCTCAGTACATGATCAATTCCCGTCCCTCTTCGACTACAAAGAAACCCCCGTACGAATTATGGATGGGATTCATTCCCCGCACTCATCAACCCACGCGCGTCGGGAATGTACCGGCAATCGAAGAAAGAAAATCCCAACTTCTAGAAGCTAGGAACAGCGCCCAAGAAGCCATCAGCAAGGCGCAATCCCTTTGGACCAAGAACCCACATTTCCAAAGGTATCGAGTGGATCAGAAGGTCTGGCTAGAAGGGACCCATCTGCGAACGACACACCCCACGATGAAATTAAGGGCCAAACGCTTTGGACCCTTCAAAATAACGGAAGTACTCAGCGCCGTGACGTATAGATTAGACCTCCCAGCCGCATGGAGGATCCACAACGCATTCCACGCGGCTGTCCTCCACCCGTATAAGGAAACGGAACTACATGGACCCAACTTCCCGGAGACACCTCCTGACCTAATCGAAGGACACGAGGAGTGGGAAGTAAGCAACGTGCTAGCCTCAAGGCGAACAGGAAAGGCAAAAACGCTACAATACCTTGTTCGGTGGAAAGGGTTCTCCGAAGCCCACGACTCTTGGGAACCAAAGCGGAATCTAAACAACGCCTCCGCTAAGGTGAAGGAGTTCCACGATAAGAACCCCAAGGCCATCCGCAGAATGGTTATAAACCCCCAGGGATCGACCATGGAGTCCTCACCACTCCCCGACATCACTACACTGTGTTCACAATTCGGAAACCTATCCCTGATGTCCTCACAGTACAGCTCTCCTTCCCCTGCCACTCGCAACGCCATGCTAGCGGTCGACACAGAAGAGGTAGCAATATTGGAAGCCTCCCTCCACCCTACCACGGAACCACCGCCAGCCTTCCCCGTAGAACCCGACTACGCACCACCAACCGATACGCCCCCCAGCTTTGAGCTGGAAGAATACCTGCGACTGTCACCGTCACTATATAGCGTCCACGGACCAAGCCGAGTCCCCAGCCCTGAACCACTCCCTGTTCCCCCGCGAATCGGTCCACTCCCCCAAAACAACCCCGAAGATCCGCGAAACCTCGTCCGCGGTCTTAGTAGTTTCGCAAGGGACCGACTCTTCTACTCCCCGTCTGGCCTAGCAGCAGCACAACTCATGCTAGAGCGACAAGAGGAAGCTGACCACCCTCTGGTACTGGACCCGGAGACTAACGAGATCCACCGCGCCGCCACTCCATTGTCCTCAGTGTCAAGCACGACACCGAGCTCTTCCCCGGCCACGTCCATGCACAGCTTCCCCTCACATTACACCATCGAGGTCGACGTAGATGACCTAGTACAGACACACCCGGGAGACGACTGGATAAGGTTCCAGCCAGAAATCCACCGCACCTCCATCAAAATCCCGGCAACCGAGGCAGAACCAGCAGTCAAGGTGGATGCGAGGTTCGTACGCTTCCGCCTCGACACCATTACGGGGGAACCCACCATCTACGGGACCATGGGAGCGGGACGACCCGTGTATGCGGATATCTTAGAAGCCGCCCCTGCATCTTGGGCAGCACCTGCCGACTACCGCGACGACAGACATTTCACACTACTAGCAGAAGAAAGGATGATGGGAGGGCCGATGGAGAGAGCAATAGAGGACTTGGGAGATTACGGAGTAAAGGCGGACATCATCCGTCTTCGCAATCTGGAGGCCGACAAACGCAAGCTGGCCTTCTGCCTCAAGGAAATCCAAGCTCTTGAGGCCCACGTACAGAAGAGGAGAGCCGAGTTCGGAATCCACCAACTCGCCCACGTCGGCCGGACTAAAGCGGTACGTCAAAGACTCATCCGAGCCAATGCACGGGAGCGACTTCTGGAGCTGGTGGATGAAGATCACGAGAGAGGGGAATTGGCACAGCGACACCGACGAGACAGGCACGATGTCGCGCCGTACAGAAGAGTGACCAGGCCCGACTCCAGGCTGAGAGGAGGTGCCGGCAGCAGGGTATCTTGGAATAGCGAGAACGCCACTGACGACGCCCTGGCCCAAGAAGAGTTCGAAGAGCGCAAGCGATGCTCTTACTGCCCGTGGTTTGACCACCTCTCCACTCACTGCGAAACGCCCCACCACCTCTGCTCCATCTCTACGTCAGGCTGGTGCCGAGTCCCCCGCCATCACCGCTTCTTCCGCAATCAAATGCCGACCACATGCCCTTATGGAGGCCGCCGCCGCCATGCAAATGGCCACTACCTAACCCGACAGCGCCATGCTCGCTACCTCACCTTGGAGGAACGCGAGATCGAATACGACCACGTCAATGCAGGCTGCGACGACCTCTGCAAAGGGGAACTCAGCAGCGCCGGGATCGCCATGCGCCAGGCGATCACTCAAGTCGTCCTAGACGAATTTGAGAACGCGGGCCCCTCTTATGCCCCTCGCTCCCCTTCGCCTCCCTCCTACGATTATGTCCCCGGTGACAACGAAGGGTCCGACTAAGCGCGTGGAAGCGCTCCTTTGAGGGGAGGGTGGTGATAAGCTCCGCCTCTGGTACGGCGAGAGGTGAGGTGTTTGACGGACCGACGGACTGGCTGGGATCACGTGATCCCATGACTCTGGTACGATACACGCGTGGCTCATTGATTGGACTGGATGACTGAGACTCCCTACTATACCGCTGACTAACGACTCTGGATTGGCTGACTGATACGCGCATCATGCTGACAGTGTACTATACGATGACGAAGCATGACTGATGGACTGACAAACCGACTTACCAATCGGTTATAGGACTATTAGTCATACACGATTCGAACCTGTATATATACGACTCTATCTGGATAGTTGAGCCTTAAGCTCGACTTTGCTTTGCAATCGCAGCTCCTTGTATTCTCCTGTTTATTGCGCGGCCCTCTCAGCTCTTTCATCTATCCTTCGAGGTCCTTAAAGGCGGACTTCACCTTCGAAGCTTAGTGATTGTGCTCTAACAATCAACGCGCATCTCAGGAGTCTGATCGCGTGTTACGGCACGCTTCGGACCGCACACTTCCCCCTTCGGTCAAAGTGTGTACGAAGCCCCGCTGCGGGCTTAACACACTGGCAGCTACATTAGGTGTTGTGAATCCAAATGAGGCATTGAGGAGGGCATCTGTCAATACACTAAGCTTTGTTTTTGAGGGGTTGAATCTCTGCTTAGGCTCTTTCCAAGGCCACTTGTCACGTTGGCGTTGGACCATGGCAACAAGCTGTGGCCGTGTTTTGTTGAAGCTATAAGATACAGTGAGTGATAAAAGCAAAAGAATAAGAGGGAGAAAACTCACAGATCAAGCTCTGTGTAAGGATGTTCTGCTGTGTTCCCTTCCACTCCAGGTGCCATGTCCATCTTCTTTTCCCTGCAAGAGTGTGTGTATGTGCTAAGGAGGGGCAGGAGGGGTGTCAAAGGCAATGCCTCCTATTTTTTGCACCATCCAAACCAACATTATCTTATGTCAGCACTTATATAATCATCACCATCATTGCCATTGCAAACTGGGGCAGTTTCATGAATGCTGTCCTAGCCCCGACCAGGGGCACTGCTGGCCTTGAACTGGTTGGTGCAACCCCAATCCAAGGTGCTGCCAAGTCATAGGCATGCCCTGCTGGGTGGGGGGGGACTCAGGGAGCACCTGGGTAGGCACACAGATACTGGCTCAAATTTTAAACACATAGCATTAATATTCTAACTATGACAGCTAATTCTAAATTCAATCTATTCTATTTACTACCAGAAATGAGGTGCACATCGAGGTGTGTGCGCATCGACACAGCACACATGTGTGTGTGCATCGACACAGCACACATGACAGCATTCCAGGCATCCTGTATGTGCATCGGGCACATGGGTGTGGGTGTCACAACATCCTGCGTGCGGGTCGAGGGATACACATGGGCGTGGGTGGGTGTTGAGTTGAGGCGTCCTACGTGGGCGTCGAGGCGTCCTGCGTACGTGTCAACGGTTTGCACGTGCGCGTGCGTGTCAAGGACGTCAAGGCGTCCCGCGTGCGCGTGAGTGTCGGCATCCTACGTGGGCGTCGAGGCGTCCTGCGTACGTGTAAGGGTTTGCACGTGCGCGTGCGTGTCGAGGACGTCAAGGCGTCCTGCATGCGCGTGAGTGTCAAGGCGTGCGTCCGGTGTACGGATCGAGGGTGTGCGCGTGGCGTCCAGTGGGAGGGATATCGAAGGCACGCGTGTGGGTGTCGAGCGCGTGCACGTCGTGGGTGAGTATATGCGAGTGGGGCATGAAAGCAACGTCGATGTCGACGTCGAAAGCCACACGCGGACGAACGCTTGGGGGAAGGGCGTGGGCGTAGGGGACGTGGGCGTCGGATGTCGGCAATGATAGCAACGCGAGGAGGTCATCAGTGAGGGCAAGATATCAGGGATCGCAGTCGCGTACCTGAGACGTACCCCGCGAGAGAAATACCCCTCTAACTCGCGTTGGGCGAGGGCGTCGAGGGTATACACGTGGGCGTGGACGTTGAGGCGTCCTCGGTGGGCGTCGAGGGTGTGCGTGTGTCATCCGGGGTGCACGTCTCAAAGGCACGCGCGTGCGCGTGAGCGTGAGCGTCGTGGGCGAAGACTGTCGAGGGATCGAGGACGGACGTGTGGGCGATTGCGGGCATGAGCGTGAGAGTCGTGGGCGAATTGGTTGGTGCAACTCACTCAGTCGTGACCGCGCCGGATCCGAGGCGCTGCCCCGAGTCGTTGGACCATGGCCGAGCCCTGCTGTGGGGGGAGCGCATGGTGGAGGAGGCCGAGAGCGATGGTCACCGCGAGAGACGACGCCAGGCAAGGGCGACCCGACAGTGAGGGAGGGGTGAAGGAGGGGTGATGCGCCTGCCAAAGGCACCGCCGGCCCCCGAACCAGCCGGGTGCGACCGAGCGAGTCGTGACCACGCAGAATCCGAGGCGCTGCTGGAGCCCCTGGCACGGGTCGCATGGTCACCTGGGGAATGGCCCCCGCGATTGAAGGGCCAGAGGGGCCAGCGCGACCAAGAGACACCACGCCGGCATACGAGAAAGGGGAGGAACGCTCGCTCTGAGCGAGGAACGACAGACGGACGGACGGATGTGCCCTGCTGGCCCTGCTGGGTTGGGTGGAGGAGAGCGTGGAGAGTTGGGCCGGCCGTGAGAGGTGGCCACCGTGAGAGACGACGATGGGCGAGGGCGATGCGCCTGCACCTGCCTGGGCCAAAGGCACCGCCGGCCTCGAACTAGCCGGGTGCGACTGAGCGGAGTCGCGACCCGCAGAGACCGAGGCGTTGGAGCCCCTGGCACAAGGGCGTGGTCGCCTAGAGGAGAGGGAAAGAGAACGGGGAGGGAGGTCATCGTCGTACGCAAGAAGGGGGAGAAAAAAGAAGGGGGGAAAGCGAGGGAAGGGGAAGCGAAAGGGGAAGCAGCAGAAGTGGAAAAGTGGAAGTGAGGGGGGGTCCGGGGGTCCGACAAGTAAAAAACGCGCCATCGACGCCATTCGAAGTCGCCATCCTTGCCATCCTTGCCATCGGTCACGCCCTGCCAGGCGAGGTAACCCAGGGCGTGACCCTAACCCGAACGGGGCCCCTCCCCTTGGCGGGGGCGAACGCTGACATAAGGTGCCCAGGTGCGTCACCTGCCTGCAGGGTCACCCGACCTTTTATACATATTATTCATATTATCTCAGTTGGCATATTTATCTCCGCTAGTTCTAAACTGGTTTACCCCCCAGTTATTTGGAATCATGCTGCAATTTATTATTCATAACGGACTGATAATTACCAAACAAGGGCACTACTCTCCAATACAATATCCAGATACCTCATCCATAATAAGCACATTGTCACCACCCTACAGTGCGATGGTCTAGGTGTCTTGCACAGCAGCCTCGCCGATGTTGACAATGCCAACAATCCACACCATCTGCATCTCCCACTTGACCCACTCGGGCTTGATGATCGGTCCTAGTGTGTCTAGAGTTGCTACCCGCAAATGTAGCAATGTGCATTGCAAGTGAATGATTGAGTGAAAAGAAGGGAGGAGGGGTGGAATAACACATGTGAAAGCCAAGGTGGGCAATGAAAGAAAGGGTGAATCTTTGCTCCTTGAGTACATCATAAGGCACACAAAGGAATACCCTAGCATCAAAGGTATCAACAACGTCCTAAAAACCAAACAAAAGAAGAAAATCAATCGTCATCAGCTCTCTAAATCGGAGGAGATAGCATACCTGATCCCAGTACAACAAGAAACCATCCACAACTCCCCAAATGACGCACATCAGTATTTCTATGACTTGCTTGTAGACCCTTGTACAGGCTTGTACAAGCCTGTACAGGCATTAAAAGCCACAAGTTAAAAAGCAAAACAAGCTATGTCACTTTTCATGCAGGTGCCTGTTTCCCTTTGGTTGACAAGCTTTGACAAGCTGTTACAAGCATCACAAGTCTAAAAGACAGCTTAAATATTTTAAAAATGGATACATTATATTATTATTTATATATATATAATGTATACTGTAAATTACGACACGAGTCTGGTTCAGGGTTCAGCAATGTCTGAACCCCGAACTGGACCTTTATAATAGCAAAAACAATAATCTAATATACAAGGATGTACAGCTATAAATAAGTATAAGTAGACCTTGCACATTCGTGCCAATCCCACCAGCACGTTGAAAATGCGCGAGGTGTTCTGCGCACGGTGTGCCCAAACCCCCGAAGGCACGTGTCAGCGGCTCGTGTGTCGAACCCTCAAAGGTGCATATGTGTCGACCCTCAAAGGCATGCACATGTCGAACCCCCAAAGGTGCGCACGTTGAACTCTCGAAGGTGTGCATGCATCGAACCTCGGGTGCACGAGGCGTCCTGAGTGCAGTGTGCATCGAACCCTCGAAGGTGCATGTCGAGGGAGTGGCGTGTCTTGCATATGTGTCGACGCTGTGCAAGGCATCTTGCATGATGTCTTGCATATGCGTCAATGCTCATGGGTGTTGCGGCATCCTGCATGCATGAGCAATGGCATGGCCATCAGGAAAACCCGAAATTACTTTTTCATTACTTTTTGTACTTTTAAAGCTTAATTCAACTTAAATCGAAAAATGTTGGGAATATTACTTATTTCTGCTTTTTATGTATCTCACTTAAAGTAATATTAAGTAAATAAGTGATAATAAGGAAGATAAAGTAAATAAGAGTGAATAAGTAATACAAGTACAGAATAAGCTATTTTATATTGTCCTGCTTATTTTGCTTATTCACTTTCTTCTATACTTTGTCTTACTTGTTCATTTGATTCTGTGCTTTGTTAATACTTATTCACTCTGTTTCATACTTATCTTACTTATTGACACTTTTGTACTTTTAGCATAAAAGACAGAAATGTTGGTGTTGCTGCCAGCCAAGCCAAATGTATTTATATCTCTGGAAATAAAATATATTAAAATCTGAAAATATTTGAGCTGATAGATAAGAGCAGAATACTGGGGGTTCTCTACCAACACTAAGTGATCTAATCAGTAGTTCTTAAGTTATTTAATCAGCATTGAAATTGGCTCAGCTGAAAGCAACAAAGATCTCTAAATAACTACGCAACCACTGATTAGATTACTTAATGTTGACAGAGGACCCCCTAACTTTTCGTCTTTTCTATTAGCATAAATATTTTCAGAATTTTATATATTTTAGTTCTTAAGATATGAGAACAATTTGCTTGGTCTGCAGTGACCCTGGTTAGCATGGGAAACTCGGGCCGCACCGGCATGTCCATTGTCGCCCAAAAACTTTAAGTCGAAACATCACACAATGTGCTCAACCTTAACATCATGTGCAAAAGTTCAACATCCATGTGTTCAATGTTGATGTTGAACTTTGCTTCCTCTCACTCCTCCTCCCATCCACTGACTTCACCCCCTCGTTAGTCCCTCGCTCACCCTCCCTCATTTGCCTTTGCCTACCACACCCCCTCGCCTTTGCCCACCACACGCCCTCACCCTCGCCCACCACATGCCTTTGTGATAAGCTCCATCTCTGGTATGGAGAGGGATGAGGTATTTTACAGACTGACGGACTGGCCGGGATCACATGATCCCATGACTCCTGTACGATACACGCGTGGCTCACCGACTGGACTGGCTGACTGAGACTCCTTACTGTACCGCTGACTGATACGCATCATAAGCTGACTGACTGTACGATATGCTGACTGAGCCTGACTGATGGACTGACAAACTGACTTACCAATCGGCTGTAGAACTATTAGTCATACACGATTCGAACCTGTATATATAAGTCTCTGTACAAACAGTTGAGCCTTAAGCTCGACTTTGCTACAATCGCAGCTCCTTGTCTACTCCTGCTCATTGTGCGGCCCTCTCTACTCTTCCATCTATACTTCAAAGGTCCTTAAAGGCGGACCTTTGCCTTCGAAGCCTAGTGATTGGGCTATACCAATCAATGCGCATCTCAGGAGTCTGAACATGTGCTCCGACACGCTTTGGACCGCACACCTTCCTAAACCGTCGAGTGTGCACGAAGCCCCGCTGCGGGCTTAACACAAGTCGAGCTTCTCTTAAGCCAACCTGGCTGACATACTACTCGACCTCGGAAGAAAGCGAAAGCTCTCAAAGAGCCCCGACATCAGGTTCAGAAATAGAACCACCGACGACCTCCCTATAGAAATACAGGGAAAAGCCTTCTGGCTAGAATCATGGACCGAAGGATGATCAGCATATCACCTCAAAGAAGGGTTATACACATACCCTGTTGAATACATCAACGGAACTTGGTACAAAATCAGTTGGACCATCGACAAGTGCTACGAAGTTAGCAGAGAGGACGAGATCAAAGACCCTCACGAGTCAGGATTAGGAACTAAAAGCCAACCGTTCCTACTTGCCCTGGATCTCGAACGAATCCACACAGAGATCACACAAGGAAGTGACGAAGCACCCGAAGTAAAAACCACTTCACCAGCCTCAGATCCAGACATCCCCACGACCGACCAGGCTCATGCACCGGTCATTGAACAACTCACAGCAGCAATGGCGGCAATCGCCATAGCTCACGTACAGCCGGCACAGGTGGCCAGACCAGCACAGGCTCCACAACCAGCTGGAGGACAACCAGCAGGAGGAGGACAACCCCAACAACCACCCGCCGGAGGACAACCAGGAGGAGGTGGCGGAGGTGGCAGAGGCGGCGGTGGAGGCGGCGGAGGCCAACCGGCAGCTGGACAAGCAGCAGCCGGACAAGCAGCAGCTGCACCACCCCGTCACGAAGCCCTCAAAGGAATGATCCCCCAGATCTTCCAAGGAGACAGGAAAGACGCGGAACGCTTCATGCAACAATTCGGAGCATATCGCTTCCTTAACCGACATAACTCCACCTTCACAAACAAAGCGGAACAAGTGGCTTACACCATCACCTTCATCAAAGGACCATTGGTCGACGATTGGTCATACGACATGGCGGACCAACTATCCATCAAAGTGGAAGGAAACCCAGCCACAGGAGATCCCCCGACACATGCAGAAAATGACCCAGCCCTCTGGGAATGGTTTGCAAGAGCATTCAGAGATGCCTTCACCGACTCCACCAAGAAACAAGACACGTATTCCTGTCTCACAAAAATGGAACTGGACGTGGACAAAGTCGACTCCTCCATCACACTCTTCAAACATCTCATCAGGGAAGCGGGGTGGGGACCAGATGCAGAAGGAACAATTAAACTGTTCCAAGACATCCTACCGGTCGGACTCCATCACGTTATCCGCCAACGAGAAACCCTACCAGCAACCATGGAAGAATGGTATGATGCAACCCGAAAGACAGTCCAGAGGTGGCAAGACCTAAATGACAACATCGGACCCAAAGGAGGACCTGGTCACATCTCGACCAGAGCCAACAGGATGCGCAGCTATCAAAAGCCCTCTCTGCCAAAGCGACAAAAGGATCCCAATGCAATGGACATCGATGCCATCCGTACCACTGGAAAACTAACAGATGAAGAACGCACCAAATTAATGAAGGAAGGAAGGTGTTTCTGCTGCCGCAAATTGGGACATATGTCCAGAGCCTGCCCCGACAAAGGCAAAGGAAAAACCCCAGATAGACCCCGCAGCTCCCAAGGGCAGTACACCAAAGAAAAGCCCAAGGTCTGAGCCACGGTAATCAATGAGGATGAAGAAGAGGAACAGCATAGCGAAGCTGAAACCGCTACCACTGCACCTCCCTCCTATACCAAAAAAGACATCCTCCAGTACATCAGAGGAATGACCATTGAAGATCGAGAGAACCTCTACGAGGAACTATCGGCAAAGGCGGATTTTTAAGAAGCTCAAAGCCGATGGTCTGGCTTAGAGCAACAGGATTGCAAGATACGATGTACATTAGGAAACTCTCGACTCTGAATATGAATGTTTCTTTTCACACCTCACAATCCAAGGCCGAAGAATCCGCCCTCATAGACAGTGGCACAACCGACAACTTCATTGACGAAGACACCTGGAAACGACTCGGAATAGGACGCAAAGAACTTGCTCGACCCGTCACAGTCCACAATGTCGACGGCACAGAGAACAAACAAGGAAAAATCACACATTACTGCTGGCTATGTATCGTCAAAGGAGAAAAGCACATGCTCCAGAGATTCTACATCACGAGCCTAGGAAAAGACCGCATCATCCTGGGATACCCCTTCCTCTACGATTTCAATCCAAAAATCAATTGGAAAACAGGAAAGGTCTCAGGAGAATCAGTACAACTCCAGAGCAGCCAATACATGCATGTAGCCAAAAACATCTTCTTCATGCAAAGAGAGGCGATCAAACAACTAGGAACGCCCAAAGAAGACGAAGCCATCTACGTATGACGAACCAACATTGTGCAAGAATGGGCCCAGAAGGCGGATAAAGACAAAATCCACCTCACCATCGATACCATCCCAAAAGAATACCGAAGACACCAAAAGGTATTCTCTGAAGAAGAAGCACGACGCTTCCCCCCCGCAAGATCGGAAGACATGACGATCAAATTAACTCCAGATGCACCAAAGGAGTTAAATTGTAAGGTGTACCCCTTATCCAAAGACGAATGAGAACTCCTACAAAACTGGATTCTCGAAGAAGAAGAACTAGGACAAATTTATGAAGGACCATCGCCCTACACGGCACCGGTCTACTTCATCAACAAGAAAGACAGCTCGGAGAAAAGAATCATCATGGACTATAGGCAATTGAACAAGTACACGGTCAGAGATAACAATCCTCTGCCCAACATACAATCCGCACTGGAGAGACTGCACGGCAAACTACTTTTCTCCAAGTTCGACATTCGTTGGGGATACAATAACATACGCATTGCCGAAGAGGACCAAACCAAGGCAGTGTTTAAAACCCCCCAAGGCACCTACATTCCCCGAGTCATGTATTTCGGTCTCACAAACGCACCACCCTTCTTCCAACGAACGATGCACCGAGACTTCCGCCCCCTGCTTCAAAAATATCCTGAAAACCTGGGAAACTACATGGACGACTGGTGGGTGGCCACCGCCAATGACGAAGGAGGCTGCCAACTACATAAACAAATTGTCCACAACTTTCTTGATAAAATGGAAGAATGCTCTTACTTCCTAAAACCAAAGAAATGTCAATTCGAAAAGGAAGAAATGGAAATCCTTGGATGGCTCGTAGGAGGAGGACGAGTGCATATCGACCCGGCTAAAGTAAAAGGGATTTCGGAATGGCCACGGATGCTCAAGTCCGTAGAAGAAGTAAGAAAGACCCTAGGCATGTTAGGCTACCAATGACCCTTCATCCAAGGATTCGCATCCATAGCCCGACCTCTACACGACCTCACAAAAAAGGGAACTCCCTTCATCTGGACCGAAAGGTGCACAGAAGCGCTAGACGAACTCATTACACGAGTAACCACAGAACCGGTCCTTTGGCACCCAAACCCAGCCAAACCATATGAACTCGAAGTTGATGCCTCTGCCTTCGCACTCGGCAGCATCCTTTACCAAAGGGACAACAACAACAAACGACAGGCAGTAGCCTACCATTCAAAGGCACTAAACGCAGCAGAAAGGAATTACTCTATTGGAGATCGAGAATTCCTAGCCATCATTGAAGGCCTTAAACGCGTCCGACACCTCGTGATGGGATCACCCCATAAACTAACAATTTACACGGACCACAACAATCTTCACTACTACCGACACCCTCAAAAACTGAACCGATGCGTGGCCCGCTATATCGCATTCCTAGCAGACTTTGACTTCGAATTAGTCCACCTCCCTGGCAAGCGAAACCAAGCAGACCCCTTATCCCGACGTCCCGACCATGACAACGGATCGGCAGATAACGAAGAAACCACGGCCCTTCCTAACGAGCTCTTCGCCAGAGCAATAGAGATCTCCATCCTGGAACAACAAGTTCACCAACTACAAAAGACGCATGGCCAACTATGCCAAAACTGGAAAAAGAAGTACAACATTTATCAAGATGAATGGAAGGTCTGGTGGAAAGCGGGATCATTGGTGGTTCCTGAAGATGTACAACTCCGACGCATGTTCCTCCAAGAATACCACGATACTCCGACATCGGGACATCCCGGAGTCTGGAAAACCTACCTAATGCTAAAACGGGACTACTGGTGGCCCACTATCCACAAAGACGTAGAAGATTACATTAAAGGATGCGCCACCTGCCAGGCGGTGAAAACAATCACGCACTGCAACGTACCCCCCATTGTGCCGATCGGTCCTGGTGAAGACACAACACCCTTCGCCACTATCACAGTCGATTTCATCACGAAACTACCTGACTCATGCGGCTGTGATACAATTCTCACCATCACCGATCACGACTGCACGAAGGCCGTAATCCTGATTCCATGCCGAGAAGACATGGGGAGTGAAGAAGTCGCGAGGCTCTTCAGAGACCACGCATTCCCCTACACAGGCCTCCCCAAAAGAATCATATCGGATAGGGACATGCAGTTCACATCACAGTTCTTCAAAGAACTCTGCGCCCAATTGGAAATCAAACAAAACATGAGTTCTGCGTACCACCCCCAAACTGATGGACAGTCGGAATGGACGAATCAAACAGTAGAAACCATACTGAGAATCTTCTGCAACCACCAGCAAGATAACTGGGCAGACTGGCTCAAGGTCGCCCAGTACATGATAAACTCCCGTCCCTCCTCAACCACAAAGAAGCCCCCGTACGAACTATGGATGGGATTCATTCCCCGCACCCATCAACCCACGCGTGTCGGAAATGTACCGGCAATAGAAGAACGAAAGTCCCAACTTCTAGAAGCCAGGAAATGCGCCCAAGAAGCCATCAGCAAGGCGCAATCCCTTTGGACCAAGAATCCACACTTCCAAAGATACCGAGTGGATCAGAAGGTCTGGTTGGAAGGGACTCATCTACAAACAACACACCCCACAATGAAATTAAGGGCCAAACGCTTTGGACCCTTCAAGATAACAGAAGTACTCAGCGCCGTAACCTACAGACTGGACCTCCCAGCCGCATGGAGGATCCACAATGCATTCCACGTGGCTGTCCTCCATCCATACAAGGAAACGGAATTACATGGACCTAACTTCCCTGAAGCACCTCCTGACCTGATCGAAGGACACGAGGAATGGGAAGTGGACAACGTGTCAGCCTCGAGGCGAACAGGAAAGGCGAAAACGCTGCAATATCTTGTCTGGTGGAAAGAATTCTCCGAGGCACATGATTCCTGGGAACCAAAGCGGAATCTGGGCAACGCCTCCGCAAAGGTAAAAGAATTCCACGATAAGAACCCCAAGGCCATTCGGAGAATGGTTATAAACCCCCAAGACTTGACCATGGAGTCCCCACCACTCCCCGACATCAGTACACTTTGCACACAATTCGAAAACCTCTCCTTGATGTCCTCTGTTACCGTCCCCTCGACCCTGGGACTTCCCCTCCTCGATCGACGGGGATATCAGTTATGCAGACGACCCGATGGAGTTGGATGACCCCGAGTAGCGGTAAGATCGGACTAGTGTTATTAGTATATGCCTCACCTGATGTGGATGGACTACATGAGTCGCCTTGTGACTCAGCCCCTATGTATGTGACTTGCAGCCCCATATCGTCGTGTTTTCTGTGCCCTGTGCCCCGCGCCCTGTACCCCGTACCCTGTACCCTGTAGTATTATAAGTACGACTCCACAGTGACTCTAAGTCGCTAAGTTGAGTCTCCTGTCCGTCTTACGATGGCAATATCATCTATTCTCCCACTCCTAGCCAGAAGGCGGCCGCTAAGAGCCTTGTCACTACCACTCCGAGTCTACTCATTATCGTCGTGTAAGCAGCGGTAACATCCTCACAGTACAGTTCCCCCTCTCCTGCCACCCGCAATGCCATGCTGGCGGTCGACATGGAAGAAGTAGCAGTGTTGGAAGCAATGCTTCATCCTACCACGGAACCCCCACCGGCTTTCCCGAAAGAACCAGACTACACCCCACCAACAGACATACCCCCCAGCTTTGAACTCGAAGAGTACCTGCGCCTCTCACCCTTGCTATACAGCGTACATGGACCAAGCCGAGTCCCCAGCCCCGAACCACTGCCTATTCCTCCATGCACCAGCACACTTCCCCAAGATAACCCAGAAGACCCGCGAAACCTCGTCCGCGGTCTTAGCAGCTTTGCAAGGGACCGCCTCTTCTACTCCCCGAGTGGCCTGGCGGCGGCCCAACTCATGCTAGAATGACAGGAAGAAGCCGATCACCCTCTGGTACTGGACCCCGAGACTAATGAGGTCCACTGCGCAGCCACCCCATTGTCCTCAGTGTCGAGCACGACACCGAGCTCCTCCCCGGCCATGTCCATGCACAGCTTCCCCTCACACTACACCCTCGAGATTGATGTAGACGATCTCGTGCAGACACACCCCGGCGATGACTGGATTAGATTCCAGTCAGAGATCCACCGCACTTCCATCAAAATCCCGGCGACCGAAGCAGACCCAACGATTAAAGTAGATGCGAGGTTCATACGTTTCCGCATCGACAACATCACAGGAGAGCCCACTATCTACGGGACCATGGGGTCTGGACGACCCGTCTACGCGGACGCCTTGACAGCAGCACCAGCATCTTGGGCGGCACCCGCTGACTATCGCGATGACAGGCATTTCACTATATTGACGGAAGAGCGAATGATTGGGGGCCCGATGGAAAGGGCAATCGAAGACCTGGGAGACTACAGGGTAAAGGTGGACATCATATGCCTTCGAAATCTTGAAGCCGACAAACGCAAGCTAGCCTTCTGCCTTAAGGAGGTTCAAGCCCTAGAAGCCTACGCCCAGAAAAGGAGGGCCGAGTTCAACATCTATCAGCTGGCCCATGTTGGATGGACCAAGGCGGTCTGTCAAAGGCTCATCCGAGCTAATGCACGAGACCGACTCCTTGGACTGATAGAGGAGGATGACGAGAGAGGTGAACTGGCATGGCGACACCGACGCATCTGACGAAACTCTGCACCCTACCGCACTAACATCGTCACACGACCCGACTCCCGATTGAGGGGAGGGGCGGGTAGCAGAGTCTCTTGGAACAGCAAGAATGCCACGGACAATGCCCTAGCTCAAGAGGAATTCGAAGAGCGCAAGCGCTGCTCTTACTGTCCGTGGTATGATCATCTTTCCACCCAGTGCGAAACGCCCCACCACCTCTGTTCGATCTCAGCGTCAGGATGGTGCCGCGTTCCCCGCCACCACCGCTTCTTCCGGAACCAAATGCCGGATACTTGTCCCTACGGAGGTCGCTGCCACCATGCTAACGGCCATTACCTCACCCGCCAACGCCACGCTCGCTACCTCACCTTGGAGGAGCGCCAGATAGAATACGACCATAACGACGCGGGATGCGACGACCTCTGCAAGGGAGAACTCAGTAGCACGGGAATTGCCATGCGCCAGGCGATCACCCAAGTCGTCCTCGAAGAGTTCGAGAATGCAGGCCCTTCCTATGCCCCTCGCTCCCCTTCCCCCGATTACGATTATGTCCCCGGCGACAACGAGGGATCCGATTAAGTGCGTGGAAGCGCTTCTTTGAGGGGAGGGTGGTGATAAGCTCCATCTCTGGTACGGAGAGGGATGAGGTATTTTACGGACCGATAGACTGGCCGGGATCACGTGATCCCATGACTCCTGTACGATACACGCGTGGCTCACCGACTGGACTGGCTGACTGAGACTCCTTACTGTACTGCTGACTGATACGCGTCATAAGCTGACTGACTGTATGATATGCTGACTGAGCCTGACTGATGGACTGACAAACTGACTTACCAATCGGCTGTAGAACTATTAGTCATACACGATTCGAACCTGTATATATAAGTCTCTGTACAAACAGTTGAGCCTTAAGCTCGACTTTGCTACAATCGCAGCTCCTTGTCTACTCCTGCTCATTGCATGGCCCTCTCTACTCTTCCATCTATACTTCAAAGGTCCTTAAAGGCGGACCTTTGCCTTCGAAGCCTAGTGATTGGGCTATACCAATCAACGCGCATCTCAGGAGTCTGAACACGTGCTCCAGCACGCTTCGGACCGCACACCTTCCTAAACTGTCGAGTGTGCACGAAGCCCTGCTGCGGGCTTAACACTTTGCCCACCACACACCCTCACCTTCGCCTTCGCCCACCACACGCCCTTGCATTTGCCAAGACACCACGTCTCGATGCTCACGCCCATGCCCCTACAGGGCTCATTAGGTATGTAATCACTACCCTGTTACTTCCTTTTCACTGACATTTTTGACCATGTTCCTCGCCCTCGCCCTCGCAGTCCATGCCCTCGTCCTCGCAGTCCACACCCTCGTCCTCGCAGTCCATGCCCTCATCCTCGTGGTCCACGCCCTCGTCCTCGCGGTCCACACCCTTGCCCTCGAACTCACACTGGGTGCCAACATGCATCCCCACGCCTTTCCATGCACATCCATGCTAGATGCCCATGCCCTCGCCCTTGCTGGATGCCCACGCCCACACCCACGCCGGACCTTGTGCTGGGCGACACGTGCACTGGATACCCATGTACATGTGCATGTGTCCCCACCTGCTGGGTGACGACGTGCACGCACACTTGTTGGGGGGCGTGCATACGTGTTGGGAGGCATGCATATGTGTTGGGGGGCGTGTGTACGTGTTGGGGTGTGCATTTGTGTTGTGGGGTGTGCGTACACGTTGGGAGGTGTGTGTTCGTGTTTGAGGGGGCACACGTGTGCGTTGGGGGGCATGTGCATGCGGACATACTTGTGTTGTAGTTACTAAGTTAGTAATCATGTATTGTAATAGGTGTCATTGTACAATAATAAGGTTTTTTTATCCTGAATTTGAGATACTTAAGTCTGCTTAATTATTGCTTAAGATTAGCTTGTTTCTCCTTTATCACAAATAAAGCTAGGAATAAGCCCACACAAGCATAAAAACAAGGATAATCTACAAATTTTAAGAGCTGCTCACTTGAATAAAGAACTGCTTTTTTTTTTGCTTTTTTTTGCTTTTTCAGCAATTAAGTGGATTTAAGCAAAAAAAAGTAATTTCGGGTTTTCCTGATGGTGTTGGGGTGCCCTGGGTGGGCATGGGCGTTGACACGTCCTAGGTGGGCATTGAGGGTGAGGCGTCCTCGAGCACACTTGTCGTCCTTAGAAAATGCTGCTGTTGTCGTCCAGCATGTGCATGCGTGTCGAGGGTGTGTGTCGAGACTTGAGAGTGTGCACGAGGCATCTGGTGTGAGCATCGCGGGGGATGGTTGTCAGCAAAGATAAAGTGGTTACTGGTGGCAATATTACATACCTATGGGCAAGCTGTGCAGGCGTGGAGATGTGGACAAAAGCGAGGGTGTCGGTGATAAAGCCCCCTCCGTCTCACATTCAAGGGCGGCAGCGAGATAGTACAAGAACCCCCTCCACCTCGTGCTTGGGGCAAGGGAGGGGGTGGTGCCGAGGAAGAGGGAGTGGCTGGGTGAAAAGGGACAGAGACAGTAAGTTGAACAGTACGGGGACTGGTGAACTGGCACAGATGATTTTTAGTAGTTCCCACGGTTGACTTTCTGGCATCAAAATTTGTTCCAAGTCCTCTCTCTCTCACGCCATCCGCTCTTGCTCTCGCTTGCTCACCATCAATACCATTGTAGGTTCTAACAACCCTGCTTGCTTTTCATGGGGATGACCACAGCATGCCCTCCAAGCCCCTGTGACCCGTATGTTATCGTGGTGGCAGCATTGAACATTGTACATCCCTTTCCACTCAAGTGATGTGAACTTGTTAATTTTTTTACTCTTTAGGTTCTTGCTCATCCTCGCCTTATGAACTAGGGCTGCACACATTTTGACACCCTCACCCCCATGTTGTCACCCTCGCCCCTCAACGTCTCCAAGCTCCAAGCTCACCCTCATGGCCTTGCCCCAAATGTTTTTCTTGCAGGGTATCTGTTGGGTAAGTAATTGCCACTGACAGCTACTTAGCATTTGCTAATGCCTTTCTGGCCCTTTTGACCTTGACCTTGACCTTGCTTTTGCCCATATCCTTACCCACGATGGTCATGCTCATGCCCTCGCATGTGCCTTCAAGCTTCAACACCCACACACATGCTGTCACCACTGCTTACACGACGATAACGAATAGACTCGAGGTGGTAGTGACAAGGCTCTTTGCGGCCGCCTTCTGGCTAGGAGTGGGGAACAGATGATATTGCCGTCGTAAGACGGACAGGAGACTCAACTTGGTGACTTAGGGTCGCTATAGAGTCGTACTTATACTACTACAGGGTACAGGGTACGGGGTACAGGGCACAGGACATGGGGAAACACGACAATGCGGGGCTGCAGTCACATACATAGGGCTGAGTCACCAGGCGACTCATGTAGTCCGTCCACATCAGATGAGGCATACAGTCATACGTATTAATCAAGGCTTACCACTCCCTTGGGCTCGTCCAACTCCATGGGGCTGTCCTTGCGGCTGATGTCTCCGTCAATCGAGGGGGGGAAGTCCCAGGGCCGAGGGGACGGTAACATCACCCTCCGGTTAGATGCGAGCGCGACCACACGTCGCATAGCGGATGACCCCCCCCCCCCGTGGTGTTGTTCGTGGCGATCGGCGTCGTTGCCTGCGAGGTGGGCAAGGGTTTCTCCGGCATTGGCAGCGCGGAGGCGGCGGCGGCAGTTAGCAAGGGTGCTGCGGGTCTCGGCTTCCTCGGCTTCTTGGGTGCGGATGCGGGCGGTGATGTGAGTGAGCTTGGTGTCGACGTGGTGGTAGCGGCATATGTCTGTGTAGAGGCCCCAGTCCTGGGTCGTATCTTGGACTTCCAATGCGAAGGCGTCGAAGATCTTGGAGTCGCCGTCAATGGCACGGAGTAGCCACTTGGGTACTGGCGGATTGGCGATGCCGACATTCGAACTGGGCTGGGCGTAGATTTCTGTAGTGAAGACAGGGTCGCCAGGGCCTCCCAAGGTACCAGCAGTGCGGGGAACAGGTCCGTCGAGAAGTTGGATGTAGGGGGCGATGCGGCGGTCGTTAGTGCCGGCTTGGAGGGGGATGGAGAAATAGTGGAGTTGGCCATTGTTCTCGACAAAGCCGGCAGGGGGTTCAGACTGAAGACCCTGCAGAGTGTCCGCCCTCACGGGCTGACTGGCCAGACGGCAGATCGTAAGGTCGGCGAGATGGAGGGACTCAGTCTTGGCGTCGCACTCGAGCTGGAGGGTCCTGGCGCCGAGGGCGAGGATGTCGCGCTGGTCTTTGCTCTGCTCGAGCTCCTCAGCTTGTTCTTCGGCCGTGATCCTAACGGCTTCCATCCGGTCCTCGGTACGCTTGGCGGTGAGGATGAGACCGCGGACCATGCGGAGGAGAATTGGAGTTGTGAGGGCGTCGGTTTGTCCCTTGACGAGAGTGCTAATGGCTCGGGGTGATAGGGGTATGGCTGGCTGCGTAGCGCCGACGGCGAGGTCCACTGCAAGCACCTGTGTTGTGTTAGTGGGCGTGGGGTCCTCAACAATAGGAAGGGCTCCAGTGGGACTGGTCGTCTGGTAGGGGGTCCCTGGGGCGGGGATGAAGAGGGCCTCGGTGGAGGCATGGGAGTCGGTGGGCGAGGCAGGGACATATTGGTAGTTGTCTTCAGCAGGGGAGATAGCGATGGTCTGGTAGGACATAGTTGTTTGGAGTGTGGGAGGAGGATGGTATTTCGGGCTCTCAGACCCCTCCTTTTATGCGGTCATACGAGTGGGCATCTTTTGTGGTATGACTCAACTAGTGCCGGGGCATGTACTTGGTTGGCTGGTTCCCACGTGTTGTCCACGTCTGGATATCCCTTCCATTTGAGGAGATATTGCAGGGCTTTAGTTCTCCCGTAGAGGCGGTGATTTACGATAGCCTCGACCTCGTACTCGTGTTCACCCTTGATCAGTTCGGGGGTGGTTTGATGTAGTTAGGACCGTGTTGTGGGGTTTCGCGATATGGTGTGAGGAGGCTGGCGTGGAACACGTTGTGGATCTTCCAGGCGTCGGGTAATTGGAGCTGATACGCCACTGGTGATACCTGCTTGTTGATGCAGAAAGGGCCGTGTTGCTTAGGGGCTAGTTTGGGGGTCTGGTAGGGTAGTTGGAGGTTCTTAGCCTCGAGCCAGACCTCTTGATCCACGTTGAACTGGGGTGGTGGCATTTGATGGGCGGTGTGGTTAATAGCCTCGATTGCTTGTGCACGCCTTTCGAGGGTGGTTTGCTTCCTGTCTTCCACGTGTTGGTTAAGTGATGGAGGGGGGTCCATGGGGTGCAGGCGAGGTGTGTAGCCGAGGAGTGCTTCTGATGGGGCAATGTTGATGGTGACGTTTTTGTGATTGTTGTGCACCGTGGTGGCTATTCCCAGCCAATTGCTCCAGTCGGTTTGGGCGCTGTTGGTGGTCAGGCGGAGGTATTGTTCTACCCACTGATTTGTTCGTTCTGATAGTCTGTCTGTTTGGGGGTGGAATGCTGAGGACACATTTTGCTTGATCCCTAGTTGTTGGGCAAGTGCCTTTGCGAAGAAGGACGTGAACCGGGGGTCTCTGTCGGATATGACCTTATCGGGTAGACTGAACCACCGGTAGACGTTGTCATAGTATAGTTTGGCTATTTCTTGTCCGGTGATCGTTGTTTTACAGGGGAGGAATACAGCTGCTCTTGTGCATCCGTGGTCTACTATTGTGAGGATGGCGTCATATCTGTTGCTGGTTGGGAGTTGGGTGATTAGGTCCATTGCTACGATCTGGAATGGGAGTGCGTCGGTTGGTGTGGGGATGCGGTAGAGGGGTACTTTTGCTCGTCTCGTGAGGTTCTTGCTTTGTTGGCATTTGGCGCACCCTCTTACGTATTGTGCGATCCATTTGTTCATGTCTGGCCACCAGAAGTGTCGGCAGATGGTTGTGATGGTGGGGTCTCGTCCTGGGTGTCCTCTGATTTCCAGGTCGTGGAATCGGTGGAGGATTTCCTTTTTCAGGGTGTCATCTGGTGGGACGGCGATTCTTTCTTGTTGTTAAGCCCGCAGCGGGGCTTCGTGCACACCTGACGGTTTAGGAAAGTGTGCGGTCCGAGGCGTGCCGGGGCACGTGTTCAGACTCCTGAGATGCGCGTTGATTGGTATAGCCCAATCACTAAGCTTCGAGGGCAAAGGTCCGCCTTTAAGGACCTTTGAAGTATTGATGGAAGAGTAGAGAGGGGCCGCACAGTAGACAGGAGGATACAAGAGGCTGCAATTGCAAAGCAAAGTCGAGCTTAAGGCTCAACTATCCGTACGAAGTCATATATATACAGGTTCGAATCAGGTATGACTAATAGTCCTATAACCGATTGGTAAGTCAGTTCGTCAGTCCATCAGTCATGCTCAGTCATCGTATAGTACACTGTCAGCATGATGCACGTATCAGTCAGCCAATTCAGAGTCATCAGTCAGCGGTACAGTAGGGAATCTCAGTCATCCAGTCTAGTCGATGAGCCACGCGTGTATCGTACAGGAGTCATGGGATCACGTGATCCCAGCCAGTCCGTCGGTCCGTAAAACACCTCACCTCTCTCCGTACTAGAGATGGAGCTTATCACCACCCTCCCCTCAAAGAAGCGCTTCCACGCGCTAGTCGGATCCCTCGTTGTCATTGGGGACATAGTCGTAATCGGGGGAAGGGGAACGAGGGGCGTAAGAGGGGCCCGCGTTCTCGAACTCATCCAGGACCACCTGGGTGATGGCCTGGCGCATAGCAATTCCCGCGCTGCTGAGCTCTCCCTTGCAAAGGTCGTCGCACCCTGCATTGTTGTGGTCATACTCGATTTCTCGCTCCTCTAGTGTGAGGTAACGAGCGTGGCGTTGGCGGGTGAGGTAGTGGCCGTTGGCATGACGGCGGCGGCCTCCATAAGGGCAGGTGGCAGGCATCTGATTCTTGAAGAAACGGTGGTGGCGGGGGACTCGGCACCAACCAGATGTCGAGATCGAGCAGAGGTGGTGGGGTGTTTCGCAGTGGGTGGAAAGGTGGTCGTACCACGGGCAATAAGAACAGCGTTTCCGCTCTTCGAACTCCTCACGGGCTAGTGCGTCATCCGTGGCGTTCTCGCTATTCCACGAGACCCTGCTGCTTGCTCCTCCCCTCAACCTGGAGTCGGGCCTGGTCGCTCGGTTGGTGCTGTAGGGCACATTACCGCGCCTGTCTCGTCGGTGTCGCCATGCCAGTTCTCCTCTCTTGTGATCTTCATCCACCAGCTCCAGAAGCCTTTCTCGCACGTTGGCCCGGATTAGTCTCTGGCGGACTGCCTTAGTTCGGCCAACGTGTGCGAGTTGGTGGATCCCGAACTCAGCCCTCCTTTTCTGTACGTGGGCCTCGAGAGCTTGGATTTCTTTGAGGCAGAAGGCCAACTTGCGTTTGTCGGCCTCGAGGTTGCGAAGGCGAATGATGTCCGCCTTCACTCCGTAATCTCCCAAGTCCTCGATTGCCCTCTCCATCGGGCCTCCTATCATTCTTTCTTCTGCTAGTAACGTGAAATATCTGTCATCGCGGTAGTCGGCAGGTGCCGCCCAGGATGCAGGAGCGGCTTCTAAGGTGTCCGTGTATATGGGTCGTCCCGCCCCCATGGTCCCGTAGATAGTAGGTTCCCCGTAATGGTGTCGAGGCGGAAGCGCACAAACCTCGCATCCACCTTGACTGCTGGTTCTGCCTCGGTTGCCGGGACTTTGATGGAGGTGCGGTGGATTTCTGGCTGGAACCTTACCCAGTCATCTCCCGGGTGTGTCTGTACGAGGTCATCTACATCAACTTCGATGGTGTAATGTGAGGGGAAGCTGTGCATGGACGTGGCTGGGGAGGAGCTCGGTGTCGTGCTCGATACCGAGGACAGTGGAGTGGCGGCGCGGTGGACTTCATTAGTCTCGGGGTCCAGTACTAGAGGGTGATCAGCCTCTTCCTGTCGCTCCATCATAAGTTGTGCTGCCGCCAGGCCGCTCGGGGAGTAGAAGAGTCTTTCCCTCGCAAAGCTACTAAGACTGCGGACGAGATTTCGCAGGTCTTCTGGGTTGTTTTGAGGAAGTGTGCCGGCACATGGGGGAATAGGGAGTGGTTCAGGGCTGGGGACCCGGCTTGGTCCGTGGACACTGTATAATGAAGGGGATAGGCGTAGGTATTCTTCCATCCCAAAGCTGGGGGGTGTGTCTGTCGGCGGGGCATATTCTGGTTCTTCGGGGAAGGCCGGTGGTAATTCCGTGGTAGGGTGGAGGGAGGCTTCCAATATTGCTACCTCTTCCGTGTCGACCGCTAACATGGCGTTGCGAGTGGCAGGGGAGGGAGAGCTGTACTGTGAGGACATCAGGGATAGGTTTTCGAATTGTGAGCACAGTGTGGTGATGTCGGGAAGTGGTGAGGACTCCATGGTTGATCCTTGGGGGTTTATAACCATTCTCCGGATGGCCTTGGGGTTCTTATCGTGGAATTCTTTTACCTTAACGGAGGCGTTGTTCACATTCCGTTTTGGTTCCCAGGAGTCGTGGGCTTCGGAGAATCCTTTCCACCGGACAAGATACTGTAGCGTTTTTGTCTTCCCTGTTCGCCTTGAGGCTAACACGTTATCTACTTCCCACTCCTCATGTCCTTCGATCAAGTCAGGAGGTGCCTCAGGGAAGTTAGGCCCATGTAATTCCGTTTCCTTATATGGGTGGAGTACGGCCGCGTGAAATGCATTATGGATCTTCCACACAGCTGGGAGGTCCAGTCTGTACGTCACGGCGCTGAGTACTTCCGTTACCTTGAAGGGTCCAAAGTGCTTGGCCCTTAATTTCATTGTGGGGTGTGTTGTTCGTAGATGGGTCCCTTCCAACCAGACCTTCTGATCCATTCGGTATCTTTGGAAGTGTGGGTTCTTGGTCCAAAGGGATTGCGCCTTGCTGATGGCTTCTTGGGCGCTTTTCCTGGCTTCTAGAAGTTGGGACTTCCTTTCTTCGATTGCTGGTACATTCCCGACACGCGTGGGTTGATGAGTGCGGGGAATGAATCCCATCCATAATTCGTATGGGGGTTTCTTTGTGGTTGACGAAGGACGGGAGTTTATCATGTATTGCGCGACCTTGAGCCAGTCTGCCCAATTGTCTTGTTGATGATTGCAAAAGATCCTCAGGATGGTTTCTACCGTCTGGTTCGTTCTTTCCGATTGCCCGTCTGTTTGAGGATGATAGGCCGAGCTCATGTTCTGCTTGATTTTGAGTTGGGTGCAAAGTTCCTTGAAGAATTGTAAGGTGAACCGCGTGTCTCTGTCCGAGATAATTCTTTTAGGAATTCCGGTGTAGGGGAATGCGTGGTCTCTGAAGAGCCTCGCAACTTCCTCGCTTCCCATATCTTCTCGACACGGAATCAAGATTACGGCCTTCGTGCAGTCATGATCGGTGATGGTGAGAATTGTATCACAGCCACGTGAGTCGGGTAATTTCGTGATAAAATCGACTGTGATAGTGGCAAAGGGTGTTGTGTCTTCACCAGGACCGATCGGCGCAATGGGGGGCACGTTGCGGTGGGTGATTGTTTTTACCGCCTGGCAGGTGGCGCACCCTTTGACGTAATCCTCCACGTCTTTATGGATCATGGGCCACCAGTAGTCTCGTTTTAGCATCAAGTAGGTCTTCCAGACTCCGGGATGTCCCGATGTCGGAGTGTCGTGGTACTCCTGGAGGAACATACGTCGGAGTTGTGTGTCTTCAGGGACCACTAAGGATCCCGCCTTTCACCAGACCTTCCATTCGTCTTGATAAATGCCGTGTTTTTCCTTCCATTTTTGGCATAGTTTGCTGTTTGCCCTTTGTAATTGATGGACTTGTTGTTCCAGGATCGAGATTTCAATTGCTCTGGCAAAGAGTTCGTTTGGCAGAGCTGTGGTCTCTTCATTGTCTGCTGATCCGTCGTCGTGGTCTGGGCGTCGGGATAGAGGGTCTGCTTGGTTTCGCTTACCCGGGAGGTGGACTAATTCGAAGTCGAAGTCAGCCAGGAATGCGATGTATCTAGCGACATGTCGGTTCAATTTTTGTGGGTGTCGGTAGTAGCGGAGGTTGTCGTGGTCCGTGTAGATGATCAATTTGTGGGGTGATCCCATCACTAGGTGTTGTACACGTTTCAGGCCTTCTATGATGGCTAGGAATTCTCTGTCACCGATGGAGTAGTTCCTTTCGGCTGCATTTAGTGCTTTTGAATGATAGGCTACTGCTCGTCGTTTGTTGTCATCATCCCTTTGGTAGAGGATGCTCCCAAGTGCAAAAGCAGAGGCATCAACTTCAAGTTCGTATGGTTTTGCTGGGTTCGGGTGCCAGAGGACCGGCTCAGTGGTTACTCGTGTGATGAGTTCATCCAACGCCTTTGTGCACTGCTCAGTCCAGATGAAGGGGGCGCCTTTCTTGGTAAGATCGTGTAGTGGTCGGGCGATGGATGCAAATCCTTGGATGAAGGGACGTTGGTATCCTAACACTCCCAGGGTTTTCCTGACTTCTTCTACTGATTTGAGAGTTCTGGGCCATTCGGATATGCCTTTGACTTTTGCTGGATCAATGCAGACTTGGCCTCCTCCGACGAGCCACCCTAGGATTTCCATTTCGTCCTTTTCGAACTGACATTTCTTTGGTTTGAGGAAGTAAGAGCATTCTTCCATTTTGTCAAGGAAGTCGTGGACGATCTGTTTGTGTAGTTGGCGGCCTTCTTCATCATTGGCCGTGGCCACCCACCAATCGTCAATGTAGTTCCCCAGGTTTTCAGGGTATTTCTGGAGTAGGGGGCGGAAATCTCGGTGCATAGTTCGTTGGAAGAACGGGGGTGCGTTCGTGAGCCCGAAGTACATTACTCGGGGAACATAGGTGCCTTGGGG
The DNA here is from genome assembly GCA_015178965.1 of Russula ochroleuca. NCBI lineage: Eukaryota > Fungi > Basidiomycota > Agaricomycetes > Russulales > Russulaceae > Russula > Russula ochroleuca. The sequence goes on along the minus strand of WHVB01000026.1, from coordinate 171,960 downwards.
AGTTTTAAACGCCGCCTTGGTTTGGTCCTCTTCAGCAATGCGTATGTTATTATATCCCCAGCGGATATCGAACTTAGAGAAGAGTAATTTGCCGTGCAGTCTTTCCAGTGCGGACTGTATATTGGGCAGGGGGTCGTTGTCTCTGACTGTGTACTTGTTCAGCTGTCGGTAGTCCATGATGATTCTCTTCTCCGAACTGTCTTTCTTGTTGATGAAGTAGACTGGTGCCGTGTAGGGTGATGGTCCTTCATAGATTCGTCCTAGCTCTTCTTCTTCGAGGATCCATTTCTGTAGAAGTTCTCGTTTGTCTTTGGATAGGGGGTATATCTTGCAATTTAACTCCCTTGGTGCGTCTGGCATTAGCTTGATCGTCATGTCTTCCGACCTTGCCGGAGGGAAGCGTCGCACTTCTTCTTCAGAGAATACCTTTTGGTGTTTTCGGTATTCTTTTGGGATGGTGTCGATGGTGAGGTGGATTTTGTCTTTATCCGCCTTCTGGGCCCATTCTTGTGCGATATTGGTCCGTCGCACGTAGATGGCTTCATCTTCCTTGGGCTTCCATAATTGCTTGATCGCCTCTCTCTGCATAAAGAAGATGTTCTTGGCGAGATGCATGTATCGGCTGCTTTGAAGTTGTACCGGGTCTCCTGAGACCTTTCCTGTCTTCCAGTTGATTTTTGGGTTGAAATCGTAAAGGAAGGGGTATCCTAGGATGATGCAATCTTTTCCTAGGCTTGTGATGTAGAATCTTTGGAGCATGTGTTTGTCTCCCTTGACGATACGGAGCCAGCAGTAATGGGTGATCTTCCCTTGTTTGTTTTCAGTGCTGTCGACATTGTGGACAGTAACTGGTCTAGCCAGTTCCTTGTGTCCTATCCCAAGTCGTTTCCAGGTGTCTTCGTCGATGAAGTTGTCAGTTGCGCCACTGTCTATGAGGGCAGATTCGTCGGCCTTGGATTGTGAAGTGCGAAAAGAAACATTCATATTCAGAGTCGAGAGTTTCCTAATGTACATCGTGTCTTGCAATCCCGTTGCTCTCAGCCAGACCGTCGGCTTCGAGCTCCCTAAAAATCTGCTTTGGCCGATAGCTCCTCGTAGAGGTTCTCTCAGTCTTCAATAGTCATCCCCCTTATGTACTGGAGGACGTCCTTTTTGGTGTAGGAAGGAGGTGCAGTGGTCGAGGTTTCAGCTTCGCTATGCTGTTCCTCTTCTTCGTCTTCATTGATTACCGCCGCTCGGACTTTGGGTTTTTCTTTGATATACTGTCCTTGGGAGCTGCGGGGTCGCTCTGGGGCCTTTCCTTTGCCTTTGTCGGGGCAGGCTCTCGACATATGTCCCAGCTTGCGGCAGCGGAAGCACCTTCCTTCTTTCATTAGCTTGGTGCGTTCTTCATCCGTTAGTTTTCCCATAGTGCGGATGGCGTCGATGTCCATTGCGTTAGGGTCTTTCTGTCGTTTCGGTGGAGAGGGCTTTTGATAGCTCCTCATTCGGTTGGCTCTGGTCGAGATGTGACCGGGTCCTCCTTTAGGTCCAATATTGTCGTTCAGATCTTGCCACCTTTGGACTGTTTTTCGGGTTGCATCGTACCACTCTTCCATAGTTGCTGGTAGGGTTTCTCATTGGCGGATGACGCGGTGGAGTCCGACTGGTAGAATGTCCTGGAACAGCTTAATTGTTCCTTCCGCATCTGGTCCCCACCCTGCTTCCCTGATGAGGCGTTTGAAGAGTGTGATGGAGGAGTCGACTTTGTCCACGTCTAACTCCATTTTTGTAAGACAAGAGTATGCGTCTTGTTTCTTAGTGGAATCCGTGAAGGCGTCTCTGAATGCCCTTGCGAACCATTCCCAGAGGGCGGGGTCGTTTTCTGCATGTGTCGGGGGATCTCCTGTGGTGGGGTTTCCTTCTACCTTGATAGATAGTTGGTCCGCCATATCATATGCCCAATCGTCGACCAGTGGTCCTTTGACAAAGGTGATGGCATAAGCCACTTGTTCTGCTTTGTTGGTGAAGGTGGAGTTATGTCGGTTAAGGAAGTGATATGCTCCGAATTGTTGCATGAAGCGTTCTGTGTCCTTCCTGTCTCCTTGGAAGATCTGGGGGATCATTCCTTTGAGAGCTTTGCTGCGGGGTGGTGCGGCTGCTGCCTGTCCTGCTGCTGCCTGTCCAGCCGCTGGTTGGCCTCCGCCGCCTCCGCCACTGCCTCCTCCGCCGCCTCCGCCACTGCCTCTTCCGCCGCCTCCGCCACCGCCTCCTCCGCCGCCTGGTTGTCCTCCGGCCGGTGGTTGTTGGGGTTGTCCTCCTGCTGGTTGTGGAGCTTGTGCTGGTCTGGCTACTTGTGCCGGTTGTACATGAGCTACGGCGATTGCTGCCATTGCTGCTGTGAGTTGTTCGATGACCGGTGCGTGAGCTTGGTCGGTCGTAGGGATGTCTGGATCTGAGGTTGGCGAAGCGGTCTTTGCTTCGGGTGCTTCGTCACTTCCTTGTGTGATTTCTGTGTGGATTCGTTCGAGGTCTGGGGCGAGTAGGAATGGTTGGCTTTTGGTTCCTAATCCTTTTTCTTGAAGATCGATGATTTTGTCTTCCCTGCTAACTTCATAGCACTTGTCAATGGTCCAGCTGATTCTGTACCAGGTCCCGTTGATGTATTCCACAGGGTATGTGTATAACCCTTCTCTGAGGTGATATGCTGATCGCCCTTCAGTTCGTGATTCTAGCCAGTAGGCCCTTCCCTGTATTTCTGTAGGGAGGTTGTCGGCGGTTCTATTTCTGAACCGGATGTCGGGGCTCTTTGAGAGCTTTCGTTTTCTTCCAAGGTCGAGTAGTATGTCAGCCAGGTTGGCTTAAGAGAAGCTCGACTTGTGTTAAGCCCGCAGCGGGGCTTCGTGCACACCTGACGGTTTAGGAAAGTGTGCGGTCCGAGGCGTGCCGGGGCACGTGTTCAGACTCCTGAGATGCGCGTTGATTGGTATAGCCCAATCACTAAGCTTCGAGGGCAAAGGTCCACCTTTAAGGACCTTTGAAGTATTGATGGAAGAGTAGAGAGGGGCCGCGCAGTAGACAGGAGGATACAAGAGGCTGCAATTGCAAAGCAAAGTCGAGCTTAAGGCTCAACTATCCGTACGAAGTCATATATATACAGGTTCGAATCAGGTATGACTAATAGTCCTATAACCGATTGGTAAGTCGGTTCGTCAGTCCATCAGTCATGCTCAGTCATCATATAGTACACTGTCAGCATGATGCGCGTATCAGTCAGCCAATTCAGAGTCATCAGTCAGCAGTACAGTAGGGAATCTCAGTCATCCAGTCTAGTCGATGAGCCATGCGTGTATCGTACAGGAGTCATGGGATCACGTGATCCCAGCCAGTCTGTCGGTCCATAAAACACCTCACCTCTCTCCGTACTAGAGATGGAGCTTATCACTTGTACACGCCAGTGCTTTAGGTTATTATCGTTGTGTGAGTGGGTCATGGTCGCTTTGTGGCATTTGATCCACTTTGCGATTTCGGCGGGGTACTTTCGTTGCATTGTCCCTATTCGCTGTTCTAGTTCCCACCATTCGTCTTTGGGGTCTTCGGTGGTGGACAGTCTGATGAAGCTGTCGGGGTGGAACAGGGTTATGTCTTGATTGTCTGTCTCGCCTTTGTCTACCCCTGGCGGTCTGGATAGGAGGTCTGCCGAGGTGTGGAGTTTCCCTGGCACGTGTTGGATCTTTAGGTGGTATTCCTAGAGTTCTGCGAACCAATGTGCTATGCGGCAGTTTACCTTGTGTGGGGATTTCCAGAAGGTCAGGTTCGCGTGGTCGGTGAGGACCGTGATCGGGATTGTCGATCCTGCTAGGTGGGGTCGCCAGTGGGCTAGGGCTTTCATCAGCGCCAGGAGTTCCCTCTCGTAGATGTCGTGGTTGCGTTCGGTTGGGGTGAATGTCGCGGAGTAGTAGGCTATGGGGTGTTTGGTTGGTGAGGTTTTTCTGGGGTGTTTGTCTCCCTCCTGTAAGAGTACGGCTCCCATGCCGTATGCGGATGCGTCCGTGGCTAGGAAGAATGGTTTGGTGTAGTCGGGTTGACGTAGGATTGGGTTCTGGCACATGTGTTTCTTGAGGGTTTCGAAGGCTCTGATTTGGGCTTCTTCCCATGTAAATGGCGTTGCCTTCTTCGTTAGGTGGATCAGTGGTCTTGCGATCTTCGAGTAGTCTTTGATGAAGTATCGGTAGTATCCTGTAAAGCCTAGAAAGGCTCTGATGTCTCAGACCGTTCGTGGGGGTTTCCAGTCTGCTACTCCTTGCACCTTGGCTGGGTCCATATGGATGGTGTTGTGACCCAAGATAACGCCTAGGAATTCGACTTCTTTTTGTTCGAAGACGCATTTCTCTGGTTTGAGGAAGAGGTCGTGTTTGCGTAGTTTGTCGAGGATTTGGTGAACTCTTGTTCGGTGGTATGGGAGGTCTGATCGGGTGTGTATGAGGATGTCGTCCATGTAGATTGACAGCCAGTCCTGCCGGAGTTCTTCTCTGAACAGCGTGTTCATCATGGTCTGGAAGGTGGCTGGGGAGTTGGTCATCCCGAAGAACATCACCTGTGGCTCGAAAAGACCATGGTTTGTGATGAATGCTGCCTTCCATTGGTCTCCATCGCGTATCTGTATGTTGTTGTACCCCCAGCGAATGTCGAACTTGGTGAACAGACTGGCTCCTCGGACTCTTGTGATGAGTTCGGGAATGAGTGGGAGTGGTGTGGCGTTTCGGCGGGTCCATTCGTTGAGCTTCCGGTAGTCCTGCACTGGTCGGAGTTTTCCGTCTTTCTTTTTGACGAAGAAGAATGGCGCCGCGAACTGGCTTTTGGACTCGGTGATATATCCCTTGTCGAGGTGTTCTTGGAGGAATGTTGCGAGCGCTTCCTGTTCTGGTTGGGTTAGGGCATATACTTTCCCTGGCATGTTCTCTGGGTGGCCTGGTTTTAGTTCGATGGCGTGGTCCCATTCTCGTGGTGGTGGGAATCACTTTGATTCTGCTTCGCTGAATACGAAGGAGTGTCGGTGGTATTCCTTTGGGATTGGTAGGGATTGGGTCGCGTGTTTCTCAGCCAGCTTCGAGGCTAGCATTTGTCTGTCAGACGCTGTGGCGGTGTGGATCTTCGCTGTTGTCCGTCTGATCCTGGCTTTAATGACTACAGGTAGTTGTTCGTAGGCAATCCATCCTTTTGCCCAGTCGATGACTGGTTGGACTGCGGCGAACCATGGGTATCCCAGGATTACTTTTTGCTCGCCTAGGTTGGTGAGGAAGAAGCGCATCATGTGCGTTTGGTCGCCTGTTCGTATGTCTAGGTCCGTGTAGTGGGTGATTTGACCGTGGCGGTTCTGTGTTCCGTCCACGTTGAACACCTTGCAGGGTTCTGCTAGTTCTTCAATTGGCAGTTTGAGTTCCCTTGCGTAGGCGGGGTTAATGAAGTTCTCCGTAGTGCCGGAGTCTAGTAATGCGGAGGTTTTGGCCCTCTTAAACAAGGAGTTTAGATATATGTGAATTGTCATTGATCGACGGTTCGATAGATACACGCTCCTTGTACTTAATGCCCTAACCAAGGCCGAACTGGTTAGGCGTCCTGAAAACCCTCTTCCTCGGCTGCTACTATCCCTCCTCCGAAGTGTGCTGCCACTTGGTCTCGTTGGTCGGTGGACATGGCCGCCAGTCTGGTGGCTATTTCGTCCACTGGATTCTTGTTAGTGGTCGTGGTGTCTGACATCCAGTCGACCAGTTGTGCTGTGGCTATGTGCGGTTTCTTCTTCCGGTTGGGGCAGTTGCACGTGAAGTGTCCGACTTGGTTGCATTCGTAGCAGGCGCTGCGGGGGGCTCGGTCAGCGCTGCGGGAGTTTCTGTCGGTCGGTTGGGTTTGGGCGATGTTCACCTGGTAGACGTTCCCTTGTTTGTCTTGCATTTGGACCATCCTTCCTTGGGGGTTTCAATTCCTCCAGTTGTTGTTCCGGTTAGCGTGTGCTCGATCTGCGTCGACGTCCATCGGGACGGGGGCGTTGTTCAAGTGGCGGGGGGCGTTAGTGGAATTGTACCCTCGGATGTTGGGGCGGCTAGGCTGTTGGTTGGTAGGGTTGGGCTGTGCGAACCGGTTCCAGCGAGACAATGGTGGTCGGCTCGAAGTGTTCTTGTCCTGTTTGAACATTTTGTAGATGAGGAGTTGTGATGCCACACTGTCGATCGCTCGTTGTTTGATCTCTGCATAGGTGTTGACCTTGGGGGGTTTGACTATGTCGTTGACAATGGACTTGGTTAGTCCTTTCAGGAAGTATCTGACGGTTGCGGGTGCCGTGAGCAGGTATTCGGCCTTTCGGGCGATTCTCTCAAAGTCTTGGATGTATTGGTCGACGTCGGGCCATTTCATCTTCATGTTTTCTATTTGAAGGCGTGCTCGTTCTTCGGCTTGTGTGTTCTGGAACTGATTCCGGAACTCGTTCAGGAAGTGTATCCAAACGTCGGGAACGTCTTCAAGGAGTGGGTCCAATCGGTCCACCCAGTCTCCTTGGTTGAGGGCCCATTCGTCCACTGTTGGGCCTTTGATGAATGTTAGCACTATTGCTATGCGGCGGATCCAGGATTGGAGGCCGGGGACCGTGGTGTTTACGCGGAAGTAGTGTCGCAGTTCGTTTATGAACTGGTCTGCCTTTGCTTGGTCTCCGTCGAACTCCGTGGGGGCGCTCCCCATGAGGCGGGCATCTTGGTTTGCTGGGGGCATGGGTGGTGCTGCCGGGGGGTTGGGGGCTCCGGGGTTTCCTCCCGGGTTGCCTCCTCCTCCTCCGGGGTTCTCTCCCCCTCCTCCGGGGTTGCCTCCTTCTCCCCCGGGGTTGTTGCTCGGTTGTTGCTTCATTGCTGTGTCTAGCTTCTTCTGCACGGAGGCCGCTATCTTAGGTTTGGTAGTTGTGGTGGCGGTAGTGGTGGTTGCTGTAGTGGTTGCCATGGTGTGCTCGTGTTTTAACACGGCAAATGGTCGAGTGTCAATGAGTGGGGAGTTTCTGATGATGGTGTTAGTACGATCTTCTGTGGGTTCTTCGTCTGTGGTGGGTGAATTGGGTTGTTGGTCTGTGGAGATGGGTGATGGGGGCCGGGTATTGTCTCCGGCGTCGGAGTCAGGTGGGATGGGTAGGAATGTCCCTCCTTCACGTCTGCATCGGCGCCTCTCTTGTGTGTTTAGCTCGTTGTGAGCCTCAATGTCGGGTCTTCTAGGTCCTTGCACTAGTTTGAACTTGTCTCCGTCTTCTTTGAGGTAGACTTGAGTGAGGAATCCTTTCTCATTATGTATCCAGACATGGGTTCCGTCTATGCAGTCCTGTGCCTTCTTGGTCGTATCAGGATGATATAGTATTGCTATCCCGTCGTATCCGGGGATGACTCCTTTGTCGATTCTGCGCAGGTGTGCGTTCTTTGGTGGTTTGTCGTTGTCTCCAAAGTCCGTGAGGTATTCCTTGGTTGGGGCCTCCGTGATGATAAGAAAGTTGAGTCTAATGTCACCACTGCTTACACAACGATAACAAATAGACTCGAGGTGGTAGTGACAAGGCTCTTTGCGGCCGCCTTCTGGCTAGGAGTGGGGAACAGATGATATTGCCGTCATAAGATGGACAGGAGACTCAACTTGGTGACTTAGGGTCGCTATAGAGCCGTACTTATACTACTACAGGGTACAGGGTACGGGGTACAGGGCACAGGACACGGGGAAACACGACGATGCGGGGCTGCAGTCACATACATAGGGCTGAGTCACCAGGCGACTCATGTAGTCCGTCCACATCAGATGAGGCATACAGTCATATGTATTAATCGAGGCTTACCACTCCCTCGGGCTCGTCCAACTCCATGGGGCTGTCCTTGCGGCTGATGTCTCTGTCAATCGAGGGGGGGAAGTCCCAGGGCTGAGGGGACGGTAACACATTCCTTCGAGACCTGCATGCACACACTGGACAGATGCTCACACCCTCGACACCCACGCACACGTGCACACCCTCAATGCCCACACCAACACCCTCGACACTCATGCAGGATGCATCGACCTCACAATCCCCTCCCTCGCCTCAGGCAAGAGACAGAGGGGGTTATTATTCTCTCCCACAGGTGCACCGTCTCCCTCATCATCACACCCCTCCCTTGCTCCAAATGCAAGATGAAGGGGTCTTCCTTGCCGGTGCCCTTTCCTGTAATTGTCACCAGCAAGTTTTTTTCTTTTGCTGACGGTTTCTGATGCCATTTTCGTGGCTCACACGCATGTCATTACCCTCACCCACCACGCTCACGAACATGCCCTCGACAACCCACACACATGCATGTGCCAGATGCCTCGTGCACACCCTTGATGTGCACCCTCGATGCACACGCTGGACTCTCGCACTATGTCGATGCGCTCTTCAATGCACATGCACACATCTTTGACACATGAGCACACACACAAACACCCCTCGATGCATATGGCTTTTCTGGTGGTACAGTAAATACCATAGGTGACACGTCCTTGTGCCTGCCACACGTTATCGTGCATCATTGTGTTCACTGCATGTTGTTGTGCCTGTAATTGAAATTTAAGAGTAATTAAGACTAGTTACATAATCAAATTAAACTTAAATTAAATTAAATATAATGCTTATTTGCTTGTGATGCCTGTGGAGGCTTGTGAGCTTGTGTGACAGGCTGAAAAGCTTAAAAAGTGCCCAAAAGTTCACAAGCAAGCTGTAGAAATGCTGATGCAGGTGTCAGAAGCCACCTCAACTTCCTTCTGCACTGCCATGATCTTGGCCTTGTACCACGTGGCAAATGAATTGCCGAGCGGAACAGGCCACTGCTCATTCAGGTGGTCGTGCGATGAGTGGTCATCCGGGATGTGCGGGATGTGCTTGATGGTGTGCAGGAAGTCATGTAGATGTGGCCAGTCAAGGCTGTTGTTGTGGTGTCCCAGTCCTCCGAGCATCTGGTGGACCAGCGGGGTGGTAGCTTTGGGCTACTGTTACATTGGCAGGCACAACAGTACCAACACAGGTGCGGTGAGCATGGGAACACAAAGCTGCATACTGGAGCAAAGTCCTGCAAGTGTGTTGCATGCGCAGGGTCAGCAGGACAGGTTGTTAAGGGGGTGCACATGCATGTGGGTGTCAGGCGAGGACATGGGCATGGGCTATGAGAGCGGCATCAAGGTCAGAAGCTTTCACCATGCCCTTTCTGACCATTTGCACGACAGTGTCTGTGCTTAGGTGGGCGAGACAGCAGTGCCAGGTTGCAGTGTCGGCTTTGGACGTTGTACTATGTGCAATGAGGGTGCTTTCGGCTGCAACTGGGAGGTCGTCGCCCTCAGCTGGGAAGGCTTCGACGTGCGCAATACGGGCCGTTTTGGAGACAACCGTTCGCATATCCATGATGTAAAGCTTGCCCTGTAGCTGCCCACTACAGGTGAGTTTTCCGGCTTGGGTGTATAGCTGACACCCTTCCCCAGTGAACCAGATGTCGGCACCGTGTTGGGTAAGGTGAGCGACTGATAGGAGGTTGCTATTTAGCTCAGGGACAAACAAGACATCTTGAAGAACTGCATTGCTCCAGCAGCCGTTTGCTCACATGCAGACTGGAATGCGGCTGACACCTGTAGCAGGGATAGCACTATTGTCACCTAGGGTGACTCGGATCAGGCGCACGAGGGTGGTGAATGAATAAAACCACTCACAGTTGCAACTCATGGATTGAGATGCGCCCGAGTCAACAATCCAGCGCTGGCTGGCCTGTGCAGAGCGTGCTCTGAGGGCGAAGGCTTCGTTATCACACGGAATTGGCTCAGCTGTGAACACAGTGAAGACGTGCACCACATCATCGCTCGGATCGGCGACGGCAACTTTTGCAGATGCTGCTGGCTTAGCAGGTGCCGCTGTGGTCCCTTTCGACTGGGCTGCTTCTTCTTTCTTGTGCTTGAGCTTCCGGCACTCTGATGCTTTGTGGCTGCGAATCTTGCAGTGAGTACATTTCTTCTTTTTGTCCCCTGGCTTATCATCTCTTCTCCCTCTTCCCTTCTTAGCGATTTTCGCGAAGAACACTGTTGCACTGGTGCCTGACTCGTGTACGCATTGCTGTTTGTCGAGGACGATCTGGGAAGTGACATGCTTTGTAGTCATGTCAGAGGGTTTGGTGTTGGATAGGATCTTCTTCAGGGTATTCATTGAGGAGGGGAGGGACGAAATGTCACCGCTGCTTACGCGACGATAATGTATAGACTCGGAGTGGTAGTGTCAAGGCTCTCTTTGGCCGCCTTCTGGCTGGGAGTGTGGAAACAGATGATATTGTCCGCGTAAGACGGACAGGAGACTCAACTTAGCGACCTAGAGTCACCGTTGAGTTGTATATATACAGGGATACGGGGTACTAGGGCAGGGGGCACGGAACACAACTAGGAGGTACCAAGAACATGCATACATAGGGTCGAGTCACAAGGTGACTCGTGTAGTCCGTCCACATCAAACGAGGCATACAGTCGTACATACTAATCGAGACCTACCGTTCCCTCGGGCTCGTCCAACTCCATCGGGCTGTCCTCACGGCTGACATCTCCGTCGATCGAGGAGGGGAAGTCCCAGGGTCGAGGGGACAGTAACATCACCCTCCGGTTAGATGCGAGTGCGACCACGCATCGTGTAGCGGATGATCCCCCCCGCGTGGCGCTGGTCATGGCGGTCGGCATCGTTGCCTGCAAGGTGGGCGAGGGCCTCCCCGGCGTTGGCTGCACGGAGGCGACGGCGGCAGTTGGCGAGGGTGTTGCAGGTCTCGGCTTCTTTGGCTTCGAGGGTGCGGATGCGGGCAGCGATGTTGGTGAGTTCAGCGTCGGTGTGGTGGTAGCGGCAGATGTCGGTATAGAGACCCCAGTCCTGGGTCGTATCCTGGACTTCCAATGCAAAGGCATCGAAGATCTCGGAGTCTCTGTCGATGGCACGGAGTAGCCACTTGGGTACCGGCGGATTGGCGACACCGACATTCGAGCTGGGCTGGGTGTAGACCTCTGTAGTAAAGACAGGGTCGTCAGGGCCTCCCAGGGTACCGGCGGTGCGGGGAACGGGGCCATCGAGAAGTTGGATGTAGGGGGCGATGCGGCAGTCGTTGCTGCCGCCTTGGATGGGGATGGAGAAGTAGTGGAGCTGGCTGTTGTTCTCGATAAAGCCCGTAGGGGGTTCAGACTGGATACCCTGGTGAATATCTGCCCTCGCAGGCTGGTTGGCCAGGCTACGGATGGTGAGGTCGGCGAGGTGCAGGGACTCTGTCTTGGAGTTGCACTCGAGCTGGAGGGTCCTAGCTCCGAGGGTGAGGATGTCACATTGGTCCTTGCTCTGTTCGAGCTCCGCGGCTTGCTCTTCGGCCGTGATCCTAACGGCTTCCATCCGGTCCTCGGTGCGCTTGGCGGTGATGATGAGACCGCGGACCATGCGGAGGAGAATTGGAGTCGTGAGGGCATTGGTTTGTCCCTCGACGAGAGCGCTAACGGCTCGGGGTGATAGGGGTATGGCTGGCTGTGTAGCACCGACGGCGAGGTCCACTGCAAGGACCCGTGCTGCGTTAGTGGGCGCAGGGTCCTCAATGAGAGGAAGGGCTCCAGTGGAACCAGTCGTCTGGTAGGGGGTCCCTGGGGCGGGGATGTAGAGGGCCTCGGTGGAGGCATAGGAGTCGGTGGGCGAGGCGGGAGCATACTCGTAGCTGTCTTCAGCGGGGGAGATGTGGATGGTCTGGTGGGACATGTTTGTTTGGGATGTGGGAGGAGAATGGTATTTCGGGCTCTCAGACCTCTTCTTTTATGCGGTTGCATGAGCGGGCGCCTTTGATGGTATGACTCGATCAGTACAGGGGCGTGTACTTGGTCGGCTGGTTCCCATGTGTTGTCTGCGTGTGGGTATCCCTTCCATTTGAGGAGATATTATAGGGTCTTTCCCTTCCTGTAGAGACGGTGATTAACAATGGCCTCGACTTCGTACTCGTGTTCACCCTCGATCAGTTCGGGGGGTGGTTTGATATAGTTGGGGCTGTGCTGTGGGGTCTCGCAGTAGGGCGTGAGGAGGCTGGTGTGGAACATGTTGTGAATCTTCCAGGTGTCAGGTAGCTGGAGTTGATATGCCACCGGTGATACCTGCTTGCTGATGCAGAAGGGGCCGTGTCATTTAGGGGCTAGTTTGGGGGTCTGGTAGGGTAGCTGGAGGTTCTTGGCCTCGAGCCAGACTTCTTGCCCCACCTTGAATTGGGGTGGTGGCGTTTGATGGGCGGTGCGGTTGATGGCCTTGATCGCCTGTGCACGCCTTTCGAGGGTGGTCTGCTTCCTGTCTTCCATGTGTTGGTTAAGTGATGGAGGGGGGTCCATGGGGTGTAGGCGAGGGGTATAGCCGAGAAGTGCTTCTGAGGGGGCGATGTTGATGGTGGCGTTCTTGTGATTGTTGTGCACCGTGGTGGCTATCCCCAGCCAGTCGCTCCAGTCGGTTTGGGCGCTGTTGGTGGTCAGGCGGAGGTATTGTTCCACCCACTGGTTTGTCCGTTCTGATAGTCCATCTGTTTGGGGGTGGAATGCTGAGGACATGTTTTGTTTGATCCCTAGTTGCTGGGCGAGGGCCTTCGTGAAGAAGGACGTGAATCGAGGGTCCCTGTCGGATATGACCTTGTTGGGTAGGCCGAACCATCGGTAGACGTTGTTGTAGTATAGTTTGGCTACCTCTTGTCTGGTGATCGTTGTTTTGCAGGGGAGGAATACAGCTGCTCTCGTGCATCCGTGATCTACTATCATGAGGATGGCGTCATACCCGTTGCTGGTTGGGAGTTGGGTGATTAGGTCCATTGCTACGATCTGGAATGGGAGCATGTCGGTCGGTGTGGGGATGCGGTAGAGGGGTACTTTTGTCCGTCTCGTGAGGTTCTTGCCTTGTTGGCATTTGGTGCATCCTCTCACGTATTGTGCGATCCATTCGTTCATGTTTGGCCACCAGAAGTGTCGGCAGATGGTCGTAGTGGTGGGGTCTCGTCCTGGGTGTCCTCTGATCTCTAAGTCATGAAATCAGTGGAGGATTTCCTTCTTCAGGGTGTCGTCTGGTGGGACGGCAATCCTCCCTTGCACGTGCCAGTGTTTTAGGTCTCCGCTGTTGTGTGAGTGGCCTTTGGTCGCTCGGTGGCGCTTGATCCATTGCGTGATCTCGGCGGGGTACTTCCGTTGTGCCTCTCCTATTTGTTGCTCCAGTCCCCACCATTCATCTTTGGGGTCTTCGGTGGTGGTTAATCCGACGAAGGCGTCTGGGTGGAGGAGGGTTATGTCTTGGTTGTCTGTCTCGCCTCTGTCCACTCCTGGGGGTCGGGAGAGGAGGTCTGCCGAGGTGTGGAGTTTCCCTGGCACGTGTTGGATTTTTAAGTGGTACTCCTGGAGTTCTGCAAACCATCGTGCTACGCAGCGGTTTACCTTGCGTGTGTTACGAACGTACTACTTCTACAAGAGCAGTACGATGTATCAGGGGTTCTTGAGTGGACTTGGGTGCGATGATGCTAAGGGTGACCTTGAAGACAAGGAGAAAGCACACTAGGAATGGCTTAGAGGCAATGGCAGGCAAGGGAGTACGTGGAACAAGGCAGAAAAGCCAAGTGGACAATCTAAGTGTTACCGTCCCCTCGACCCTGGGACTTCCCCACCTCGATCGACGGGAGTATCAGCCGCGCGGACGACCTAATGGAGTTGGATGACCCAGAGTAACGGTAAGATCGGACTAGCAGTATCAGTATACGCCTCACCTGATGTGGATGGACTACATGAGTCGCCTTGTGACTCAGCCTTATGTATGTGACTCGCACCCCCGTATCCTCGTGTTCCGTACCCTTCGCCCAGTGCCCTGTGCCCCGTACCTTGTAGTAGTATAAGTACGACTCGATAGTGACTCTAGGTCGCTAAGTTGAGTCTCCTGTCCGTCTTACGACGGCAATATCATTTATTCTCCACCACTAGCCAGAAGGCGGCCGCTAAGAGCCTTGTCACCACCACTCCGAGTCTATCTGTTATCGTCGCGTAAGCAGCGGTGACACTAAGGATTGCCTTCGTATTTCATGGGTCTTATATACTGTAGGGACAGGGTGTTACATAAGCGACAGTGGGCTGGTTAATCTAACCATAATTAGACATGGCATGATCGATTGCGCAATAATGTCCGTGCGCAGAATGCTCTAGAAGGGTTATTTATAGCCATCCAATGGCAATAACCCGCAGACATGGTCCGTGCGTTTCCGCAGTAATCTGTGAGGTTCCATGGTATTCCAACCAATGGCAGAACTCCCTCCAGGAGTATCATTGTTCTGGTAGACTTCTATGGGCTTTGATTGTCTTCTAGCCAATCGTACGTGTCTTCAGGCTTGAGGTCACGTGCTAGGTCATGTGCATCGTCATGTGACCAATCACATGTTACTAGTGTGACATATTGCGTGACTTGTCACATGTGACTCAAGGGTGTGACAAGGTGTGACAGGGTAACATTAGATTCCCACGGTCACGTGTCTTGGGATTTCACGTTCCACCACCACGGTTCATGACAGCGTGGGGATTTCCAAAAGGTCAGGTTTGCGTGGTCGGTGAGGACTGTGACTGGGATTGTTGATCCTGCCAGGTGGGGTCACCAGTGGGCTAGGGCTTTCATCAGTGCCAGGAGTTCTCTCTCGTAGATGTCGTAGTTGCATTCGGTTGGGGTGAACGTTGCAGAGTAATAGGCTATGGGGTGTTTGGTTGGTGAGGTTTTTCTGGGGTGTTTGTCTCCCTCCTGTAAGAGTACGGCTCCCACGCCGTATGCAGATGTGTCTGTGGCTAGGAAGAATGGTTTGGTGTAGTCGGGTTGGTGCAGGATTGGGTTCTGGCACATGTGTTTTTTGAGGGTTTCGAAGGCTTTGACTTGGGCTTCCTCCCATGTGAACGGTGTTGCTTTCTTCATTAGGTGGATTAGTGGTCTTGCAATCTTCGAGTAGTCCTTGATGAAGTATCGGTAGTATCCTGTAAATCCTAGAAAGGCTCTGATGTCTCAGACCGTTCGTGGGGGTTTCCAGTCCGCTACTCCTTGCACCTTGGCTGGGTCCATATGGATGGTGTTGTGGCCCAGGATGACGCCTAGGAATTCGACCTCTTTTTGCTCAAAGACACACTTCTCTGGCTTGAGGAAGAGGTCGTGCTTGTGCAGTTTGTCAAGGATTTGGTGGACTCTTGTTCGGTGGTATGGGAGGTCCGATCGGGTATGTATGAGGATGTCGTCCATGTAGATCGACAGCCAGTCTTGTCGGAGTTCCTCTCTGAACAGTGCGTTCATCATGGTTTGGAAGGTGGCTGGGGAGTTGGTCATCCCGAAGAACATTACTTGTGGCTCGAAAAGGCCGTGGTTTGTGATGAACGCCGCCTTCCCTTGGTCTCCATCGCGTATCCGGATGTTGTTATACCCCCAACGGATGTCGAACTTGGTGAATAGGCTGGCTCCTCGGACTCTTGCGATGAGCTCGGGGATGAGTGGGAGTGGCATGGCGTTCTGGCGGGTCCATTCGTTGAGCTTTCGGTAGTCTTGCACCGGTCGGAGCTTCCTGTCTTTCTTTTTGACGAAGAAGAAGGGGGCTGCAAATTGGCTCTTGGACTCAGTGATGTATCCTTTGTCGAGGTGTTCTTTGAGGAATGTTGCAAGTGCTTCTTGTTCCGGTTGGGTTAGGGCGTACACCTTCCCTGGCATATTTTCTGGGTGGCCTGGTTTTAGTTCGATGGCGTGGTCCCACTCTTGTGGTGGTGGGAACTGCTTTGATTCTGCTTCGCTGAATACGAAGGAGTGTCGATGATATTCCTTCGGGATCGGCAGGGATTGGGTCGTGTGTTTCTCGGCCAGTTTCGAAGCTAGTGTTTGTTGTTCTGATGCTGTGGCGGTGTGGATTTTTGCTGTTGTTCGTCTGATCCTGGCTTTGATGACTACGGGTAGTTGTTCGTAGGCAATCCATCCTTTTGCCCAGTCGATGACTGGTTGGACTGCGGCGAACCATGGGTAGCCTAGGATCACTTTTTGCTCGCCTAGGTTAGTGAGAAAGAAGCGCATTGTGCGCATTTGATCGCCCGTTCGTATGTCTAAGTCCGTATAGTGGGTGATCTGTCCGTGGCGGTTCTGCGTTCCGTCCACGTTGAATACCTTGCAGGGTTCTGCTAGCTCTTCGATTGGCAGTTTGAGTTCCCTTGTGTAGGCGGGATTGATGAAGTTCTCCGTGGCACCGGAGTCTAGTAGTGCTGAGGTTTCGGCCCTCTTAAACAAGGAGTTTAAATATATGCGAATTGTCATTGATCGACGGTTCGATAGATACATGCTCCTTGTACTTAATGCCCTAACCAAGGCCGAGCTGGTTAGGCGTCCTGAAAACCCTCTTCCTCGGCTGCTACTATTCCTCCTCCGAAGTGTGCTGCTACTTGGTCTCGTTGGTCGGTGGACATGGCCGCCAGTCTGGTGGCTATTTCGTCTACTGGGTTCTCGTTCGTGGTCGTGGTGTCTGACATCCAGTCGACCAGCTGTGCGGTGGCTACATGCAGCTTCTTCTTCCGGTTGGGGCAGTTGCGTGCAAAGTGTCCAACTTGGTTGCATTCGTAACAGGCGCTGCGGGGAGCTCGGTCAGTGCCGCGGCGGTTCCAGTCAGTCGGTTGGGTTTGGGCAACGTTTACTTGGTAGACATTCCCTTGCTCGTCTTGCATCTGGACCGTCCTCCCTTGGGGGTTTTGGTTCCTCCAGTTGTTGTTCCGGTTCGCGTGTGCTCGGTCCGTGTCGACATCCATTGGGACAGGGGCATTGTTCAAGTGGCGGGGGGCATTGGTGGAGTTATACCCTCGGATGTTGGGGCGGCTGGGTTGTTGGTTAGTAGTGTTGGGTTGTGTGAACCGGTTCCATCGCGATGACGGTGGTCGACTCGTGGTGCCCTTGTCCTGTTTTGTTAAGCCTGCAGCGGGGCTTCGTGCACACTTGACAATTTAGGAAGGTGTGCAGTCCGAGGCGTGCCGGGGCACGTGTTCAGACTCCTGGGATGCGCGTTGATTGGTATAGCCCAATCACTAAGCTTCGAAGGCAAGGTCCGCCTTTAAGGACCTTTTAAAGTGTAGATGGAAGAGTAGAGAAGAGGACCGTGCAATGAGCAGGAGTAGACAAGAAGCTGCAATTGTAGCAAAGTCGAGCTTAAGGCTCAACTGTCCGTAATGGGTCCTATATATACAGGTTCGAGTCGTGTATGACTAATAACACTACAACCGATTGGTAAGTCGGTTTGTCAGTCCATCAGTCAGGTTCAGTCAGTGTATAGTGTAAGGTACCCTTTCGCGCTGCGCGCGGAATGGAACGGAACGAATGCTTCGGACGTCCGTTATCCCGATGCGGCCGACCCCCTTTATTTACTGTACCTTTGGACCTTAGGTCGCCGCTTCCTCCATTCCCATCTGTCCCCAGCTTATCCAGTTATCCCCTCTTGGACTCATGTTATGACCTTCTTACAGCCTAGGTTTGTAGTCATAGGTACATGGCATGTATATAAGCCTAGCTACATTTCCCCTCAATCTTTAGTGAAGTGAGTTGCGAGCAGATTACCTTCAGTACTAACGAGTGCGAAACCCTGCGCTTACTCTTACTCCGATCGCAATCCGGTGGAACAGCTGTCCACATTGCTTTCGTTCTCTTTCTCTTTCCCTTATCTTATCCTTCCCCTCATCCCCCTTGGACGACCCTCTCAAATCTCGCAGCACCGAGTCGATCACCCCTCACAGGAATCGATTCACCTTCAATAGTACAGTTAGTCAGCCAGCGGCGCATATCAGTCAGCGGTACAGTAAGGAATCTCAGTCAGCCAGTCCGAACAATGAGCCACGGGTGTGTCGTACATGAGTCAGGGGATCACGTGATCCCAGCCAATCCGTCGGTCCGTAAAACACCTCACCTCTCTCCGTACTAGAGATGGAGCTTATCACCACCCTCCCCTCAAAGGAGTGCTTCCACACGCTAATTGGATCCCTCGTTATCACCGGGGACATAGTCATAATCGGGGGAAGGAGAGCGAGGGGCGTAAGAGGGGCCCGCGTTCTCAAACTCGTCTAGGACGACTTGAGTGATTGCCTGGCGCATGGCAATCCCCGCACTGCTGAGTTCCCCTTTACAGAGGTCGTTGCATCCCGCGTTATTGTGATCATATTCCATCTCCCGCTCTTCCAGCGTGAGGTAGCGGGCATGGTGTTGGCGGGTGAGGTAGTGGCCGTTGGCATGGCGGCGGCGGCCTCCGTAAGGGCAGGTGTTTGGCATCTGGTTCCGGAAGAAACAATGGTGGCGGGGAACTTGGCACCAGCCCGATGCTGAGATCGAGCAAAGATGGTGGGGCGTTTCGCAGTGGGTGGAGAGATGATCGTACCACGGGCAGTAGGAGCAGTGCTTCCGCTCTTCGAACTCGTCCTGGGCCAGGGCATCATCCGTGGCGTTCTCGCTATTCCAGGAAACCCTACTGCCTGCTCCTCCTCTCAACCTGGAGTCGGGCCTGGTTACTATGTTGGTCATGTAGGGCGCGGTGTTGCGCCTGTCTCGTCGGTGTCGCCATGCCAGTTCCCCCCTTTCGTTATCTTCATCCACCAGTCCCAGAAGTCGCTCTCTTGCGTTGGCTCGGATGAGTCTTTGGCGGACTGCCTTGGTCCGGCCAACGTGGGCGAGTTGGTGGATGCCGAACTCGGCCCTCCTCTTCTGCGCATAGGCCTCTAGGGCTTGGATTTCCTTAAGACAGAGGGCTAGCTTGCGCTTGTCGGCTTCGAGGTTTCGAAGGCGAATGATGTCCGCCTTTACCCCGTAGTCCCCCAGGTCTTCAATTGCCCTCTCCATCGGGCCCCCAATCATTCTTTCTTCTGACAGTAATGCAAAGTGCCTGTCATCGTGGTAGTCGGCGGGTGCTGCCCAGGATGCTGGTGCTGCTTCTAAGGCTTCCGCATAGACAGGTCTTCCAGCTCCCATAGTCCTGTAGATAGTGGGCTCTCCGGTGATATTGTCAACGCGGAAGCATATGAACCTCGCATCCACCTTGACCTCTGGGTCTGCTTCAGTCGCCGGAATCTTGATGTAGGTGCGGTGGATTTCCGGCTGGAACCTAACCCAGTCGTCTCCTGGGTGTGTCTGCATGAGATCATCCACATCGATTTCGAGGGTGTAGTGTGAGGGGAAGCTGTGCATAGACGTGGCTGGAGAGGTGTTCGGTGTCGTGCTCGACACTGAAGACAATGGAGTGGCTGCACGGTGGATTGTGTTAGTCTCAGGGTCCAGTACTAGAGGGTGATCAGCCTCTTCCTGTCGCTCTAGCATGAGTTGGGCCGCCACCAGGCCACTTGGTGAGTAGAAGAGTCTCTCTCTTTGATAAGCTCCATCTCTAGTACGGAGAGAGGTGAGGTGTTTTACGGACCGACGGACTGGCTGGGATCACGTGATCCCATGACTCCTGTACGATACACGCGTGGCTCATTGACTAGACTGGATGACTGAGATTCCCTACTGTACCGCTGACTGATGACTCTGAATTGGCTGACTGATACGCGCATCATGCTGACAGTGTACTATACGATGACTGAGCATGACTGATGGACTGACGAACCGACTTACCAATCGGTTATAGGACTATTAGTCATACCTGATTCGAACCTGTATATATATGACTTCGTACGAATAGTTGAGCCTTAAGCTCGACTTTGCTTTGCAATTGCAGCCTCTTGTATCCTCCTGTCTACTGCGCGGCCCCTCTCTACTCTTCCATCAATACTTCAAAGGTCCTTAAAGGTGGACCTTTGCCCTCGAAGCTTAGTGATTGGGCTATACCAATCAACGTGCATCTCAGGAGTCTGAACACGTGCCCCGGCACGCCTCGGACCACACACTTTCCTAAACCGTCAGGTGTGCACGAAGCCCCGCTGCGGGCTTAACACTCTTGCAAAGTTACTAAGACCCCGGACGAGGTTCCGCGGGTCTTCTGGGTTGTTTTGGGGGAGAGTGTCGGTGCGTGGGGGAATAGGCAGTGGTTCAGGGCTGGGGGCCCGGCTTGATCCATGTACGCTATACAGCGAAGGTGAGAGGCGCAAGTATTCTCCTAGCTCGAAGCTAGGGGGTGCATCTGTGGGTGGAGTGTACTCTGGTTCTTCTGGAAAAGCCGGTGGGGGTTCTGTGGTAGGATGAAGCATAGCTTCTAGTACTGCTACTTCTTCCGTGTCGACCGCTAGCATAGCGTTGCGAGTGGCAGGGGAGGGGGAACTATACTGTGAGGACATCAAGGATAGGTTTTCGAACTGTGTGCAGAGTGTAGTGATGTCGGGGAGTGGTGAAGACTCCATGGTCAATTCTTGGGGGTTTATAACCATTCTCTGAATGGCCTTGGGGTTCTTATCGTGGAATTCCTTCACTTTCTCGGAGGCGTTACCTAGATTCTGTTTTGGTTCCCAGGAATCATGTGCCTCGGAGAATCCTTTCCACCAGACAAGATATTGTAATGTCTTTGCCTTCCCTGTTCGCCTTGAGGCTAACACATTGTCCACCTCCCACTCTTCATGTCCTTCGATCAGGTCAGGAGGTGCCTCAGGGAAGTTAGGTCCATGTAGTTCCGTCTCCTTATATGGGTGGAGGACAGTTGCGTGGAATGCATTGTGGATCCTCCATGCAGCTGGGAGATCCAGTCTGTACATCACGGCGCTGAGTACTTCCATCACTTTGAAGGGTCTGAAGCGTTTGGCCCTTAGTTTCATTGTGGGGTGTGTTGTTTGTAGATGGGTCCCTTCCAACCAGACCTTCTGATCCACTCGGTATCTTTGGAAGTGTGGATCCTTGGTCCAAAGAGATTGTGCCTTACTGATGGCTTCTTGGACGCTTTTCCTGGCTTCTAGAAGTTGGGACTTTCGTTCTTCTATTGCCGGTACATTTCCGACATGTGTGGGTTGATGGGTGCGGGGAATGAATCCCATCCATAGTTCGTACGGGGTTTCTTTGTGGTTGAAGAGGGACGGGAATTTATCATGTACTGGGCGACCTTGAGCCAGTCTGCCCAGTTATCTTGCTGATGGTTGCAGAAGATTCTCATTATGGTTTCCACTGTTTGATTCGTCCGTTCCGACTGTCCGTCGGTTTGGGGGTGGTATGCGGAACTCATGTTTTGTTTGATGTCCAGTTGGGCGCAGAGTTCTTTGAAGAACTGTGATGTGAACCGCGTGTCTCTATCCGATATGATTCTTTTTGGGAGGCCCATGTAGGGGAATACATGGTCTCTGAAGAGCCTTGCGACTTCCTCACTCCCCATGTCTTCTCGGCATGGGATTAGAATTACGGCCTTCGTGCAGTCGTGATCGGTGATGGTGAGAATTGTATCACAGCCGTGTGATTCGGGTAATTTCATGATGAAATTGACTGTGATAGTGGCAAAGGGGGTTGTGTCTTCACCAGGACCGATCAGCACAATGGGGGGCATGTTGCGGTGCGTAATTGTTTTTACTGCTTGGCAAGTTGCACATCCCTTGACGTAATCTTCCACGTCTTTGTGGATGGTGGGCCACCAGTAGTCTCGTTTTAGCATTAGGTAGGTCTTCCAGACTCCAGGATGCCCCGATGTCGGAGTATCATGGTACTCCTGGAGGAACATATGTCAGAGTTGTATATCTTCAGGGACCACTAGTGATCCCACTTTCCACCAGACCTTCCATTCATCTTGATAGATGCCATGCTTCCTTTTCCAGCTTTGGCATAGTTGGTCATGTGTCTTTTGCAACTGGTGGATTTGTTGTTCCAGGATGGAGATTTCTATTGCCCTGGCAAAGAGCTCATTAGGAAGGGCTGTGGTTTCTTCATTATCTGCCAATCCGTCATCATGGTCTGGACGTCGGGATAAGGGGTCTGCTTGGTTTCGCTTGCCAGGGAGATGGACTAATTCGAAGTCGAAGTCTGCCAGGAATGCAATATAGCGGGCCACACGTCGGTTCAGTTTTTGAGGGTGTCGGTAGTAACAGAGATTGTCGTGGTCTGTATAGATTGTCAGTTTGTGGGGTGATCCCATCACAAGGTGTCGGACACGTTTGAGGCCTTCAATGATGGCTAGGAATTCTCAGTCTCCGATAGAGTAATTTCTTTCTGCTGCATTCAGTGCCTTTGAATGGTAGGCTACTGCTCGTCGTTTGTTGTTGTCGTCTCTTTGGTAAAGGATGCTGCCGAGTGCGAAGGCAGAGGCATCGACTTCAAGTTCGTACGGTTTGGCTGGGTTTGGGTGCCAAAGGACCGGTTCGGTGGTTACTCGCATTATGAGTTCGTCTAACGCTTTTGTGCATTTTTCGGTCCAGATAAAGGGGGTTCCCTTCTTGGTGAGGTTGTGTAGTGGTCAGGCTATTGCTGCAAACCCTTGGATGAAAGGTCGCTGATAGCCGAGCACCCCTAGGGTCTTTCTGACTTCTTCTACCGATTTGAGAGTTCTGGGCCATTCTGATATCCCCTTTACTTTAGCAGGGTCGATACATACTCGTCCTCCTCCTACAAGCCATCCGAGGATTTCCATTTTGTCCTTTTCGAATTGACATTTCTTTGGTTTTAGGAAGTAGGAGCATTCTTCCATTTTGTCTAGAAAGTCGTGGACGATCTGTTTGTGTAGTTGGCAGCCTTCCTCGTTGTTGGCCGTGGCCACCCACCAATCGTCCATATAGTTTCCCAGGTTTTTGGGGTATTTCTGGAGTAGGGGGCGGAAATCTCGATGCATGGTTCGTTGGAAGAAGGGGGGTGCGTTTGTGAGCCCGAAGTACATGACTCGGGGAACGTAGGTGCCTTGGGGAGTTTTAAACGCCGCTTTGGTTTGATCTTCTTCAGCGATGCGTATGTTATTATATCCCCAGTGAATGTCAAACTTGGAGAAAAGTAATTTGCCATGTAGCCTTTCCAGTGCAGACTGTATATTGGGCAGGGGGTTATTATCTCGGACTGTGTACTTGTTCAACTGTCGATAGTCCATGATAATTCTTTTCTCCGAGCTGTCTTTTTTGTTGATGAAGTAGACCGGTGCCATATAAGGGGAAGGTCCTTTGTAAATTCGCCCAAGTTCTTCTTCTTCGAGAATCCATTTTTGCAGGAGTTCTCGCTCGTCTTTGGATAGGGGGTATACCTTGCAATTTAGCTCCCTTGGTGCGTCTGGGGTTAGTTTGATGGTCATGTCTTCGGATCGAGCGGGTGGGAAGCGTCGTGCTTCTTCTTCCGAGAAGACTTTTTGATGTCTTCGGTATTCCTTTGGGATAGTGTCGATGGTAAGGTGGATTTTATCTTTGTCCGCCTTTTGGGCCCATTCTTGTGCAATGTTGGTTCGTCGCACGTAGATGGCTTCGTCTTCTTTGGGTTTTCCTAGTTGTTTGATCGCCTCTCTTTGCATGAAAAAGATGTTTTTGGCGACATGCATGTATCGGCTACTCTGGAGTTGTACTGATTCTCCTGAGACCTTTCCTGTCTTCCAATTGATTTTTGGATTGAAGTCGTAGAGGAAGGGGTATCCTAGGATGATGCGATCCTTTCCTAGGCTTGTGATGTAGAATCTCTGGAGCATATGTTTTTCTCCTTTGACGATATGTAGCCAGCAGTAGTGTGTGATTTTTCCTTGTTTATTTTCTGTGCCGTCGACGTTGTGGACCATGACTGGTCGGGTGAGTTCTTTGTGCCCTATTCGGGGTCGTTTCCAGGTGTCTTCGTCAATGAAGTTGTCGGTTGCGCTGCTATCTATGAGGGTGGATTCATCGGCCTTGGATTGCAAGGTGCGAAAAGAAACATTCATATTCAGAGTCGAGAGTTTCCTAATGTACATTGTGTCTTGCAATCCTATTGCTCTAAGCCAGACCGTCGGCTTTGAGCTTCCTAAAAATCCGCCTTTGCCGATAGTTCCTCGTAGAGGTTCTCTCGGTCTTCAATGGTCATTCCTCTAATGTACTGGAGGACGTCCTTTTTGGTATAGGAGGGGGGTGCGGTGGTCGAGGTTTCAGCTCCCTATGCTGTTCCTCTTCCTTGTCTTCATTGATTACCACAGCTCGGACCTTGGGCTTTTCTTTGGTGTACTGCCCTTGGGAGCTGCGGGGTCGATCTGGGGTTTTTCCTTTGCCTTTGTCAGGGCAGGCTCTGGACATGTGTCCTAGTTTGCGGCATCGGAAGCACCTTCCTTCTTTCATGAGTTTGGTGCGTTCTTCGTCGGTTAGTTTTCCCGTGGTGCGGATGGCATCGATGTCCATCGTGTTTGGGTCTTTCTGTCATTTTGGTGGGGTGGGCTTTTGGTAGCCACGCATCCTATTGGCTCTGGTAGAGATATGACCCGGTCCTCCTTTGGGTCCGATGTTGTCATTGAGGTCTTGCCATCGTTGGACTGTCTTTCGGGTTGCGTCGTACCACTCTTCCATGGTTGCTGGTAAGGTCTCTCGTTGGCGGATGACGCGGTGAAGTCCGACCGGTAGGATGTCTTGGAACAGCTTAATTGTTCCTTCCGCGTCTGGTCCCCATCCCGCTTCCCTGATAAGATGTTTGAAGAGTGTGATAGAGGAGTCGACCTTGTCTATGTCCAGTTCCATTTTTGTGAGACGGGAGTATGTGTCTTGCTTTTTAGTGGAGTCGGTAAAGGCATCTCTGAACGCTCTTGCAAACCATTCCCAGAGGGTTGGGTCATTTTCTGCGTGTGTTGGGGGGTCTCCTGTGATCGGATTTCCTTTGACTTTGATGGACAGTTGGTCCGCCATGTTGTATGCCCAATCGTCGACTAGCGGTCCTTTGATAAAGGTAAGGGCGTAAGCCACTTGTTCTGCTTTGTTCGTAAAGGTGGAGTTGTGTTGGTTGAGGAGACAATATGCCCCGAATTGTTGCATGAAACGTTCTGCGTCTTTCCTGTCTCCTTGGAAGATTTGGGGAATCATTCCTTTGAGGGCTTCGCTGCGGGGTGGTGCGGCTGCTGCTTGTCCGGCTGCTGCTTGTCCAGCTGCTGCTTGTCCAGCTGCCAGTTGGCCTCCGCCGCCGCCTCCACCGCCGCTGCCTCCTCCTCCTCCGCCTGGTTGTCCTCCGGCGGGTGGTTGTCCTCCGGCTGGTGGTTGTTGAGGTTGTCCTCCTCCTGCTGGTTGTCCTCCAACTGGGAGTTGTGGAACCTGTGCTGGTCCGGCTATTTGTGCCGGTTGTACGTGGGCTACGGCAATTGCTGCCATTGCTTTTGTGAGTTGTTCGATGACCGGTGTGTGAGCTTGGTCTGTAGTGGGGATGTCTGGATCTGATACTGGTGAAGTGGTTTCTACTTCAGGGACGTCGTCACTTCCTTGTGTAACTTCTGTGTGGATTCGTTCGAGATCTGGGGCGAGTAGGAATGGTTGGTTTTTGGTTCCTAGTCCTGATGCTTGAGGGTTTTTGATCTCGTCTTCTCTGCTAACTTCATAGCACTGGTCGATGGTCCAACTGATTTTGTACCAGGTTCCGTTGATGTATTCCACAGGGTATGTGTATAACCCGTCTCTGAGGTGATATGCTGATCGTCCCTCAGTTCGTGATTCTAGCCAGAAGGCTTTTCCTTGTATCTCTATAGGGAGGTCGTCTGCGGTTCTATTTCTGAACCTGATGTCAGGGCTCTTTGAGAGCTTTTGTTTCCTTCCGAGGTCGAGTAATATGTCAGCCATGTTGGCTTAGGAGAAGCTCGACTTGTGTTAAGCCCGCAGCGGGGCTTCGTGCACACTTGACAATTTAGGAAGGTGTGCAGTCCGAGGCGTGCCGGGGCACGTGTTCAGACTCCTGGGATGCGCGTTGATTGGTATAGCCCAATCACTAAGCTTCGAAGGCAAGGTCCGCCTTTAAGGACCTTTTAAAGTGTAGATGGAAGAGTAGAGAAGAGGACCGCGCAATGAGCAGGAGTAGACAAGAAGCTGCAATTGTAGCAAAGTCGAGCTTAAGGCTCAACTGTCCGTAATGGGTCCTATATATACAGGTTCGAGTCGTGTATGACTAATAACACTACAACCGATTGGTAAGTCGGTTTGTCAGTCCATCAGTCAGGTTCAGTCAGTGTATAGTACAGTTAGTCAGCCAGCGGCGCATATCAGTCAGCGGTACAGTAAGGAATCTCAGTCAGCCAGTCCGAACAATGAGCCACGGGTGTGTCGTACATGAGTCAGGGGATCACGTGATCCCAGCCAATCCGTCGGTCCGTAAAACACCTCACCTCTCTCCGTACTAGAAATGGAGCTTATCATGTTTGAACATCTCGTAGATGAGAAGTTGGGACGCCATGCTGTTGATCGCCCGTTGTTTGATTTCTGCATAGGTGTTGACCTTGGGGGGTTTGACTATGTCGTTGACGATGGACTTGGTCAGTCCTTTCAAGAAGTACCTGACTGTCGCGGGTGCTGTGAGCGGGTATTCAGCCTTTCGGGCGACTCTTTCGAAGTCTTGGATGTATTGGTTGACGTCGGGCCATTTCATCTTCATGCTTTCTATCTGGAGACATGCCCGTTCTTCGGCTTGTGTGTCTTGGAATTGATTCCAGAACTTGTTCAGGAAGTGTACCCAGACGTTGGGGACGTCTTCAATGAGTGGGTCCAGTCGGTCCACCCAGTCTCCTTGGTTGAGGGCCCATTCATCTACTGTCGGGCCTTTGATAAATGTCAGTGCTATCGCTACGCGGCGAATCCAGGATTGGAGGCCGGGGACCGTGGTGTTTACGCGGAAGTAGTGTCACAGTTCGTTTATGAACTGGTCTGCTTTTGCTCGGTCTCCGTCGAACTCCGTGGGGGCACTCCCCATGAGGCGGGTGTCTTGGTTTGCTGGGGGCATGGGTGGTGCTGCTGGGGGGTTGGGGGCTCCGGGGTTTCCTCCTCCGCCCGGGTTGCCTCCTCCCCCTCCTCCGGGGTTGCTGCTCCCCCCTCCGGGGTTGCCGCTCCCTCCAGGGTCGTTACTCGGTTGTCGCTTCATTGCCGTGTCTAACTTTCTCTGCACAGAGGCCGCTATCTTGGGTTTGGTGGCCGTGGTGGTGGTAGTTGTCGCTGTGGTGGTTGCCATGGTGTACTCGTGTATTAACGGAGTAAATGGCCGGGTGGTAATGAGTGGGGAGTGTCTAATGATGATGTTGGTGTGGTCTTCCATGGGTTCCTCGTCTGTGGTGGGCGAGTTAGGTTGTTGGTCCATGGAGACGGGGGATGGGGGTCGGACGTTGTCCTTGTCGTTGTCGGAGTCAGGTGGGATGGGAAGGAATTTCCCTGCTTCGCGTCTGCAGCGGAGCCTCTCTAGTGCATTTAGCTCGTTGTGAGCCTCAATGTCTGGTCTCCTAGGTCCTCGTACTAGTTTGAATTTGTCTCTGTCTTCCTCGAGGTAGACTTGGGTGAGGAATCCCTTCTCGTTGTGTATCCAGACATGGGTTCCGTCTATGCAGTCCTGTGCCTTCTTGGTCATATCAGGGTGGTATAGTATTGCTATCCTGTCATATCCGGGGATGACTCCTTTGTTGATTCTTTGCAGGTGTGCGTTCTTTGGCGGTCTGTCGTTGTCCCCAAAGTCCGTGAGGTATTCCTTGGGTGGGGCCTCCGTGATGATAAGAAAGTTGAGTCTAATGTCACCGCTGCTTATGTGACGATAATGTATAGACTCGGAGTGGTAGTGTCAAGGCTCTCTTCGGCCGCCTTCTGGCTGGGAGTGTGGAAACAGATGATATTGTCTGCGTAAGACGGACAGGAGACTCAACTTAGCGACCTAGAGTCACTGTTGAGTCGTATATATACAGGGATATGGGGTACTAGGGCAGGGGGCACGGAACACGACTAGGAGGTACCAAGAACATGCATACATAGGGTCGAGTCACAAGGCGACTCGTGTAGTCCGTCCACATCAAACGAGGCATACAGTCGTACATACTAATCGAGACCTACCGTTCCCTCGGGCTCGTCCAACTCCATCGGGCTGTCCTCACAGCTGACATCTCCGTCAATCGAGGAGGGGAAGTCCCAGGGTCGAGGGGACGGTAACACGAAATGATGGCAAACACGATGAGTTTGTCGTCCAGTGTGAGTCCGAGGGCTGAGATGGTGCCTGCTGCGCGCACTAGGGAGTTGATTTGAGGTTGTAGGGGTTTGCTATCGGAGAGCATGCCCTGGAACACCTCATCTATCAGGTGAATGATTTGTTGTTCACCCTTCCCTTCATAGCGGACTGATAGCTTCTCCCAGTGTGTTTTAGCGGATGTACTGGTAGCAACAGTACTCAGGGGCTCATCCTTCAATGTCAGGATGATTTGAGCACGTGCCTCCCAATCCTTTTTCGCCCAATTGGACTTCTCATCGGCTGTGGCAGAGGAACCAGGCTGTGCAATGGTGCCTGTGACTATATCCCAGAGGTCCTGGAGTTTGAGGACTGCTTAAGTTCTGATCTTCCAGAACACATAGTTGCTCCCATCATTTTCAAGATGGGGGAGATCATATAAGCAAAGGGAACCCTTGGAAGTAGTGGTACTGGAGGTGGTGGTCACAGCTCTGGCAGTGGAAGCATTTCCACCTTGTGATGGGGACACAGTTGTTAAACCCGCAGTGGGGCTTCGTGCACACTTGACGGTTTAGGAAAGTGTGCGGTCCGAAGTGTGCCGGAGCACGTGTTCAGACTCCTGAGATGCGCGTTGATTGGTATAGCCCAATCACTAAGCTTCGAAGGCAAAGGTCCACCTTGAAGGACCTTTGAAGTATAGATGGAAGAGTAGAGAGGGACCGCGCAGTAGACAGGAGTGTACAAGAGGCTGCGATTGCAAAGCAAAGTCGAGCTTAAGGCTCAACTGTTCGTACAGAGTCGTATATATACAGAGTCGAACCTCGTATGACTAATAGTCTCAGAACCGGTTGCTAAGCCGGTTTGTAAGGGATCAGTCATCCACCCTATCGTACAGTAAGCATGATGCGTGTTAAGCCCGCAGCGGGGCTTCGTGCACACTTGACCGAAAGGGAAAGTGTGCGGTCTGAGGCGTGCCGTGACACGTGATCAGACTCCTGAGGTGCGCGTTGATTGTTATAGCACAATCACTAAGCTCCGAAGGTGAGATCCGCCTTTAAGGACCTCGAAGGATAGATGGAAGAGATGAGAGGGCCGCGCAATGAGCAGGAGTATACAAGGAGCTGCGATTGCAAAGCAGAGTCGAGCTTAGGGCTCAACTGTTCGTACGAGGTCATATATATACAGGTTCGAATCATGTATGACTAATAGTCCTATAACCGATTGGTAAGTCGGTTTGTCAGTCCATCAGTCATGCTCAGTCATCGTATAGTACACTGTCAGCATGATGCACGTATCAGTCAGCCTCTCAGTCATCAGTACAGTAAGAATCTCAGTCAGCCAGTCCAGTCAGGGAGCCACGTGTGTATCATATGTGAGTCATGGGATCACGTGATCCCAGCCAGTCCGTCGGTCCGTAAAACACCTCACCTCTCTCCGTACCAGAGGCGGAGCTTATCAATGCGCTTGTGAGTCATCCGTCAGTCAGCAGTATAGTAAGAGCCTCAGTCAGCCAGTCCAGTCGAGGAGCCATGCGTGTATCGTATGTGAGTCATAAGATCACGTGATCCCAGCCAGTCCGTCGGTCTGTAAAACACCTCACCTCTCTCCGTACCAGAGGCGGAGCTTATCACCACCCTCCCCTCAAAGGAGCGCTTCCACGCGCTTAGTCGGATCCCTCGTTATCGCCGGGGACGTAATCATAGTCGGGAGAGGGGGAGCGAGGGGCGTAAGAAGGGCCCGCGTTCTCGAACTCGTCGAGGACGACCTGGGTGATTGCCTGTCGCATGGCAATCCCCGCGCTGCTGAGTTCCCCTTTGCAGAGGTCATTGCATCCTGCGTTGTTATGGTCGTACTCTATCTCTCGTTCTTCTAAGGTGAGATATCAGGCGTGACATTGGCGGGTGAGGTAGTGGCCATTAGCATGGCGGCGGCGGCCTCCGTAAGGACAGGTGGCGGGCATTTGATTGCGGAAGAAGCGGTGGTGGCGGGGGACTCGGCACCAGCCAGATGTCGAGATGGAGCAGAGGTGGTGAGGCGTTTCGCAGTGAGTGGAGAGGTGATCGTACCACGGGCAATAAGAGCATCGCTTTCGCTCTTCGAACTCGTCCTGGGCCAATGCATCATCAGTAGCGTTCTCGCTATTCCAGGAGATCCGACTGCCGGCACCTCCTCTCAACCTGGAGTCGGGTCTGGTCACCCTGCTGTATGGTGCGACATTGCGCCTCTCTCGTCGGTGTCGCCGTGCCAATTCTCCTCTTTCGTGATCTTCATCCACTAACTCCAGGAGTCGTTCCCGTGCGTTGGCCTGGATGAGTCTCTGGCGAACCGCCTTGGTTCGGCCAACGTGTGCGAGTTGGTGGATCCCGAACTCAGCCCTCCTCTTCTGTATGTGGGCCTCGAGAGCTTGGATTTCCTTGAGGCAGAAGGCCAGCTTGCGCTTGTCAGCCTCGAGATTGCGAAGGCGCATGACGTCCGCCTTTACCCCGTAATCTCCCAAATCCTCGATCGCCCTTTCCATCGGGCCTCCAATCATCCTTTCCTCCATCAGCAAGGTGAAGTACCTGTCGTCGCGGTAGTCGGCAGGTGCCGCCCATGATGCGGGGGCGGCCTCTAGGGTGTCTGCATACACCGGTCGCCCAGCTCCCATGGTTCCATAGATCGTGGGCTCTCCTGTGATATTGTCGATGCGGAAGCGCATGAACCTTGCATCCACCTTAGTCGTCGGTTCCGCTTCAGTTGCCGGGACCTGGATGGCGGTGCGATGGATCTCCGGTTGAAACCTCACCCAGTCGTCTCCTGGGTGTGTTTGTACGAGGTCGTCCACATCCACTTCGATGGTGTAATGTGAAGGGAAGCTGTGCATAGATGTGGCGGGGGAGGAGCTCGGTGTCGCACTCGAAACCGAAGACAGTGGAGTGGCGGCGCGGTGGACCTCGTTAGTTTCGGGGTCCAGTACTAGGGGGTGGTCAGCCTCCTCCTGTCGTTCTAGCATGAGTTGTGCTGCCGCCAGGCCACTCGGGGAGTAAAAGAGTCTTTCCCTCGCAAAGCTACTAAGACCGCGGACGAGATTTCGCGGGTCCTCTGGGTTGCTTTGGGGGAGTGGGTTGGTACGTGGAGGAATGGGCAGTGGTTCGGGACTGGGGACTCGGCTTGGTCCGTGTACGCTATATAGCGAAGGTGAAAGGCGTAGGTATTCTTCAAGCCCAAAGCTGGGGGGTGTGTCTGTGGGTGGAGCGTATTCGGGTTCTTCCGGGAAGGCCGGTGGTGGTTCGTTGGTGGGGTGTAGCGAGGCCTCTAGCACGGCGACTTCTTCTGTGTCGACGGCTAGCATGGCATTGCGAGTGGCAGGGGACGGCGAACTGTAGTTTGACGACATCAGGGATAGGTTTTCGAAATGGGTGCAGAGGAGTGAGATGTCGGGGAGTGATGAAGAACCCATAGCTGATTCTTGGGGGTTTATAACCATTCTTCGAATGGCCTTGGGGTTCTTATCGTGAAACTCTTTCACTCTTGCAGAGGCGTTATCTAGATTCCGTTTTGGTTCCCAGGAATCATGTGCTTCGGAGAATCCCTTCCACCGGACGAGATACTGTAGCGTCTTTGCCTTTCCTGTTCGCCTCGAGGCTAACACGTTGTCCACTTCCCACTCCTCGTGTCCTTCGATCAGGTCTGGAGGTGCCTCGGGGAAGTTAGGTCCATGTAGTTCCGTCTCCTTGTATGGGTGGAGGACAGCCGCGTGGAATGCGTTGTGGATCCTCCACGCGGCTGGGAGGTCCAGTCTGTACGTTACGGCGCTGAGTACTTCCGTTATTTTGAAGGGTCCAAAGCGTTTGGCCCTTAGTTTCATTGTGGGGTGTGTCGTTTGCAGATGGGTCCCTTCCAGCCAGACCTTCTGATCCACTCGGTACCTTTGGAAGTGTGGGTTCTTGGTCCAAAGGGATTGCGCCTTGCTGATGGCTTCTTGGGCGCTGTTCCTAGCTTCTAGAAGTTGGGACTTTCTTTCTTCGATTGCTGGTACATTCCCGACACGCGTGGGTTGATGAGTGCGGGGAATGAATCCCATCCATAATTCGTATGGGGTTTTTTTTGTGGTCGAAGAGGGACAAGAATTTATCATGTACTGGGCGACCTTGAGCCAGTCTGCCCAGTTGTCTTGCTGGTGGTTACAAAAGATCCTCAATATGGTCTCTACCGTTTGATTCGTTCGTTCCGATTGCCCATCGGTTTGGGGATGGTATGCGGAACTCATGTTTTGCTTGATGTCCAACTGGGCGCAGAGTTCTTTGAAGAATTGCGACGTGAACCGCGTGTCTCTATCCGATATGATTCTTTTGGGGAGGCCTGTATAGGGGAAGGCATGGTCTCTGAAGAGCCTTGCGACTTCTTCACTTCCCATATCTTCTCGGCATGGGATCAGAATTACGGCCTTCGTGCAGTCGTGATCGGTGATGGTGAGAATCGTATCACAGCCGCGTGAGTTGGGTAATTTCGTGATGAAATCGACTGTGATGGTGGCGAAGGGTGTTGTGTCTTCACCAGGACCGATCGGCGCAATGGGGGGCACGTTGCGGTGGGTGATTGTCTTCACCACTTGACAGGTGGCGCATCCCTTGACATAATCTTCTACGTCTTTATGGATCGTAGGCCACCAGTAGTCTCGTTTTATCATCAAGTAGGTTTTCCACACTCCGGGATGTCCCGACGTCGGAGTATCGTGGTATTCTTGGAGGAACGTTCGTCGGAGTTGTATGTCTTCAGGAACCACTAGTGATCCCGCTTTCCACCAGACCTTCCATTCATCTTGATAGATGCCGTGCTTCTTCTTCCAGCTTTGGCATAGCTCGCTGTTTGCCTTTTGTAGTTGATGCACCTGCTGTTCCAAGATCGAGATTTCAATTGCTCTGGCGAAAAGTTCGTTCGGCAGAGCTGTGGTCTCTTCATTGTCTGCCGATCCGTCGTCATGGTCTGGACGTCGAGATAGGGGATCTGCTTGGTTTTGCTTGCCCGGGAGATGGACCAATTCGAAGTCGAAATCTGCCAGGAATGCAATGTAACGGGCCACCCATCTATTCAGTTTTTGTGGGTGTCGGTAGTAACGGAGGTTGTCGTGATCCGTGTAGATGATCAATTTATGGGGTGATCCCATTACTAGGTGTCGTACGCGTTTCAGGCCTTCTATGATGGCCAGAAACTCTCTGTCTCCAATGGAGTAATTTCTTTCTGCTGCATTGAGTGCTTTTGAGTGATAGGCCACTGCTCGCCGTTTGTTGTCGTCATCTCTTTGATAGAGGATGCTCCCGAGTGCGAAAGCAGAGGCATCGACTTCGAGTTCATACTGTTTGGCGGGATTTGGATGCCAGAGGACTGGTTCAGTGGTAACTCGCGTGATAAGTTCATTCAACGCTTCTGTGCATTTTTCGGTCCAGATGAAAGGGGTTCCCTTCTTGGTGAGGTCGTGTAGCGGTCGGGCTATCGCTGCAAATCCTTGGATGAAAGGTCGCTGGTAGCCGAGCACTCCTAGGGTCTTTCTGACTTCTTCTACTGATTTGAGGGTTCTGGGCCATTCTGATATCCCTTTTACTTTAGCCGGGTCGATGTGTACTCGTCCTCCTCCTACAAGCCATCCAAGGATTTCCATTTTGTTCTTTTCGAATTGACATTTCTTTGGCTTCAGGAAGTAGGAACATTCTTCCATTTTGTCAAGAAAGTCGTGGACGATTTGTTTGTGCAACTGGCGGCCTTCTTCATCGTTGGCTGTGGCTACCCACCAATCGTCCATATAGTTTCCCAGGTTCTCGGGGTACTTTTGGAGTAAGGGGCGGAAATCTCGATGCATGGTTCGTTGAAAGAAAGGGGGTGCGTTTGTGAGTCCGAAGTACATGACTCTCGGAACATAGGTGCCTTGGGGAGTTTTGAACGCTGCTTTGGTTTGATCTTCCTCAGCGATGTGTATGTTATTATATCCCCAGCGAATGTCGAACTTCGAGAACAGCAGTTTGCCGTGCAGCCTTTCTAATGTAGACTGGATGTTGGGCAGGGGATTGTTATCTCGGACCGTGTACTTGTTTAGTTGTCGGTAGTCCATGATAATCCTCTTTTCTGAGCTGTCCTTTTTGTTAATGAAGTAGACGGGTGCCGTGTAAGGGGAAGGTCCTTCATAGATTCGTCCGAGTTCTTCTTTTTCAAGGATCCACTTTTCCAATAGCTCTCGTTCGTCTTTGGATAAGGGGTATACCTTACAGTTTAGTTCCTTCGGTGCATCGGTGGTCAGTTTGATGGTCATATCTTCTGAACTTGCCGGTGGGAAGCGTTGTGCTTCTTCTTCTGAGAAGACCTTTTGATGTCTTCGGTATTCCTTGGGGATGGTGTCGATGGTGAGGTGAATTTTATCTTTATCCGCCTTTTGGGCCCATTCTTGTGCGATATTGGTTCGTTGCACGTAGATGGCTTCGTCTTCCTTGGGTTTTCCTAGTTGTTTGATCGCCTCTCTTTGCATAAAGAAGATATTTTTGGCGACATGCATGTATCGGCTGCTTTGAAGCTGTACCGAGTCTCCTGAAACCTTTCCTGTCATCCAGTTGACCTTTGGGTTGAAGTCGTACAGGAAGGGGTATCCTAGGATGATGCGATCTTTTCCTAGGCTTGTGATGTAGAATCTCTGGAGCATGTGTTTGTCTCCCTTGACGATACGGAGCCAGCAGTAATGGGTGATCTTCCCTTGTTTGTTTTCAGTGCTGTCGACATTGTGGACAGTGACTGGTCTAGCCAGTTCCTTGCGTCCTATCCCAAGTCGTTTCCAGGCGTCTTCGTCGATGAAGTTATCGGTTGCACCACTGTCTATGAGGGCAGATTCGTCGGCCTTGGATTGCGAAGTGCGAAAAGAAACATTCATATTCAGAGTTGAGAGTTTCCTAATGTACATCGTATCTTGCAATCCCGTTGCTCTCAGCCAGACCATCGGCTTCGAGCTTCCTAAAAATCCACTTTTGCCGATAGCTCCTCGTAGAGGTTCTCTCGGTCTTCAATAGTCATCCCCCTTATGTACTGGAGGACGTCTTTTTTGGTGTAGGAAGGAGGTGCGGTGGTCGAGGTTTCAGCTTCGCTATGCTGTTCCTCTTCTTCATCTTCATTGATTACCGCCACTCGGACTTTGGGTTTTTCTTTGATGTACTGTCCTTGGGAGCTGCGGGGTTGCTCTGGGGTCTTTCCTTTGCCTTTGTCGGGGCAAGCTCTCGACATGTGTCCCAGTTTGCGGCAGCAGAAGCACCTTCCTTCTTTCATTAGTTTGGTGCGTTCTTCATCCGTTAGTTTTCCCATAGTGCGGATGGCGTCGATGTCCATCGCGTTAGGGTCTTTCTGTCGTTTCGGTGGAGAGGGCTTTTGATAGCTCCTCATTCGGTTGGCTCTGGTCGAGATGTGACCAGGTCCTCCTTTAGGTCCAATATTGTCGTTCAGATCTTGCCACCTTTGGACTGTTTTTCGGGTTGCATCGTACCACTCTTCCATAGTTGCTGGTAGGGTTTCTCGTTGGCGGATGACGCGATGGAGTCCGACTGGTAGAATGTCCTGGAACAGCTTAATTGTTCCTTCTGCGTCTGGTCCCCACCCCGCTTCCCTGATGAGGCGTTTGAAGAGTGTGATGGAGGAGTCGACTTTGTCCACGTCTAACTCCATTTTTGTAAGACGAGAGTATGCATCTTGTTTCTTAGTGGAATCCGTGAAGGCGTCTCTGAATGCCCTTGCGAACCATTCCCAGAGGGCGGGGTCGTTTTCTGCATGTGTCGGGGGATCTCCTGTGGTGGGGTTTCCTTCTACCTTGATAGATAGTTGGTCCGCCATATCATATGCCCAATCGTCGACCAGTGGTCCTTTGACGAAGGTGATGGCGTAAGCCACTTGTTCCGCTTTGTTGGTGAAGGTGGAGTTATGTCGGTTAAGGAAGCGATATGCTCCGAATTGTTGCATGAAGCGTTCCGCGTCCTTCCTGTCTCCTTGGAAGATCTGGGGGATCATTCCTTTGAGAGCTTCGCTGCGGGGTGGTGCGGCGGCTGCCTGTCCTGCTGCTGCCTGTCCAGCCGCTGGTTGGCCTCCGCCGCCGCCTCCTCCGCCACCGCCTGGTTGTCCTCCGGCCAGTGGTTGTCCTCCGGCTGGTGGTTGTCCTCCGGCTGGTGGTTGTTTTCCTGCTGGTTGTGGAGCTTGTGCTGGTCCGGCTACCTGTGCCGGTTGTACATGAGCTACAGCGATTGCTGCCATTGCTGCTGTGAGTTGTTCGATGACCGGTGCGTGAGCTTGGTCAGTCGTAGGGATGTCTGGATCTGAGGTTGGTGAAGCGGTTTTTGCTTCAGGTGCTTCGTCACTTCCTTGTGTGATTTCTGTGTGGATTCGTTCGAGGTCCGGGGCGAGTAGGAACGGTCAGCTTTTGGTTCCTAATCCTTTTTCTTGAAGATCGATGATTTCGTCTTCCCTGCTAACTTTGTAGCACTCGTCAATGGTCCAGCTGATTCTGTACCAGGTCCCGTTGATGTATTCCACAGGGTATGTGTATAACCCTTCTCTGAGGTGATATGCTGATTGCCCTTCAGTTCGTGATTCTAGCCAGTAGGCCTTTCCCTGTATTTCTGTAGGGAGGTCGTTGGTGGTTCTATTTCTGAACCGGATGTCGGGGCTCTTTGAGAGCTTTTGTTTCCTTCCAAGGTCGAGTAGTATGTCAGCCAGGTTGGCTTTAAGAGAAGCTCGACTTGTGTTAAACCCGCAGCGGGGCTTCGTGCACACTTGACGGTTTAGGAAAGTGTGCAGTCCGAAGTGTGCTGGAGCACGTGTTCAGACTCCTGAGATGCGCGTTGATTGGTATAGCCCAATCACTAAGCTTCGAAGGCAAAGGTCCGCCTTGAAGGACCTTTGAAGTATAGATGGAAGAGTAGAGAGGGACCGCGCAGTAGACAGGAGTGTACAAGAGGCTGCGATTGCAAAGCAAAGTCGAGCTTAAGGCTCAACTGTTCGTACAGAGTCGTATATATACAGAGTCGAACCTCGTATGACTAATAGTCTCAGAACCGGTTGCTAAGCCGGTTTGTAAGGGATCAGTCATCCACCCTATCGTACAGTAAGCATGATGCGCTTGTGAGTCATCCGTCAGTCAGCAGTATAGTAAGAGCCTCAGTCAGCCAGTCCAGTCGAGGAGCCACGCGTGTATCGTATGTGAGTCATGGGATCATGTGATCCCAGCCAGTCCGTCGGTCCGTAAAACACCTCACCTCTCTCCATACTAGAGGCGGAGCTTATCAACAGTGCTTGCAGTACTCATTTCTAGGGTGTGTGGTGCTTAGTAAGTCTGGCAGTTGATAAATGGAGTTATTTAGAGACAGGCAGGTCTCATAATCTGTAAGCATGTGGAACACATACTCAGTCTCCGAAGGTAAAGACTGTATTAATATGGATCTACCTGTAAGCGTGTGGAACGCGTACTGAACAGGAGATGAGTATGATGTAATCAACTGACTAAGCGAGAGATAACTGACCTCAGTCTCCGAAGGTAAAGACTGGGGTATGGGGGAACAAACAGGGGGTTCTTATATACAGTATGGCTACTAGTAAGGAATGTTAGGTGTCCATGATTGAATGGAAAGTAATGAAAAAACAGTCAGGTATACTGGCACCACAGGAACGTGTGCTAAAGCTTGACAGCCCGATCCAGTTGTGTGGCACCATGCAGTGGCTGCACTTCCAACAATCTGTAGCTGTTGGCCATTTAGTTGAGTGACTGGATGGACAGTAGATGGGGGTGCCGTACCTGTCACATGACCGTCAAAATGGATGGCCGTACCTGTTAGACAGACAGTGCACAGCCCTAGCTGCAGTATGTGGAAGCTCCAAGGAAACTCTGGGAAAGAAAGAAACAATAATGGTTATTGAAGTGATGTGGCATGTCCCAGCCATGTCGCCCAGAGATTTGGCTATGAAGCAGAGGTCAAGGCCAGTGGCCTCAGTCAAATTTGATGACCTTGATAGGTGGTGTGGATGTGGTTCGGAATTGTGGTTGTGGGAATAGTTAGGAAGGTGGACAGGTTGAGGGCACACAATGAGATGAGATCACTGCAACCAAAAAACGAACAAGTCAACATTCACGGTGTTAATCGCCATGTGAAATTTTTGCACTCTGCTGTTAAGCCCGCAGCGGGGCTTCGTGCACACTTGACCGAAGAGGAAGGTGTGCGGTCCGAAGCGTGCCATGACACGCGATCAGACTCCTGAGGTGTGCGTTGATTGTTATAGCACAATCACTAAGCTCCGAAGGTGAGATCCGCCTTTAAGGACCTCGAAGGGTAAATGAAAGAGCTGAGAGGGCCGCGCAATGAACAGGAGAGTACAAGGAGCTGCAATTGCAAAGCAAAGTCGAGCTTAAGGCTCAACTGTTCGTACAAGGTCGTATAAATACAGGTTCGAATCATGTATGACTAATAGTCTTATAACCGATTGGTAAGTCGGTTTGTCAGTCCATCAGTCATGCTCAGTCATCGTATAGTACACTGTCAGCATGATGCGCGTATCAGTCAGCCTAATCAGTCATCGCCAGTCATTGGTACAGTAAGAGCCTCAGTCAGCCAGTCCAGTCGAGGAGTCATGTGTGTGTCGTATGTGAGTCATGGGATCACGTGATCCCAGCCAGTCCGTCGGTCCGTAAAACACCTCACCTCTCTCCGTACCAGAGGACAGAGCTTATCACCACCCTCCCCTCAAAGAAGCGCTTCCACGCGCTAGTCAGACCCCTCGTTGTCGCCAGGGACATAGTCATAAGTGGGGGAAGGGGAGCGAGGGACGTAGGAGGGACCGGCATTCTCGAACTCGTTGAGGACGACTTGGGTGATTGTCTGTCGCATGGCAATCCCGGCACTACTAAGTTCCCCTTTGCAGAGGTCGTCGCACCCGGCGTTATTGTGGTCGTATTCTATCTCCCTCTCCTCCAATGTAAGGTAACGGGCGTGGCGTTGGCGGGTAAGGTAGTGGCCGTTGGCATGGCGGCAGCGGCCTCCGTAAGGGCAGGTGGCAGGCATCTGGTTTCTGAAGAAGCAGGTGGTGGCGGGGAACTCGACACCAGCCCGACGTCGAGATTGAGCAAAGGTGGTGAGGCGTTTCACAGTGAGTAGAGAGGTGGTCATACCATGGGCAGTAGGAGCAGCGTTTGCGCTCCTCGAATTCCTCTCGTGCTAGTGCATCATCAGTGGCGTTCTCGCTATTCCAAGAGACCCTACTGCCGGCGCCTCCTCTCAACCTGGAGTCAGGCCTGGTCACTCTGCTGTATGGCGCGATATTGCGCCTATCTTGTCGGTGTCGCCGTGCCAATTCTCCTCTCTCGTGATCTTCATCCACTAACTCCAGAAGTCGTTCCCGTGCGTTGGCTCGGATGAGTCTTTGGTGGACTGCCTTGGTTCGGCCGACGTGTGCGAGTTGGTGGATCCCGAATTCAGCCCTCCTCTTCTGTACGTGGGCCTCGAGAACTTGGATTTCTTTGAGGCAGAAGGCCAATTTGTGCTTGTCGGCCTCGAGATTGCGAAGGCGAATGATGTCCGCCTTCACCCCGTAATCTCCCAAGTCCTCGATCGCCCTCTCCATCGGGCCTCCGATCATCCTTTCCTCCGTCAGCAAGGTGAAGTACCTGTTGTTGCGGTAGTCGGCAGGTGCTGCCCATGATGCGGGGGCGGCTTCCAGGGTGTCTGCGTACACGGGTCGCCCAGCTCCCATGGTTCCGTAGATGGTGGGCTCTCCCGTGATGTTGTCGACGCAGAAACGTACGAACCTTGCATCCACCTTAGCCGCTGGTTCTGCTTCCGTTGCCGGGACCTTGATGGCGGTATGATGGATCTCCGGTTGAAACCTCACCCAGTCATCTCCTGGGTGTGTTTGTACGAGGTCGTCCACGTCGACTTCGATGGTGTAATGCGAAGGGAAGCTGTGCATAGATGTGGCGGGGGAGGAGCTCGGTGTCGTACTCGAAACCGAAGACAGTGGAGTGGCGGCACAGTGGACCTCATTAGTCTCGGGGTCCAGTACCAGAGGGTGGTCAGCCACTTCCTGTCGCTCCAGCATGAGTTGCGCCGCTGCCAGGCCACTCGAGGAGTAAAAGAGTCTTTCCCTCGCGAAGTTGCTAAGACCGCGGACACGGTTTCGCGGGTCTTCTGGGTTATTTTGGGGAGTGTGTCGGTGCGCGGGGGAATGGGCAGTGGTTCGGACTGGGGACTCGGCTTGGTCCGTGTACGCTATATAGTGAGGGTGAGAGGCGCAGGTATTCTTCGAGTCCAAAGCTGGGGGGTGTGTCTGTTGGTGGAGCATAGTCTGGTTCTTCTGGGAAGGCCGGTGGTGGTTCATTGGTGGGATGTAGCGAGGCCTCTAGCACGGCGACTCTTCTGTGTCGATGGCTAGCATGGCATGCGAGTGGCAGGGGACGGCGAACTGTAGTTTGACGACATCAGGGATAGATTTCGAAGTGGGTGCAGAGGAGTGAGATGTCTGGGAGTGATGAAGACTCCATAGTTGACCCCTGGGGGTTTATAACCATTCTCCGGATGGCTTTGGGGTTCTTATCGTGGAATTCTTTCACCTTAATGAGGCGTTGTTCAGATTCCGTTTTGGTTCCCAAGAGTCGTGGGCTTCGGAGAACCCTTTCCACCGGACAAGGTACTGTAGCGTTTTTGCTCTTCCTGTTCGCCTTGAGGCTAACACGTTGTTACTTCCCACTCCTCGTGTCCTTCGATCAGGTCAGGAGGTGCCTCCGGGAAGTTAGGTCCATGTAGTTCCGTCTCCTTATATGGGTGGAGGACAGCCGCGTGAATGCGTTGTGGATCCTCCACGCGGCTGGGAGGTCCAGTCTGTACGTTACAGCGCTGAGTACTTCCGTTATTTTGAAGGGTCCAAAGCGTTTGGCCCTTAGTTTCATTGTGGGGTGTGTCGTTCGCAGATGGGTCCCTTCCAGCCAGACCTTCTGATCCACTCGGTACCTTTGGAAATGTGGGTTCTTGGTCCAAAGGGATTGCGCCTTGCTGATGGCTTCTTGGGCGCTGTTCCTAGCTTCTAGAAGTTGGGACTTTCTTTCTTCGATTGCCGGTACATTCCCGACACGTGTGGGTTGGTGAGTGCGGGGAATGAATCCCATCCATAATTCGTATGGGGGTTTCTTTGTGGTTGACGAAGGGACGAGAATTTATCATGTACTGGGCGACTTTGAGCCAGTCCGCCCAGTTATCTGTTGGTGATTGCAAAAGATCCTCAGTATTGTCTCCACTGTCTGGTTTGTTCGTTCCGACTGTCCGTCTGTTTGGGGTGGTACGCGGAGCTCATGTTTTGTTTGATATCCAACTGGGCGCAGAGTTCCTTGAAGAATTGCGACGTGAACCGCATGTCTCTGTCCGAGATGATTCTTTTAGGGAATTCCAGTGTAGGGGAATGTGTGATCTCTGAAGAGCCTCGCTACTTCCTCACTTCCCATATCTTCTCGACATGGAATCAGGATTACGGCCTTCGTGCAGTCGTGATCGGTGATGGTGAGAATTGTATCACAGCCGCGTGAGTCGGGTAATTTCGTGATGAAATCGACTGTGATAGTGGCAAAGGGTGTTGTGTCTTCACCAGGACCGATCGGCACAATGGGGGGCACGTTGCGGTGGGTGATTGTTTTTACCGCCTGGCAGGTGGCGCACCCTTTGACGTAATCCTCCACGTCTTTATGGATCGTGGGCCACCAGTAGTCTCGTTTTAACATCAAGTAGGTCTTCCAGACTCCGGGATGTCCCGATGTCGGAGTATCGTGGTATTCCTGGAGGAACGTACGTCGGAGTTGTGTGTCTTCAGGGACCACTAAGGATCCCGCCTTCCACCAGACCTTCCATTTGTCTTGATAAATGCCGTGCCTTTTCTTCCACTTTTGGCATAGTTCGCTGTTTGCCTTTTGTAATTGATGGACCTGTTGTTCCAGTATGGAGATTTCAATTGCTCTAGCGAAGAGTTCGTTTGGCAGAGCTGTGGTCTCTTCGTTGTCTGCTGATCCGTCGTCGTGGTCTGGGCATCGGGATAGAGGGTCTGCTTGGTTTCGCTTACCTGGGAGGTGGACTAATTCGAAGTCGAAGTCAGCCAGGAATGCGATGTATCTAGCGATGCATCGGTTCAATTTTTGTGGGTGTCGGTAGTAGCGGAGGTTGTCGTGGTCCGTGTAGATGATTAATTTGTGGGGTGATCCCATCACTAGGTGTCGTACACGTTTCAGGCCTTCTATGATGGCCAGGAATTCTCTGTCACCGATGGAGTAGTTCCTTTCGGCTGCGTTTAGTGCTTTTGAATGATAGGCTATTGCTCGTCGTTTGTTGTCATCATCCCTTTGGTAGAGGATGCTCCCGAGTGCGAAAGCAGAGGCATCTACTTCAAGTTCGTATGGTTTTGCTGGGTTCGGGTGCCAGAGGACCGGTTCGGTGGTTACTCGTGTGATGAGTTCATCCAACGCCTTTGTGCACTGCTCAGTCCAGACGAAGGGGGCGCCTTTCTTTGGTAAGATCGTGTAGTGGTCGGGCGATGGATGCGAATCCTTGGATGAAGGGACGTTGGTATCCTAACACTCCCAGGGTTTTCCTGACTTCTTCTACTGATTTGAGAGTTCTGGGCCATTCGGATATACCTTTGACCTTCACTGGATCAATGCGGACTCAGCCTCCTCCGACAAGCCACCCTAGGATTTCCATTTCGTCCTTTTCGAACTGACATTTCTTTGGTTTGAGGAAGTAAGAGCATTCTTCCATCTTGTCCAGGAAGTCGTGGACGATCTGTTTGTGTAGTTGGCGGCCTTCTTTGTCGTTGGCCGTGGCCACCCACCAATCGTCCATGTAGTTCCCCAGGTTTTCAGGGTACTTCTGGAGTAGGGGGCGGAAATCTCGGTGCATAGTTCGTTGGAAGAACGGGGGTGCATTCGTAAGCCCGAAGTACATTACTCGGGGAACATAGGTGCCTTGGGGAGTTTTAAACGCCGCTTTGGTTTGGTCCTCTTCAGCAATGCGTATGTTATTATATCCCCAACAGATATCGAACTTAGAGAAGAGTAATTTGCCGTGCAGTCTTTCTAGTGCGGACTGTATATTGGGCAGGGGATTGTTGTCTCTGACTGTGTACTTGTTCAGCTGTCGGTAGTCCATGATGATTCTCTTCTCCGAACTGTCTTTCTTGTTGATGAAGTAGACTGGTGCCGTGTAGGGCGATGGTCCTTCGTAGATTCGTCCTAGCTCTTCTTCTTCGAGAATCCATTTTTGTAGAAGTTCTCGTTCGTCTTTGGATAGGGGGTATACCTTGCAATTTAACTCCCTTGGCGCGTCTGGCGTTAGCTTGATTGTCATGTCTTCCGATCTTGCCGGAGGGAAGCGTTGCGCCTCTTCTTCGGAGAATACCTTTTGGTGTCTTCGGTATTCTTTCGGGATGGTATCGATGGTGAGGTGGATTTTGTCTTTATCCGCCTTCTGGGCCCATTCTTGTGCAATATTGGTCCGTCGCATGTAGATGGCTTCATCTTCCTTAGGTTTCCCTAATTGTTTGATCGCCTCTCTCTGCATAAAGAAGATGTTTTTGGCGAGATGCATGTATCGGCTGCTTTGAAGTTGTACCGGGTCTCCTGAGACCTTTCCTGTCTTCCAGTTGATTTTTGGGTTGAAATCGTAAAGGAAGGGGTATCCTAGGATGATGTGATCTTTTCCTAAGCTTGTGATGTAGAATCTCTGGAGCATATGTTTGTCTCCCTTGACGATGCAGAGCCAGCAGTAATGGGTGATCTTCCCTTGTTTGTTTTCAGTGCCGTCGACATTGTGGACGGTGACTGGTCTAGCCAGTTCCTTGCATCCTATCCCAAGTCGTTTCCAGGTGTCTTCGTCGATGAAGTTGTCGGTTGCGCCACTATCTATGAGGGCGGATTCGTCGGCCTTGGATTGCGAAGTGCGAAAAGAAACATTCATATTCAGAGTCGAGAGTTTCCTAATGTACATCATATCTTGCAATCCCGTTGCTCTCAGCCAGACCGTCGGCTTCGAGCTTCCTAAAAATCCGCCTTGGCCGATAGCTCCTCGTAAAGGTTTTCTCGGTCTTCAATAGTCATCCCCCTTATGTATTGGAGGACGTCCTTTTTGGTGTAGGAAGGGGGTGCAGTGGTAGAGGTTTCGGCTTCGCTATGCTGTTCCTCTTCTTCGTCTTCATTAATTACCGCGGCTCTGACCTTGGGCTTTTCTTTGGTGTACTGCCCTTGAGAGCTGCGGGGTCGATCCGGGTTTTTGCCCTTGTCCTTTCCTTTGTCCGGGCAGGCTCGGGACATGTGTCCTAGTTTGCGACAACAGAAGCACCTTCCTTCCTTCATCAACTTGGTGCGTTCTTCATCTGTCAGCCTTCCGGTGGTACGGATGGCGTCGATGTCCATTGCGTTTGGGTCTTTCTGTCGTTTAGGTGGAGAAGGTTTTTGGTAACTCCGCATCCTGTTGGCTCTGGTCGAGATATGGCCGGGTCCTCCTTTGGGTCCAATGTTGTCGTTTAAATCTTGCCATCTCTGAACCGTCTTTCTGGTCGTGTCATACCATTCTTCCATGGTTGCTGGCAGGGTTTCTCGTTGGCGGATAACGCGATGGAGTCCGACCGGTAGGATGTCTTGGAACAATTTAATTGTTCCTTCTGCGTCTGGTCCCCACCCTGCCTCTCTGATGAGACGTTTGAATAGGGTGATGGAGGAGTCGACTTTGTCCACATCTAGTTCCATTTTTGTGAGACGGGAATATGCATCTTGTTTTTTGGTAGAGTCGGTAAAAGCGTCTCTGAAGGCTCTTGCAAACCATTCCCAGAGGGCTGGATCATTTTCCGCGTGTGTCGGGGGATCTCCTGTGGTTGGGTTTCCTTCTACCTTGATAGATAGTTGGTC
Source organism: Russula ochroleuca (assembly GCA_015178965.1). Lineage (NCBI taxonomy): Eukaryota > Fungi > Basidiomycota > Agaricomycetes > Russulales > Russulaceae > Russula > Russula ochroleuca. The sequence continues at coordinate 127,006 of WHVB01000026.1, read as the reverse complement.
CGCCATGTCGTATGCCCAATCGTCGACCAGTGGTCCTTTAATGAAGGTAATGGCGTAAGCCACTTGTTCTGCCTTGTTTGTGAAGGTGGAGTTGTGTCGGTTTAGGAAGCGGTATGCTCCAAACTGTTGCATGAAGCGTTCGGCGTCCTTCCTGTCTCCTTGGAAGATTTGGGGAATCATTCCTTTGAGGGCTTTGCTGCGGGGTGGTGCGGCTGCTGCTTGTCCAGCTGCTGCTTGTCCAGCTGCTGGTTGGCCTCCTCCACCGCTGCCTCCTCCACCGCCGCCGCCGCCTGGTTGTCCTCCGGCGGGTGGTTGTTGAGGTTGTCCTCCTCCTGCTGGTTGTCCTCCTCCAGCTGGGGGTTGTGGAGCCTGTGCTGGTCCGGCTACCTGTGCCGGTTGTACATGGGCTACGGCTATTGCTGCCATTGCTTTTGTGAGTTGTTCGATGACCGGGGCGTGAGCTTGGTCTGTCGTGGGGATGTCTGGGTCTGAGGTAGGTGAAGCAGTTTTTACTTCGGGTGCTTCGTCACTTCCTTGTGTGACTTCTGTGTGGATTTGTTCGAGGTCAGGGGCGAGTAGGAACGGTCGGCTTTTAGTTCCTAGTCCTGACTCGTGAGGATCTTTGATCTTGTCTTCTCTGCTAACTTCGTAGCACTCGTCGATGGTCCAACTAATTTGGTACCAGTTCCATTGATGTATTCAATAGGGTATGTGTATAACCCTTCTTTGAGGTGATATGCTGATTGTCCCTCGGTCCGTGATTCTAGCCAGAAGGCTTTTCCCTGTATTTCTGTAGGGAGGATCGTCGGTGGTTCTATTTCTGAACCGGATGTCGGGGCTCTTTGAGAGCTTTTGCTTCCTTCCAAGGTCGAGTAGTATGTCAGCCAGGTTGGCTTTAAGAGGAAGCTCGACTTGTGTTAAGCCCGCAGCGGGGCTTCGTGCACACTTGACTGAAGAGGAAGGTGTGCGGTCCGAAGCGTGCTGTGACACGCGATCAGACTCCTGAGGTGCGCGTTAATTGTTATAGCACAATCACTAAGCTCCGAAGGTGAGATCCGCCTTTAAGGACCTCGAAGGGTAAATGAAAGAGCTGAGAGGGCCGCGCAATGAACAGGAGAGTACAAGGAGCTGCAATTGCAAAGCAAAGTCGAGCTTAAGGCTCAACTGTTCGTACAAGGTCGTATAAATACAGGTTCGAATCATGTATGACTAATAGTCCTATAACCGATTGGTAAGTCGGTTTGTCAGTCCATCAGTCATGCTCAGTCATCGTATAGTACACTGTCAGCATGATGCGCGTATCAGTCAGCCTAATCAGTCATCGCCAGTCATTGGTACAGTAAGAGCCTCAGTCAGCCAGTCCAGTCGAGGAGTCATGTGTGTGTCGTATGTGAGTCATGGGATCACGTGATCCCAGCCAGTCCGTTGGTCCGTAAAACACCTCACCTCTCTTTGTACCAGAGACGGAGCTTATCATCTGCTCGCGGGCAATTCGTGAACCATGAACCTCAGTTGGAACAATTCACACTCTCGTTGCAGGGACTGCCATGCTTGATTCATGGTTATCATGCGCTCAATTCACACAATCGGGGGATTTATTCATGGTCAGATTCACACTTTCCTCATGAGAGGGATGTCCCTCGACTTTGGTTCTCATACTCTTCAGTCACCCCTCCTGCTATCCTCCGCATCTGCATCCCCTCCACACAATATGCCCAAGAGTTGTTCTTACCAGGAAGGGCCCTCCCATGCCATTCAGTTAGCTGATCGTCCCCTATGACAATCTCTTTATTGTAAGGTCAATCGCCACCGTCACTGGCATGACAGCAACTTGATGCCCAAGATTGAGATTCAAGCTGGAGGGGAGATGATGACATTGAAGAATGTCGGTGAACTCTATGATGGACCAGTTGGGTGCCTCTGCATCAGAGGTCACCTGTGTCGTGCTTGAGTGTCAACTCACCAGGTATTTTGGGTAGACATGTGTGTGTGGAGACCATCCAGTGCACTTGAGATATTCTCAATGATCCTTGGGAATATTTCACTTGAGTAAAATAGTGGCTTCTACGTTAATCCATTCAGCAATAGAGACATTTTTTTGGCAATCTGGTAGCTAACTTCTAGTAAATTTAGGGCAGATTAGCAGCGTCGCCACTGGGAGCACGCCTCTCGAATTTAGCTGCCGCTTACACGTCCTTATTGCGGCTATTTCACTTTCTGATAATCTGTTCCCACACTAGCCTCGGTTGGCAACTCAGGTTTTCCCTGATGCTGCCAAAGAGACAAATGACAAGAATAAAGCAAAATTATTGTAAAGAAGGGGAAGTGTACTCGAGAGCAAGAGAAATAGTTAAATAGGTCATAATGTCTGAGTAGGAGCAGTGCGACAATAAAACAGCATATAAGCACACCGGTCGTCCATCCGCTCATTATCACCGCTCCCGTGCCGCACTGCACCTACAGTTTCATCGTCAATGTGTAGCCAATCTTCCCCATCACCGTTGTCTCCATTCGGATGGAGCACGTCGACTGTATAGTGCCCGCTGCCTGCGGACTCGCCGTGGTGGTAAAGCACCCCATACAACTTGTAGTGCACTTGCTCCGCGAACTTCCCGGCAACGGGCGCCATGATTTCTGGACCAACCAAGTCACGAAAAATTCCTTAGTCTTTGGCTAGCACGAAGGAAACACACACACCCCGTAGAAGTACAGCCCGAATCCACCTACGTCTCGCCAGATGGTCGCAGAAAGCCCGCGGTAGAGTGCGCGGATGCCACCTACGCGGTAGACGTGTTGCGCGACGGCGCGCGCGGACGCGGGGGATGCGTGTCCAGTTTCGAGGGGTTGCTGCTGCTGCTTTTGCTGCTGGATCTTGATGAGTTCGATCAGCGTCGTGAGCAGCCTATGGAGGACATTTGGTTTCTTTCTTTTTTGGTGGGAGGAGGAAGGGACGTATATAGAGGCAAGACCACAGCATGCACCAGCTAGAAAGACCTGGTCGAGCGCGGACTACTGATCCTGGGCGTCGTCCTTATCGTGCCGCATTTGGAGCTTCGTGAAGAAGTGGTACGTCGCGAAGAAAATCCAGTTCAGGACCAGGGCAGTGGCCTGTCAGCGGAAGTGGTGGTGTACATTAGGGCGGGTTGGAGTAGGGGCGGCGGTCCGTTCAGCTCGAGGAGAGGGAGGGGAGGGGGAGAGCCTACGGCGGACCACCCGACGCACCAGTGGAGAGGAGATACCCTTGAAAAGCCCATGGAGGTGCTCCTCGCGTGTGTCACTAGTGCGCGAAAGGTGGAGCGGTATCGGGCGTTTGGCGATGGGTTCTGGAATCTGTATTTCACTTGTCGAATTATGATGGCCCTCTGTCAGTTTGAGGGGAAACAAATCCGACGACTAGACCAGCGGTGCCAGCGAGAAAATCGAGTGTCGCGTCGAGTGTCGTGTAGAGTTTGTCTGGAACGATGATGTCGACGAAATATTAGTAAGCTGATCAGTTGGCTGCGCGCCATTTCCATTTCCTGACGAGACCGACGTAGACATGGACCAAATCCGGCGCTGCGCGGCTGCACTGTCATCGCTTCTCATTCCGTCTCCGCCCACGTGGCTTTTTCCCACCCAGTTCATCGCCGCAAGTCTGAAACTTGAAGTAATTTGACTGCATGACTGCAATACTGATCACCCTTCCTAACCTGCCGGCATTGTATGTCCGATGGCGTCTTTCCAGGGGATGCTGTAATCTAGTCAAAAACGCTTCAGCTCGTTGTACATGTGTACACTGCCTCCTTGACAAGTCCTTGTAAACCCTCGACAGTAGTCGTCTCGGCGGACTAGGAGGGGCCGTCGCCGTTGCGACTTTGAAAAGTCTCGCAACCTGTTACAGTCGTTGCATCATCCGCGTGAACTGTTCCCTGACATTGTGCTTCCCAGAAACACAATTCGCTTCCGTCCACGCTGTCGTTCTCGTACGAGCAGGTGGTCTACGAAACATTTATTCGCGTTTCAATATGCGCGAATTGACACGCCAATATAACCCCAACAGCTGCGCCCCCGATAACTACGTGTGCTTTGTGCGGAACTTCCATGTTTCTCTGGTTGACGGGCGAGCACCGCATGATGGTCGTTCTGCCTCGCGGGCATGATTTCCCTGGGGAGAAAATAATATAGCTCTCTCAGACTGAAGGCTGACAGCACCAGCTTTCCTGGTTTATAAACCCTGGCATCCGTACCATCTTGAATGTGCAATGCCCCTTCGCCTTCCGAAACCCATGATCTCGTTACTGTTTCTCTTTGCTCTCGCCTCTCTCGCGCTTGTCCGTGCTACAGCCGTAAATGTCAATCGTCAAGCCATCACCCTGCTCAGCTCCGCGCAGATCGATGCGTTCGCTCCATTCACACACCTCGCGGGCGCGGCATATTGCGATCCATCCACAACAAAAACGTGGACATGTGGAGGTCCGTTCATTCACCGTCCTGTCCTCGAAGCACGCTCCAAGGTAGTTTTGTTGAAACGGTGCTTCCACAGCTCATTGCGAAGCGATCCCCGACTTTCAACCGGTTGAAGCTGGAGGTGATGGCAATGCCATCCAGTTCTGTAGGCGAACGAACTGCGACTGACGTGATCTCGAATAATGCTCATGAGCCCCCCCCCCCAGGGTATGTCGGGTACTCCAAATCGTTGAGCACAGTCATCGTCGCGCATCAAGGAACAGATCCCAGCAAATTGTAAGTTACTATTCCTCGCTGGATTTTCCCGCTGTATCTGTCACCTATCTCAAAAAACGCCCTCCAGACTCGCCGTCCTGACCGATGCCAGTGTTCCCCTCGAACAACTCGACACGTCACTCTTCCCGGGAATTCCATCGGACGTGGAAGCCCATAGCGGGTTTGTCGATGAACAAGCCAAGTATGGTACCCCAGTCACCTTTTTAATAACTACTTCGCATGCTAACAATGATGATGCACACAAGAACCGCATCGGAAATTCTCTCCGCCGTCGAAAATACCCTCTCGACGCAAGGCCTTTCGTCCGTCACCGTCGTCGGCCACTCTCTAGGTGGGGCGCTCGCCCTCCTCGATGGCGTTTACCTTCGCCTACAGCTCTCTAAGGATGTGACGGTTAAGGTGATCAGCTACGGCATGCCCCGCGTCGGGAACCAGGCTTTCGTCAATTTTGTCGACAGCCAGCTGAGTCGAGTCGTGACGCACGTGAACAACCAGGAAGACCCCATCCCGATTGTGCCTGGCATGGACTTGGGGTACCACCACCCGTCAGGCGAGATTCATATACTGGATTCTGGCGCGTGGGACGCTTGCCCTGGTGCGTTTCTCCTCTCTCTCTTAAGCTCGTTTTCTCTTCCTGCGTTTGTGTTTGGTGTGGTGTGGTTTTGAATGATTGGGCTCTGACGTTGTGCAAACTATTCAGGTCAGGATAACCCTTCCGACTTGTGCATAGTCGGTGATGTGGAGAACATTTTTGAGGGAAACTTGAAAGATCACGACGGGCCGTACGCGGGGATTACCATGGGTTGCTGATACAGTACTTTGGCGACGGATCCGTTCCACGCGAGAAGGGAAAAAAAGTAAAAGTAAACGTTCGAATAGCCCCGACGTTACCAGGCGTCACCAGGGGGGGTTGGTAATCCGTAGTATACTCTATGTTACTGTCCCAACGTCATTTGGGCGTTAGCAAAATATTTGTCAAATATTTATCTCAACGATTCTCGCAACATGTACCACACCCACTCTGAAAACCCCAGTAAAACACATTACACGAATGCATCCCTGCGAGATGCACCTTGGACAATCGGGTAGAGAATAGAATCTATATCCCGTTGGACCAAAGTGCACGAAATTTGACGCGGAGGGCCACATCTCCGTGCCCTTGTTGCCTTCCTCATCATGTCATGATGATTTCTTGCTCGCGATAGCCGTAGACATCTACACCAGCCGAAATAAAAAGGAGTAAGAATGAAGATGATGACATAATCACGACTGTTTCTGGTTTTGGAACCGAGCGGAGCTTGTATTTGTGGTTTTTCTTGGTGACCACCTCCGCCTCGCCTATTCGTCGCAACTCATCATGGATGTTGACATGAAAATCAAGGATGACCCTGACAAGGACAAGGACAGAGACTACGACAGAGACCGTGATAGGGAGAGAGACCCGCGGCGTGAAAGGGACCGCGACAGGGACCGCGACCGCGAGAGAGACAGGGACCGTGACAGACGAGACTCTGGTATGCATTCCTCCAGTTATCATTTCTTTTGCCATCGCTGACAAATATACCGTCTTGTTTCTCATCGCAGCTCGAAGCAGGCGCGGTGGCGGTGGCGGTGGCGATCATTGGGAACCTGAAGACCGCGAGCGACGCAATGACGTGCGTTCCGTGGTCCTTTCTTTCACTCTAGTGCCTCATATCCTTACCTCGTTCTTAGCGTCGACGGCGCTCACGCTCGCCACGCTCTCGTTCTCGTTCTCCTTCCCGCTCACGGCGTCGCTCGGCTTCGCCCAGCCGCCGTCGTTCGCGTCGTTCGCGATCCCGTGGCGGCTCTTCGCGCAGCCGTTCACGCGACCGTGATCGCAAGCCGTCGGAAGCACTCCCGCGCTCTCTTGGCGGGCCGATAAATGCACCGCACGAAGAAGCGGCCGAGTTCGCCAAACTTAGCAAGCGGGAGAACCGCGTGTATGTCGGCAACCTCAGTTACGACGTCAAGTACCGTGACTTAATCGAGTTCATGCGGGGAGGTGGGTGGGGGTGTTTTAATAGCTGGATTCAATTTTTTTGTTTGTGGCGGCTTTTTGGCGGCAGTGGAGGCATGCAGGGAGTATGCAGGGACGAGAGGGTCTAGAAACGGCCGATGAGAGTTGTGGGGGTCTATTTCGTTTTCCCGGTTTCGACGGGGCCATAGTGAGACGCAGGATGGTTGAGCTGATTGTCGGGGTTATTAGCTGGGGAGGTCCTGTTCGCCGAGGTGCTCGTCACGCCAACCGGCATCTCTAAGGGGTGTGGGTATGTATCTCTTTTCACTTGCCTTCTCCGGCGTTCCGAATCTTCTGACATTGTTGTTAGGATTGTCGAATTTGCCTCTCAGGAGGACTCTCAGCGTGCAATTCGTGAGCTTTCAGAGCAACCCCTTTTGGGTCGTCCTGTTTTCATTCGAGAGGTTCGCTCTAATTTTCTGCTCGACCTTGATTTATCCACGAGTTCACAGGACCGGGAGAATGAGTCGCGCTTTGGCGCAACACCTGTTCCGGGAAAAATAGGTATGGCAATGGCTGGCCAAGGTCTCACCGCTGGACCACCACCTCGTCCGGCACACCATAACTCCTTTGGTCAAAATCCGGGTAATCAGCTCTATGTTGGAAATGTGAGCGTTCCCGCCACATCGTTATCGGTCCGAACACTCAGTCCTTTGAAGTTACCCTATCAAGCAGGGTGGCAGGATTTGAAAGATTTATTCAGGTCTGCGGGGAACATTATTCGCGCCGATATCAATATCGGGGCAGATGGTCGGCCTAAAGGCAGTGGCACAGTGATATTTGAGACAGCAAAGGATGCTCAACAAGCTATCAGTGCGTGACAGTTTATCTAATCATCTTGGTTTGCAGTATTTATGATACGACCAGGCATGTACAATGGATTTGACTGGTACGGTCGTATCCTTGAAGTCCGCGAGGTGAGGCTCACAACATATTGGTGTCTTGACGCTTATCGTCCTTGTTTAGGACCGTTTTGCCGGATTGTCTGGACCAGGGGGCTTCCGCGGTGGTTTCCGCGGTGGTTTGCGGGGCTTCAGAGGTGGCCTACGAGGTTCGTCCTACGGAGGACGCGGTGGGCGTGGTGGGTATGCTGCCAGCGGTCGCAACTTCTCGGACCAGGACTTGTACAAGGATTACTCGGGTCCGGACCAGCAGGCGGGCGGATACGCCGGAACGTATGATGGGGGGTATGCTGGAGGGTATGGTGGTAGTTATGGCGCGGGGGGTTACGAGTCAGAGCCCAGTCAACAAATCATGGTTCGAAACGTGAGTCAAAATTTCTGTATTGGACTTAGACCGGCGAGGTAGCTAATTCGACGTATTGGCAGCTACCATGGTCAACGGCAAATGAGGATCTGGTTGAGTTATTTGAGACCACGGGTCAGGTTGAACTTGCAGAGATCTTATTTGATGGCACACGGTCGAAGGGTGCGGGTGTGGTTCAGTTTGCGCAAGTTGCAGAGGCAGAGACAGCCATTGGTGCGTTCCTCCCTCTATTTTTCCTTCGTGTCTGAAATGGTAGGGGATGCAGCCAAGTTCCAGCAATATATGTATGGGGGACGACCCCTGGATGTACGCTATAACGACCGCTGGCACACATTTACCCCTACAGCAGCTAAAGGTGGTCAGGCAGTGCCAATGCAGCCGGATGGCATGTGAATAGTTTACTGCTGTGTTTCCAACCAGGCCTCAACTCATATGGGTTAGTAGTCATATGTTGTCGTAGGGACTCAATTTCAGTAAAAGTAAAAGGCAGAGATGCCAATGGTGTTTTTGATACCAAGGTGGACGTCAAGCGAGTGGTCCACACCCACAGTGTTCATCGTTTCTCATTCGCGGGTCGTGACTTTTCTGGCTAGCTCATCGCCGCAAACTCTGCCCTATCTTCTCTAGTAATCTAGTCAAAAGTACTGTAGGTTACAGTAGCCGTCACGGCTTTTCAAAGTCACGCCACTAGCCGATTTTCAATTTTATTCGTGCGGTCAGTTCTCAGACGTTGTGCTTCCCACATGGCAGGAACGCAATTCGCTTCCATCCATGCTATCGTTTTCGCGCGAGCAGGTGGTTTACAAACACTCGATGGTCGATGGCGTTTCAATATAACTCAGGTGAGAGGAGGTGCGATGGTTCATACGGTTGAATGAAAGGGTTTTCGAAAAGTAAGGTTCGCCTAAGATGGTTGTCCTAAAAGGCACTGTGGATGAGCAGAAGGAAATGGAAGGTGGACCAATGCAGGGGGATGTTCGTCGAACACTCACTCAAAGCGCTTGTGTGCGGCCCGGGGGAGGCGCAACATGGGTGTCTCGTCGATTCCGTGTGTCGCCGAAGCGACCCGCCACATCGCCATCGATAAATCTCCGCTCCCTCTAATACCCTACTCGACCATCATGAATAAAAGCACTGAATAGTTTCACCAATTCCCCTCAGAGCCCCATTGTATTTCTTCATTCTCGCCCTCTAATCTCCATGTCCTTCAGCACCAGCCCTGGACAAACGCAGCAGCGCGGCCGGGCTGACGATCGTCTAGATCAATCCACAGATTCTACACCCCAGATCGGCACTCTTGGCGGCACTCCCCCCATGCAAACGCGACTTGCGAATATCCCAGCTCAAGTTTTTCAAGAAGCTTATGAAACTCTTGTGCTTCACATTCGCCCGGAATTTGACGACAGTCGGATTCAGCGAGACCTGAAACATGTTTGGATGAGCGTCCATGACGCTCTTAGGCATGATCCGAATCTGAAGGAACATCTAGTAGGTCGGGACGAATTTCTTAAAAATGTCAAGAACAGACCCGGAGGAGAGCAAGACTTTATCAAGTCTCTGAGAGACATGGCCAAAAACGACTCTTGGGAGCCTTTATTCGACGATGGTACATTGTTCTCTTCCTTTGGCTCCGACCACTCTCATCGTATTCTGTCTCTAGACGTCTTTATTACCTTAACGTCGCGATTCTGGAACATCAAAGATAGCCAACATCCCTGAATTAATGCGCGGTGCGCAGTCATATCAAATACCTCTATATCTTATAGATCGTCTCTGCAGCTACCGAACGCGCGTGGAGCTCCACCTTTCAAGGCAATGCTCAACTTGTCCTTCTTGAGACCATCGCCGATCTCCTCAAAAAAAGCATATCACCTTATGCAAGACTGACGAGCATAGTAAACTCGTCTGGAACGGGAAAGTCTCGCATGGTGGATCAACTTGGGGTAAAAATTATAACCGTACCTATGTGCCTCCGCCCGGAGGGAACACGAGGTTTTATGTTCAGCTCATTATTTTTGGCGTGCTTATAATCTGGGCCTAATAGGGTTTCCTCCTCCTGATATTCACCTACGCGATTGGCTTGTTCCTCGTGACTCAAGCGATCAATCTGCTGCTCAGAGGAGGCTACACGGATTCGCGTATTCTCTCTTAACTGTCACTCGCACTGCACTGGAGACAATTGTGATTGACTCGGAGGGAAAGGGTAGCTATCTTGTGGCTGCACCCCGAATTCGGTGCTAATGGCACTACAGATGTCGCAACGCTACCTAACCTTGATCATCTGGACGTCAAAAATATGTCCGAGATCGAGCGGAATAAGCATGTGTCATACGTCAAAGATCGCCAAGCGTGGCTGGCAGAGACCTTCCGCAACCACATGACTACTGGTCAATCATTCAATATTTCGAATACATATCGAAACAAATTCTACAAGAACGTCGCTGACTTGGCAGACGAGGTGAATTTCCTGACCTTCCTTTTCTTTTCAAAATAAATGACGGGTTTTGAAGTTTATGGGAAGCAGCCAAAGAGTGATTGGGAAAAATAAGGGCAGCCCTGGCCGGTACGAATCTGGAAACCGGGGGGTAGAGAAGGCAGGGGAATTGCTCTGTCGTTTCGTGGACCCGCACGGCCTGCTGGATTCGTCGAAAGGGCCACGACGCCCACTCGTCGTCTTTGCTTTCGACGAGGCTCATACCCTCACCGATAACCCGTCAAACACGCCGTGGAACTTCTTCTCGGAATTGCGTCGCATTCTTCGACAGATCCACGACCTCCCTATCTTTTCGCTCTTTCTTTCGACAGCGGGAAGGTTCAGCCTGTTCTCGCCTGACATTCGTTCAGACCCTTCGAATCGGATCAGAGATGCCAACTCCCGTCCGCTCGATCCAATTTCGGAGATCAGTTTCGACGATCTTGCATACCGTGCGCTGACAGATACTGTCAACTTGGATCGAGTGGTACAAACCGACTGGATCTCACATCTCGGTCGCCCGTTGTATGTCCACTCCGGTTACATCCTGAGAGTGCAGCTTACTTCCTACCTCGAGTAGATTCGGGTCTCGTTGGGACGCCATGCCAGTGACACCCGATTCAAGTCATCAAAGTGAGACCATGATTCTGGACTTTGCGAAACAGAAGCTGCTGGACGGAACCACTGACCTTGCCAAGGACAATCGGCCTGGGTCTCTTGCCTGCCTCTCCGTACGGTTCGCTCTCGAGTTTAATGTCGACGGAACAGCTCGAGATGTAGCGTGTGCACAAGTTGAACGGCATATGCGAATCTGCGTCGCAGCGACTACAGGATTCAAGAAGCTGGTCACCGTTTCCGGGTCAGAACCGCTTCTAGCTGAGGCGGCCTATGATCTTATGAAGAGAACGCAAATAAATGCGGTGCGACACTTGGCAGACCATTCGGATCTACACTGCATCGATCGTGGGCGGCGTGGTGAACTGGTCGCGGCGTTACTCATCATGCATGCGTACGACGAGGCAAGGGGGGAGGCAAGGGGGGAGTCATCTGGCAGGAGATGGGTCACTGTTGCCGATTTCATGAAGGCCCTACTTCCGACCTCACTTCCGACCTCTAAGCACGAGTCGCTGCACGACACCCTTCTGGAATGTCAGCCGACATTCTGGCGCGAGGGAGAGGACAAGGCATTCCGGGAGACATTCAAGGACTACGGGATGTGGTTCAACCATGTGATCAAAATTGAGGACAGCGAGATGTTCTCAGTCGACAACCTCTGGAAATTCGTGACACGTGGGGCAATGATATTGTGCTCGAATAACCAAAGAGGGATCGACATCGTTTTGCCCCTTTGTCACACTAAAGAGAACCTTTCCCCTCGCTCCGTGACAGCGATACTAATCCAGGTGAAGAATGCAAAAGAATTCGGAAAGGAGGTGAAATCGACGTTGTTTGACGCGATGGGTCCTTTCGACTTGGGCGTATTCCGAGTCGCCAAAGAGGGAGCTTTGGCCGAGGCGACACCGAAGCCGGTGATCCGACTTGTGTTTGCGCTCGCTTCTCCTGAGGCCAGCGTGGTCTTTCGGGGAGGAGCCACGCGTAAGAGTCGTCCGAATGAGTTCACCGCGTTCGATATCTGGCTTGCGGGACTGTCGGCAGACACGTTCAAGCAGGTTGGTTTAGATTTGGAGCCATATCGAACACTGCTTGATCGTTCGGTTCGACCGCATGATGCATTCGAATTGCTGGATGAACCGCTTGTTGGGGATGCGACGAAGAAGTTGAGAGGGTCTCGTAGGCGGAGGGTGGCGCCGTTGATGTTGACCGATCTTGATCATAATTCAATTCACAGGGAGGCAGCAGATTGAAATTTCGGTAGCAACTGAAGTACTTTTAGGATGTTCTCATTCTCTGATGTGTTCTCTATTGATCTTGACCTAACCAATTTGTACCTACAAACCGTATCCACCTTTTGTAATCGGACGCGCGTGGATCTGAACTCACATATTGGCCGGTTTATACGGCTCGCCACCTGTGTCAATAGTTGGAGGTCCACGCAACTTGAACTCGACGGGCAGTCCGAGATGAAGCGCGGTAAATACGGGTGATTTGAGAATTTTAACAACACAAGCAGTCTGAGACCTGAAGACTCGTGAAGAGAACTGGGTTCACCAGGAGTCGCTCAAGCCGCCAGTCTACCACCAGCAGGACCACTTGCTGTAGTAGCAAGTTCGAGAGCCATGATGGGGATACGCGCCTTGCAGCGTGAAGACCAAGGTGAAGACCCGTATCGCGTCGTATCTTCGCTACTGATCGATACTGATCAGAGTACTAGTAATACGAACAATCGACCTTCTCGAGCATGATCACACTTGCGATCACAAGAATGACAAGATTGCAATTAGGTTGTGGCTTGTTTGTTTCTCTTGGCACGCTGCTGATCAGGCTCGATTAGGTACAACAAGACATGGAGTCATCGCATCGCTCCGGCGTCTTTTCAACTCGAAGATTGGGAATTTCGCACATTGACAGAGTAAAAGAAGAGCGACACCAAATTTATTATATATCGGAAGAAAGAGTCTGAGTCTGAAAGACATGTGCTTATAACAGGAGCTCATGATATATACTGAGCCGATGGTCCGACGCTGATCCATGGTGTTAATGAAATGAGAATGGTGACGAAAATAAGAAATGAAATGAAAGGGAAAGCGGGGCTGGGGGAAAACCTGATCCGGGCCCTATGCGTCCTAACATGTCGCCCCTGTGCGATTTCAGGCAGCCCTGCGTCGGCCGATTCTGCACGCACCCTAGCACGCTCGCTCGAGGGCCTGAGTCTTGTCAGTTGTCCGTCGTTATCTTTGGGACGTGAGGTCGACCTGGCAGTGCTATAACCCGTTGGGGGCATGCGTTGTTCACATTTTGGGGTTGTCCGAGGTGTTGGAGCGCGGTCAGTCATCCTGGAACATCCCAGACATGTTTGGGGGGTTATTGAGGGGTTGATCGCTTCTGCTGCGTCCTGATTCGCTCTTGCTGCATTGCATGGCTCCAGATTCGATCATTTGAAGTGGGTGATGGGCTTGCCACTGGAGGGGCGCGCGGTCGATAGTGGAAGATGTGGTGTGCTTTGCTCCCGCACGCTGTCGGTTCGTACCGTGCCACCAGCATCCCGGGGTCTGTGCCGCGTGCGTACTGCTGCGCCTCAAGCGCATCACCGCTACCCTAGTAGACTGTGACTAAACAGCCTGGGAGATAGTCCAAGCCTTGAACTGCGAAGCCCGAGGAGATGGTGTCCGACCCGAAAGCGGTGGTGCTGGCACAATAGGCAAATGTGTGTCATCGGAGAACCGACAGGTGAGCTGGAGAAACTGGAGCCACTGTAGGTCAAGCTGTAACGCGATCCGACACGGTTGTCAGCCTAGACTAAACGTGAGACATCAGGAATAGACAGGTGGGCACTTTCTCCGGCATGAAGAGTGGTGATGAGAGACCTGAGAAGCGGTCAGCTGTGTCAGCACCACCATGGCTTGAGAAGACATGAGTGAGAGGAGGAAGGGAAACGATAATGATTGAATGATTGATTACTCGCACTTTATATGACAGTGGGAGTCGGAACATAACCGAAGAACAATAGAAAAGCAAAATAGGAGCTTGATCCGGATGGAAAAGCACATCGGATCAAGCACATCGGATCCTGGATAGCAAATGCGACAGCAGCCAAGAAAGGTCAAACACAAATAGACCACAATGAACGCAAACAGACCATCACAAAAATTCGAGTAACAGATCATATACTAGTAACAAGACATGGAGCCATCGTTTCGCTCCGGCGTCTTTTGACTGTTTTCATCTCGAAGATTGGGAATTTCGCACGTTGACAGCCAAAAATGAATAAAAGAAGAGCGAAACCAAATTTATTATTAGATTGGAACTTTTGGAAGAAAGAGTCTGAGTCTAAAAGACATGTGCTTATAACAGGAGCTCATGACATATACTGAGCCGATGGTTCGACACTGATCTGTGGTGTTAATGAAATGAGAACGGAGACGGGAAATAAGAAAAGAAACGAAAGGGAAAGCGGGATGAAAGGGGAAAAACTCCAGTGCCCAATGCATCATAACATGTTGCTCCTGTGCGATTTCGGGCTGCCCTGCATCGGCCGAATCTGCGTGCGCCCTAGTACGCTCGCTCGAGAGCCTGAGTCTTGTCACTTGTTGTCCGTCGTTATCTTTGGGACGTGAGGTCGACCTGGCAGCGCTATACCCCATTGGGGGCGTGCGTTGTTCAGTGTTCACGTTTTGGGGTTGTCCAAGGTGTTGGAGCGTGATCAGTCATCCTGGAGGTCCTGAAATCTTGCCTGAAATCGTCCCACATCAGGCAACTCGAAAGGTTTTGTCGTCTTTCGTCAAGTCTGCTCTTCAGCGTCATCGAGTCAGGGTTACCACGCCGTCCCGCTTTCTAACAAAGATTTAGTACACACATACTATCGCGTCCTCAGTGTCATTGCTGTTGTTCGCACGTCTGGGTGCGTAAGCTTGCCCTGCTCTTGCGCCCGCTGGGTTTGCGCGCGGCGCTCACGCGGCTTGCTGACGTCTGTCTTTGTGGAGTATCCAACCCGGACGTCACGAGCGACGATAGGAGGCTGATGCCGTAGGGATCGCGGGTTCGGATGGGAGTCAGTTTGCATCATCGGGAGGCGTGACTGGTAAGCAACCGATATTGCCAGTCGTTGACGAACGTCAGCATGAGATCTCTTGTAATAAGGTCCTCATAGACCTGCGGCCCCTGTCAGCCTCCGAGACGGTCACACTCCTGGGTCAGCATCGGACTCAATGGTAGCACCGCAACCGCCTGTTCCTCGGCAATATTCCAATCTTCGTTAACCTCCCCATGCAGTGCCACGACGTGCGCGCGGCCCTTGTCGAGCTTACGAAGTCACGCGTGCAATTAACATAGCTTGCGCAACGCAACAGCAAGGGCGCTCACGCGATGGTCCGCGAGCTGCAGAAACGGATGGGTGCGAGACATTGAAGGTCGGTTCGGTTGACGTAAGTGTCATGTGGGTAGCTTCGAGTCGATGGTAGGCACTTGTATGGAAGTGGTTATGAGATCCATTTGGACAGCGGGGATAGGTGAGAGGAGGAGCAATGGTTGATGAAACCGTTGAATGAGGGGTTTTCAAGTTTTCGAAAAGTAAGTTGTCCTCGGGAGGTACGTAGATGAGTAGAAGGAAATGCTCGAGGAAAATCCCCAGTGAGAAAAGTGGGGTGCAATGAAAGGTGGTCCAACGCACGGGGATGTTCATCGAACGCTATCGATGACAAGTCATTGTTGTGTCGCGGCCCGGGTGAGGCGCAATTGGGTGTCTCGGATTCCGAGTGTGGCTGAAGCGACCCGCCACATCGCCATCGATAAATCTCCGCTCCCTCTAATACCCTACTCGACCATCATGAATAAAAGCACTGAATAGTTTCACCAATTCCCCTCAGAGCCCCATTGTATTTCTTCATTCTCGCCCTCTAATCTCCATGTCCTTCAGCACCAGCCCTGGACAAACGCAGCAGCGCGGCCGGGCTGACGATCGTCTAGATCAATCCACAGATTCTACACCCCAGATCGGCACTCTTGGCGGCACTCCCCCCATGCAAACGCGACTTGCGAATATCCCAGCTCAAGTTTTTCAAGAAACGTGTGAAGATCTTGTGCAGAACATTCGCCCTGAATATGACGACAGTCGGATTCAGCGACACCTGAAATATGTTTGGATGAGCGTCCATGACGCTCTTAGGCATGATCCGAATCTGAAGGAACATCTGGTAGGTCGGGACGAATTTCTTAAAAATGTCAAGAACAGATCCGGAGGAGAGCAAGACTTTATCAAGTCTCTGAAAGACATGGCCAAAAACGACTCTTGGGAGCCTTTATTCGACGATGGTACATTGTTCTCTTCCTTTGGCTCCGACCACTCTCATCGTATTCTGTCTCTAGACGTCTTTGTTACCTTAACGCGCGAATCTGGAACATCAAAGATAGCCAACATCCCTGAATTAATGCGCGGTGCGCAGTCATATCAAATCCTCTATATATCTTATAGATCGTCTCTGCAGCTACCGAACGCGCGTGGAGCTCCACCTTTCAAGGCAATGCTCAACTTGTCCTTCTTGAGACCATCGCCGATCTCCTCAAAAAAAGCATATCACCTTATGCAAGACTGACGAGCATAGTAAACTCGTCTGGAACGGGAAAGTCTCGCATGGTGGATCAACTTGGGGTAAAAATTATAACCGTACCTATGTGCCTCCGCCCGGAGGGAACACGAGGTTTTATGTTCTGCTCATTATTTTTGGCGTGCTTATAATCTGGGCCTAATAGGGTTTCCTCCTCCTGATATTTACCTACGCGATTGGCTTGTTCCTCGTGACTCAAGCGATCAATCTGCTGCTCAGAGGAGGCTACACGGATTCGCGTATTCTCTCTTAACTGTCACTCGCACTGCACTGGAGACAATTGTGATTGACTCGGAGGGAAAAGGTAGCTATCTTGTGGCTGCACCCCGAATTCGGTGCTAATGGCACTACAGATGTCGCAACGCTACCTAACCTTGATGATCTGGACGTCAAAAATATGTCCGAGATCGAGCGGAATAAGCATGTGTCATACGTCATAGATCGCCAAGCGTGGCTGGCAGAGACCTTCCGCAACCACATGACTACTGGTCAATCATTCAATATTTCGAATACATATCGAAACAAATTCTACAAGAACGTCGCTGACTTGGCAGACGAGGTGAATTTCCTGACCTTCCTTTTCTTTTCAAAATAAATGACGGGTTTTGAAGCTTATGGGAAGCAGCCAAAGAGTGATTGGGAAAAATAAGGGCAGCCCTGGCCGGTACGAATCTGGAAACCGGGGGGTAGAGAAGGCAGGGGAATTGCTCTGTCGTTTCGTGGACCCGCACGGCCTGCTGGATTCGTCGAAAGGGCCACGACGCCCACTCGTCGTCTTTGCTTTCGACGAGGCTCATACCCTCACCGATAACCCGTCAAACATGCCGTGGAACTTCTTCTCGGAATTGCGTCGCATTCTTCGACAGATCCACGACCTCCCTATCTTTTCGCTCTTTCTTTCGACAGCGGGAAGGTTCAGCCTGTTCTCGCCTGACATTCGTTCAGACCCTTCGAATCGGATCAGAGATGCCAACTCCCGTCCGCTCGATCCAATTTCGGAGATCAGTTTCGACGATCTTGCATACCGTGCGCTGACAGATACTGTCACCTTGGATCGAGTGGTACAAACCGATTGGATCTCACATCTCGGTCGCCCGTTGTATGTCCACTCCGGTTACATCCTGAGAAGGCAGCTTACTTCCCACCTCGAGTAGATTCGGGTCTCGTTGGGACGCCATGCCAGTGACACCCGATTCAAGTCATCAAAGTGAGACCATGATTCTGGACTTTGCGAAACAGAAGCTGCTGGACGGAACCACGGACCTTGCCAAGGACAATCGGCCTGGGTCTCTTGCCTGCCTCTCCGTACGGTTCGCTCTCGAGTTTAATGTCGACGGAACAGCTCGAGATGTAGCGTGTGCACAAGTTGAACGGCATATGCGAATCTGCGTCGCAGTGACTACAGGATTCGAGAAGCTGGTCACCGTTTCCGGGTCAGAACCGCTTCTAGCTGAGGCGGCCTATGATCTTATGAAGAGAACGCAAATAAATGCGGTGCGACACTTGGCTGACCATTCGGATCTACACTGCATCGATCGTGGGCGGCGTGGTGAACTGGTCGCGGCGTTACTCATCATGCATGCGTACGACGAGGCAAGGGGGGAGGCAAGGGGGGAGTCATCTGGCAGGAGATGGGTCACTGTTGCCGATTTCATGAAGGCCCTACTTCCGACCTCACTTCCGACCTCTAAGCACGAGTCGCTGCACGACACCCTTCTGGAATGTCAGCCGACATTCTGGCGCGAGGGAGAGGACAGGCCATTCCGGGAGACATTCAAGGACTACGGGATGTGGTTCAACCATGTGATCAAAATTGAGGACAGCGAGATGTTCTCAGCGGACAACCTCTGGAAATTCGTGACACGTGGGGCGATGATATTGTGCTCGAATAACCAAAGAGGGATCGACATCGTTTTGCCCCTTTGTCACACTAAAGAGAACCTTTCCCCTCGCTCCGTGACAGCGATACTAATCCAGGTGAAGAATGCAAAAGAATTCGGGAAGGAGGTGAAATCGACGTTGTTTGACGCGATGGGTCCTTTCGACTTGGGCGTATTCCGAGTCGCCAAAGAGGGAGCTTTGGCCGAGGCGACACCGAAGCCGGTGATCCGACTTGTGTTTGCGCTCGCTTCTCCTGAGGCCAGCGTGGTCTTTCGGGGAGGAGCCACGCGTAAGAGTCGTCCGAATGAGTTCACCGCGTTCGATATCTGGCTTGCGGGACTGTCGGCAGACACGTTCAAGCAGGTTGGTTTAGATTTGGAGCCATATCGAACACTGCTTGATCGTTCGGTTCGACCGCTAGGAAAAATTTCCAATTTCTTCTTTCTCAAGTGGAAGGTTGGATTGGATTGTTTCATAGCGGCATACCCCGTTTACAGGGCGAAAGTCGACCTTAGTGTTCCGCAGTGCCAGTGGCCGTCGTTCACAAGCCTTAGTCTTAGTCTTAGGTAAGGGACGAAAGCGAGTGACACCACACTCACCGTGTCACTTTTGTTTCTCGCACCAAGCCGCGCAACCACACTCCTGAATCCTGTATGTCCGCCAGACCATCTCTTCTTATCGCACAGGCCCCATTTTCCCTCTCCTTTCTCCTTTTGAGCAGAGCAAACCCAATGTCGATCGCCCTTTCCTCCGCCAACTCCTGGCTATTCTTCGTAACACGTTCCCATCATACCGTTCGCCTGAGGTCGCCATCGTCCTTGTCCATAGCATGTTCCTGGTCCTGCGCACCGTCCTTAGTGTCGGCATCGCCAATCTGGATGGTAAGATTGTCAAAGCTCTGGTTCGTGACCCTTGTATCCCTTTTCTATGTGTAAGTGCGCCAATGTTAAGATTTAGGTTAGTGCAGATGGGCGTTGCTTTCTCCGCGGTCTCGGGCTGTGGTTCTTGCTAGCAACTCCCACCACGTACACTAATTCTATGGTGCTGTTCCTTGAACGCATCCACCCTTGTGCGCGCTCAGATTCCTTCTAGATCTTCAAGGCATAGCTCAAACAACCCCTTTGCCATTACAACATCACCTGCGTGTCTTGCTCTCAGGAGAGAAAATTTCGCGGAAAGCCTATTATTATCAACACCTCAGGAGTTGTTAGATTCCCTGTTTCTCCTTCGCCACTTCTCCGCTCGCATGTGGTGGATTTACGCCACCTAGCGCTCCAAATTTGTGCCTACGTGTTTGCCTTTCTTGACTGTTTCCGGTTGTCTCATGGTGACAACGCTTCTCGCAATTCTCGGTGCCATCTATCTTCCTTGTCAAGCTTTGGCCCTCCCCGAGGGTCATTAGGTGAATGACCCGGCTCGTATGTGTCCCTCGCTCCTCCTTTGGGAGTAGATCAGCAGCACCGGCTCTTCAGGCTTCCAAAGCCGTCACCAGTGTCATCGCCCCAGTAGCTTGTGCAGTCTTCTCTCTAACTTCTTGCTCCTGTTGATGTATGAATCACTTGAGTTGCCTCCATGCCGTGACCCCGTGACCCTGCGAGCTTGTTCACAGCTCGTGCCAGTGTTGTTATGGATCTATGGATGTGCGACGACCAACACGACTGCCAGTACTGTGCACATGGAGATCTTTATTATTCAGATGTATTGGACTCATTTTGTCCATTCATCGACACACATAGTCACGACTGTAATAAATAGATAATCGTGTATATCTGATCTGCATGACAAGATGAATCGCATTGTCAACTTGTGGATCTTGTTTACTCGAAAACGCTTGTCAGCTTATCGAATAGCGTGAAAAGTCCGGCAAGTAATCTGCTGTCTTGCTGATGGGTGGCCGCTGAACGTTGAACATTGAACGCTCGTATTGAATCTGCTAGTCTTCACCTTGGTCTTTACGCCGCAAGGCGTGCATATCCACGGCTCTCGAATCTGCTACTAGTGGTCCTGTTGGTGATAGACTGGCGGCTTGCGTGACTCCTAGTGGGCTGGTACCACTGGGCCCAGCTGTCTCTTCAGGTCTCAGATTGTTTGTAATTCTCAAATCGCCCGTATTTGCCGCGCTTCATCTCGGACTGCACGCGCGTCCGATTACAAAAGGTGGATACGGTTTGTAGGTACAAGTTGGTTAGGTCAAGGTCAATAGAGAACACATCAGAGAATGAGAACATCCTAAAAGTACTTCAGTTGCCACCGAAATTTCAATCTGCTGCAGACTCCCTAGCCTTCCTGTGAATTGAATCATGATCAAGATCGGTCAACATCAACGGCGCCACCCTCCGCCTACGAGACCCTCTCAACTTCTTCGTCGCCTCGCCAACAAGCGGTTCATCCAACAATTCGAATGCATCATGCGGTCGAACCGAACGATCAAGCAGTGTTCGATATGGCTCCAAATCTAAACCAACCTGCTTGAACGTGTCTGCCGACAGTCCCGCAAGCCAGATATCGAACGCGGTGAACTCATTCGGACGACTCTTACGCGTGGCTCCTCCCCGAAAGACCACGCTGGCCTCAGGAGAAGCGAGCGCAAACACAAGTCGGATCACCGGCTTCGGTGTCGCCTCGGCCAAAGCTCCCTCTTTGGCGACTCGGAATACGCCCAAGTCGAAAGGACCCATCGCGTCAAACAACGTCGATTTCACCTCCTTCCCGAATTCTTTTGCATTCTTCACCTGGATTAGTATCGCTGTCACGGAGCGAGGGGAAAGGTTCTCTTTAGTGTGACAAAGGGGCAAAACGATGTCGATCCCTCTTTGGTTATTCGAGCACAATATCATCGCCCCACGTGTCACGAATTTCCAGAGGTTGTCCGCTGAGAACATCTCGCTGTCCTCAATTTTGATCACATGGTTGAACCACATCCCGTAGTCCTTGAATGTCTCCCGGAATGGCCTGTCCTCTCCCTCGCGCCAGAATGTCGGCTGACATTCCAGAAGGGTGTCGTGCAGCGACTCGTGCTTAGAGGTCGGAAGTGAGGTCGGAAGTAGGGCCTTCATGAAATCGGCAACAGTGACCCATCTCCTGCCAGATGACTCCCCCCTTGCCTCCCCCCTTGCCTCGTCGTACGCATGCATGATGAGTAACGCCGCGACCAGTTCACCACGCCGCCCACGATCGATGCAGTGTAGATCCGAATGGTCTGCCAAGTGTCGCACCGCATTTATTTGCGTTCTCTTCATAAGATCATAGGCCGCCTCAGCTAGAAGCGGTTCCGACCCGGAAACGGTGACCAGCTTCTCGAATCCTGTAGTCGCTGCGACGCAGATTCGCATATGCCGTTCAACTTGTGCACACGCTACATCTCGAGCTGTTCCGTCGACATTGAACTCGAGAGCGAACCGTACGGAGAGGCAGGCAAGAGACCCAGGCCGATTGTCCTTGGCAAGGTCCGTGGTTCCGTCCAGCAGCTTCTGTTTCGCAAAGTCCAAAATCATGGTCTCACTTTGATGACTTGAATCGGGTGTCACTGGCATGGCGTCCCAACGAGACCCGAATCTACTCGAGGTAGGAAGTAAGCTGCACTCTCAGGATGTAACCGGAGTGGACATACAACGGGCGACCGAGATGTGAGATCCAGTCGGTTTGTACCACTCGATCCAAGGTGACAGTATCTGTCAGCGCACGGTATGCAAGATCGTCGAAACTGATCTCCGAAATTGGATCGAGCGGACGGGAGTTGGCATCTCTGATCCGATTCGAAGGGTCTGAACGAATGTCAGGCGAGAACAGGTTGAACCTTCCCGCTGTCGAAAGAAAGAGCGAAAAGATAGGGAGGTCGTGGATCTGTCGAAGAATGCGACGCAATTCCGAGAAGAAGTTCCACGGCATGTTTGACGGGTTATCGGTGAGGGTATGAGCCTCGTCGAAAGCAAAGACGACGAGTGGGCGTCGTGGCCCTTTCGACGAATCCAGCAGGCCGTGCGGGTCCACGAAACGACAGAGCAATTCCCCTGCCTTCTCTACCCCCCGGTTTCCAGATTCGTACCGGCCAGGGCTGCCCTTATTTTTCCCAATCACTCTTTGGCTGCTTCCCATAAACTTCAAAACCCGTCATTTATTTTGAAAAGAAAAGGAAGGTCAGGAAATTCACCTCGTCTGCCAAGTCAGCGACGTTCTCGTAGAATTTGTTTCGATATGTATTCGAAATATTGAATGTTTGACCAGTAGTCATGTGGTTGCGGAAGGTCTCTGCCAGCCACGCTTGGCGATCTATGACGTATGACACATGCTTATTCCGCTCGATCTCGGACATATTTTTGACGTCCAGATGATCAAGGTTAGGTAGCGTTGCGACATCTGTAGTGCCATTAGCACCGAATTCGGCGTGCAGCCACAAGATAGCTACCTTTTCCCTCCGAGTCAATCACAATTGTCTCCAGTGCGGTGCGAGTGACAGTTAAGAGAGAATACGCGAATCCGTGTAGCCTCCTCTGAGCAGCAGATTGATCGCTTGAGTCACGAGGAACAAGCCAATCGCGTAGGTAAATATCAGGAGGAGGAAACCCTATTAGGCCCAGATTATAAGCACGCCAAAAATAATGAGCAGAACATAAAACCTCGTGTTCCCTCCGGGCGGAGGCACATAGGTACGGTTATAATTTTTACCCCAAGTTGATCCACCATGCGAGACTTTCCCGTTCCAGACGAGTTTACTATGCTCGTCAGTCTTGCATAAGGTGATATGCTTTTTTTGAGGAGATCGGCGATGGTCTCAAGAAGGACAAGTTGAGCATTGCCTTGAAAGGTGGAGCTCCACGCGCGTTCGGTAGCTGCAGAGACGATCTATAAGATATATGGAGGATTTGATATGACCGCGCACCGCGCATTAATTCCGGGATGTTGGCTGTCTTTGATTTTCCAGAATCGCGCGTCAAGGTAATAAAGACGTCTATAGACGGAACACGATGAGAGTGGTCGGAGCCAAAGGAAGAGAACAATGTACCATCGTCGAATAAAGGCTCCCAAGAGTCGTTTTTGGCCATGTCTCTCAGAGACTTGATAAAGTCTTGCTCTCCTCCGGGTCTGTTCTTGACATTTTTAAGAAATTCGTCCCGACCTACCAGATGTTCCTTCAGATTCGGATCATGCCTAAGAGCGTCATGGACGGCCGTCCAAACATATTTCAGTTCTCGCTGAATCCGACTGTCGTCATATTCCGGGCGAGTGTGAACCACAAGAGTTTCACAAGCTTCTTGAAAAACTTGAGCTGGGATATTCGCAAGTCGCGTTTGCATGGGGGGAGTGCCGCCAAGAGTGCCGATCTGGGGTGTAGAATCTGTGGATTGATCTAGACGATCGTCAGCCCGGCCGCGCTGCTGCGTTTGTCCAGGGCTGGTGCTGAAGGACATGGAGATTAGAGGGCGAGAATGAAGAAATACAATGGGGCTCTGAGGGGAATTGGTGAAACTATTCAGTGCTTTTATTCATGATGGTCGAGTAGGGTATTAGAGGGAGCGGAGATTTATCGATGGCGATGTGGCGGGTCGCTTCAGCCACACTCGGAATCGACGAGACACCCAATTGCGCCTCACCCGGGCCGCGACACAACAATGACTTGTCATCGATAGCGTTCGATGAACATCCCCGTGCGTTGGACCACCTTTCATTGCACCCCACTTTTCTCACTGGGGATTTTTCTCGAGCATTTCCTTCTACTCATCTACGTACCTCCCGAGGACAACTTACTTTTCGAAAACTTGAAAACCCCTCATTCAACGGTTTCATCAACCATTGCTCCTCCTCTCACCTATCCCCGCTGTCCAAATGGATCTCATAACCACTTCCATACAAGTGCCTACCATCGACTCGAAGCTACCCACATGACACTTACGTCAACCGAACCGACCTTCAATGTCTCGCACCCATCCGTTTCTGCAGCTCGCGGACCATCGCGTGAGCGCCCTTGCCGTTGCGTTGCGCAAGCTATGTTAACCGCACGCGTGACCTCGTAAGCTCTACAAGGGCCGCGCGCACGTCGTGGCACTGCATGGTGAGAGTCCCTGTGACCGAGGATGACAGGTCTATGAGGACAAATGGGGGCACCAACGTACGTATTGCAAGAGATCTCGTGCGCCGACATTCGTAAACGTGACTGGTGATATCGGTTGCGCCTCCCGATGATGCAAACTGACTCCCATCCGAACCCGCGAACCCTACCTTCTACCTACAGCATCCGCCTCCTATCGTCGCCCGTGATGTCCGGCCCGGGGTTGGATACTCCACAAAGACAGACGTCAGCAAGCCGCGTGAGCAAACCCAGCGGGCGCAAGAGCAGGGCAAGCCTACACACCCAGACGTGCAACGATATCAAGGATGCAACGGTGTGTGTGTGTACTGAATCTTTGTTAGAAAGCGAATGGCGTGGTAATCCCGACTCGACGCTGCAGAGCAGACTTGACGTAGGACGACCAAAAATATGAGTTGCCTCAGGTCCGACGATTTCAGGAACAACCAAGTTGAGAACTTTAGAAGGTCACGGCGCTTCAGCGCACTTCGTCATTGAGCGGAACAGCAGAGTAGCGAGAATATTGAGATAGGTGATGGGCACTGATGGCGGAGACAAGCGTGTGTGCCACTTTATCGCTCTGGTGAGGGACACGACCGACGATGTTTCCGAAATAGGATTGGCGCGATGCAACAGGAAGAATCGCTCAGACCGCTCAAAACAAAATGAAGACTGACTAGATGGGGAGGTCTATCGGCCATTTTACCCCGGAGTTTTCGGCCCGGTGATAGTTATGTGTGAAAGCGGTCTAGGATAAACAACGTCACGTAAACATTACATGCTTTTCTCACCATCAGCAAAAAGGAAAATTATATTCCGGGTTTCTGCTGGTTTCTGCTGGTTTTCAGGTTTCCGGAAACTTGGAAACTTGGAAACCTGGAAACTTGCAACTCTTTCGGAGATGACCTGTGAAATGTTAACTATGACAGGTAAACTAATGTAACTATTGACTAGTAATAAACTCATGGGCATGATGATCAACAAAATGGTTTACAAAGAAGGAATTAAAGCTATCCAGAGCGTTGTGATGAGAAAAATCATCAGGCACCCTTGTGGAACCATAGACAGGTAGTAGATGAGCTGCATGAGTGATTGTCTCAAGAGGGATGACTTGTACAGTTGGTTCTCCCTTCTGGTTGTGCTCTAGCTGGACGGTCCACATCCCTGTGTCAGCATCAGGCTCGTCATTGTGGACAAACCAGTTGATCAACACACAAGAATAGGTCTTGTGATGATAGCCAAATGAGAAGAAAAGTAGTACCCGCCCAACCTCCATCCCTTCCATGCCAGGCTTTGAATCATCTAAGACAACAAAAACAGTGTCGCGACGGGGATGACCATGAAAAGCAGGAGTTGATTGGATTCTTTCCCAGCACATGCCACCTGGCCCACATAAATCACTGGGCACATAAAATGCGGTGACAGCAGAATGGTGTACCTTGATGTCACCCTCAAAGTGAGGGCAAGCATCAATTTCAAAAGGTGGTGGTTGGTCTGGATGGTCAAGTATGGAAAGAAATTGGCAAAACGTGAGGGGAAACTTGGGTTGTGAGATGTGTGCTGCAAGCTTCTTGAGATCTCGTGGATAGCCATATTCTAGACATCAGAACATTAGTTTTAATGCATCGGTGATTGCATTAGACACACGAGATTTGGCTGCAAGATTCACAACAAATAGTGCACTTGTCGGATCACCTGTTATCGGACTACTGTCATCTTCCTCATCCTCTTCATCCAGAGTATGCAATGCTTCTTTCTGATGCTCTGAGTCTTGCACAGACGCAATGCCAGCCATGTAGGAAGATGTTGTACCAATCCATCAGGAAAAACAAAATTTGTCAGTAGGAAATTGGCCAACTATGTAGCTCTCTGTAGCCATTGGCCTAAGCTATGTAGCACCAGTAGCACTACATAGCAGTCAAATAATTACATCTGCCCTATGTAGTGCTCTGTAGCAGTCATATAATTACATCAATCCTATGTAGTGCTCTGTAGCATGTTTTGTCACTGCTGCTTATGCGACGATAATGTATAGACTCGAGTGGTGATGACAAGGCTCTCAGCAGCCGCCTTCTGGCTAGAGGTGTGGGAAATAGATGATATTGTTCGCATAAGACAGACAGGAGACTCAACTTGGCGACCTAGAGTCACGGTTGAGTCATACTTATAGAGAATACAGGGGTACTAGGGCACAGGGCACGGAGACATGACTAGGCGGTACCAGAACATGTGTACATAGGGCTGAGTCACTAGTGACTCATGTAGTCCATCCACATCAAGCGAGGCATACAGTCATTTATCCTAATCGAGACTTACCACTTCCTCAGGGTCGTCCACCTCCATTGCATCATCCATGCGGCTGATATTCCCGTCGATCGAGGCAGGGAAGTCCCAGGGCCGAGGGGACAGTAACATCACCCTCCGGTTAGATGCGAGCGCGACCACATGTCGCGTAGCGGAGGATCCCCTCCCCGTGGTGCTGGTTGTGGCGGCCGGCATCATTGCCTGCAAGGTGAGCGAGGGTCTCCCCGGCGTTGGCTGCGCGAAGATGGCAGCGGCAGTTGGCAAGGGTGTTGCGGGTCTCGGCCTCTTCAGCTTCGAGGGCGCGGATGCGGGTGGTGATGTGGGTGAGCTCGGTGTCGATGTGGTGGTAGCAGCAGATGTCGGTGTAGAGACCCCAGTCCTGGGTCATATCTTGGACCTCCAGTGCGAAGGCCTCGAAGATCTCAGAGTCCCCGTCGATGGCACGGAGTAGCCACTTGGGTACCGGTGGGTTGGCGACACCGATGTTGGAGCTGGGCTGGGCATAGACCTCTGTAGTAAAGACAGGGTCGTCAGGGCCTCCCAGGGTACCGGCGGCGCGGGGAACGGGGCCATCGAGAAGCTGGATGTAGGGGGCGATGTGTCGGTCGTTGCTGCCGCCTTGGAGGGGGATGGAGAAGTAGTGGAGTTGGCCATTGTTTTCAACAAACCCTTCAGGGGCCTCAGACTGGAGGCCCGATGGAAGATCCACCCTCAGGGGTTGGGCAGCCAGGCGTCAGATGGTGAGGTCGGCAAGGCACAGGGACTCAGCTTGGGCATCGTGTTTGAGTTGGAGGTTCCTGGCCCCGAGGGCGAGGATGTCACACTGGTCCTTGTTCCGCTCGAGCTCCATGGCTTGCTCTTCGGCCGTGATCCGAATGGCTTCCATCCTGTCTTCGGTACGCTTGGCGGTGAGGACGAGACCATGGACCATGTGGAGGAGAACTGGAGCCGTGAGGGCGTGGGCTTGTCCCTCGACGATAGCACTAACAGCTTGGGGTGATAGGGGTATGGCTGGCTGCACAGCGCCGATGGCGAGGTCCACTGCAAGGACCCTTGCTGCGTTAGTGGGTGGGGTGTCCTCAACAAGAGGAAGGGTTCCAGTGGGACTGGTTGTCTGGTAGGGGGTCCCTGGGGCGGGGATGAAGAGGGCCTCGGTGGAGGCTTCGGACTCGGTGGGTGAGGTTGGGAAGTACTCATTGGGGCCATCAATGGGGGAGATGCATATGGTGTGGGACATGGTAGTTTGGGGTGTAGGGAGAGGATGGTGGTTTGGGCCCTCAGACCTCTCCTTTTATGTGGTTGGGCAAGGGGGCGTCCCTTGTGGTATGACTCGACCAGTGCAGGGGCATGCACTTGGTCGGCTGGTTCCCACATGTTGTCCGCATGTGAGTATCCCTTCCATTTAAGAAGATATTGCAGGGTCTTCTTTCTTCCGTAGAGGTGGTGATTAACAATGGCCTCGACTTCGTACTCGTGTTCCCCCTCGATCAGTTCGGGGGGTGGTTTGATGTAATTGGGTCTGTGTTGTGGGGTTTCGTGATATGCTGTGAGGAGACTGGCGTGAAACACGTTGTGGATCCTCCAGGCGTCGGGTAGTTGGAGTTGATATGCCACTGGCGATATCTGCTTGGTGATGCGGAAGGGGCCATGCCATTTTGGGGCTAGTTTGGGGGTCTGGAAGGGTAGCTGGAGGTTTTTGGCCTCGAGCCAGACCTCTTGGCCAGTCTGGAGCTGGGGTGGTGGCGTCCGATGGGCGGTGCGGTTGATGGCCTCGATTGCTTGTGCACGCCTTTTGAGGGCGGTTTGCTTCCTGTCTTCCACATGTTGATTAAGTGACGGGGGGGGGGGGGGGGGGGTCCACGGGGTGGAGGCGAGGTGCATAGCCGAGTAGGGCTTCTGAGGGGGCGATGTTAATGGTGGCGTTTTTATGATTGTTATGCACCATGGTGGCTATCCCTAGCCAGTCGCTCCAGTCAGTCTGGGTGCTATTGATGGTTAGGCGGAGGTATTGTTCCACCCATTGATTAGTTCGCTCCGATAGTCTGTCTGTCTGGGGGTGGAACGCCGAGGACACGTTTTGTTTGATCCCTAGTTGTTGGGCGAGGGCTTTCGCGAAGAGGGATGTGAACCGGGGGTCCCTGTCAGATATGACCTTGTTGGGTAGGCCAAACCATCGGTAGATGTTGTCGTAGTATAGTTTTGCTACTTCTTGCCCAGTGATGGTTGTTTTGCAGGGGAGGAATACGGCTGCCCTCTTGCATCTGTGGTCTACTATCGTGAGGATGGTGTCATATCCGTTGCTGTTCGGGAGTTGGGTGATCAGGTCCATGGCTACGATTTGGAAGGGGAGGGCGTCGGTCGGTGTGGGGATTCGGTAGAGGGGTACCTCTGTCTGCTTTGTGAGGTTTTTGTTCTGCTGGCATTTTGTGCATCCCTTCACATATTGTGCAATCCATTCGTTCATGTTGGGCCACCAGAAGTGCTGGCAGACAACTGTTATGGTGGGGTCTCGTCCTTGGTGTCCTCTGGTTTCCAGGTCGTGGAATCGGTGGAGGATCTCTTTCTTTAGGGTGTCGTCTGGTGGGACGACGATCCTTCCTCGCACATGCCAGTGTCTCAGATTATTGTCGTTGTGGGAGTGGTCTGTAGTTGCTTGGTGGTTTTTGATCCACTGCACGATTTTGGAGGGGTGCTTCTGTTGTGCTATCTGTTACGCTCAGACTTTGCATGGCGCTACGAAGTGCCTGGAAAGAAGAGAATTGGGTGATCTGCTGTTCTATGAACAGTGGGTCTTGAATTAACAAGAGTCTACTTCGTAGATCATATCTCGAAGTCTGCAAGGTATGTTATGCAAAAGCTAGTTGCTGCAACTAGTTCGTTATGAGATGAGAGTTTAAGGTCTCGATTTAACGTGTATGGAAACACACAATGAAAGCGAGGGCTTTCGAGGGAATCTGGGGAGGGATTGTGGTTCTATACAAGAGACCAAGTTTGAGGCTACTTGGCCTGTATCTACGTCCTTATATACATGATTGGGGGCTGTGCATTGACTGTGCATTGCGTAGCAATAACTGTGCAATGCATAGTACATTACTGCGGTAAACTACGGATTACTATGGAGCTACAGAACTGCATACTATGGACTGTGGAACTGTGCAATGATCTGGGGTTGCTTTGCAGCGTGAGAGAGAAGCATGGGAAGGTGTACCTTCCTATTAGAGACAGGGGGTGGCTGAGGCTGGGACTCAGACACTTGCTGAAACGACTAAGTTGCGAGTCACGTGGAGACTGCATGTGATGTGTCACGTGAGGATACATGTGATGAGTGCATGTGATTAGGCATCTATATGACTTGGCGTCTAAAGAGTTGACTTAGAGGAAAAAGCGAATTGGGGCGTCTAAACAGGGCGCTTAGGCGACTCTGTAACATTACCCCCTTGTTAGCGTCTTAAACCCTAATGTAGGTTTTGATGTCATAACAAGTTAAACTTGTGGGTGTCGTGATGAATGTTACAATCACTTTATCTGGCATGGGAACTTGTAGCCAGAAGGAGGAAGAAAAGTCACATGATGTAGCTTGTGATTTTCGTTTTCCTAAGTCGAGGCACGTGACAAGGTTGTCTTTGTCGCGCTTTGATAATCAGATGTTGATGTGATCATCAAGGGTGATAGCGGCAATAAGATGTCTTCAGCGTTGATCTTATCTCTAAGCGGCAATCAGAGATGCTAGACACGGATGATGGTGACATCGGTGGCTGCGGGTAGTTCCAATAATTGTCTTCTTCGGTTTCTTCTTCTGGATGATGAATAATCATCTGCAGGAGACGGTGATGTCATTGAGGTACGTGACATCAGGGAAGGTTTGATCGGATCGGCATTTGCAAAAGTATGTAAATACTTTGATGTGGCGATCATGATTGGGCTTCTAACATGGTTCTAAGCATAATTCAGGTACGAGGTACGAGATTCACGGTCTTAGATATTTAGCAATTTGAAATTCTCAAGTTGACTTCGTTCTGATAGAACTTAGGCACACATGAAAGATTTTCAAATGCAACTTTAATTTTCCTATAGAGGGGGCGAATTAAAGTCATGGGGCACGAGATATCAAACCATAAGTACGAGTCTGTAAGTATGAAACAAGGAATGAGTCTTCGAATCAGAAACAAAACAAAACATAACTAAGGTTAGCATACAAGCTAGCTAACTATAGTAAGAGTTCATACTTCTAATGTATGTATATAGGTATGAGTCAATATCAAACTGTAAATAAGTCTCTGAGTCATTATGTGAGACTATGAAACGAGACAATTCTAGAAGTAAAACTAAAAAAAGTTAAACTAAAAGAAAGTTCAAAGCTAATACTAGCGATGTTGATAGGTAAGAATCGAGTCAAAAGAGACAAAAAGAGAAAGGGAACTTCGGCTTATTTACATGATCAGAAATAGAAAGATCAAAACGAAGTAAAGTAACGGAAGGAAAGGGAACTACATGTAACCTTGTCGCTTCCTGACGGGCTTGCGGGGGCAAGTGGCGTGGATATGGCCATGCTTACCACACTTGTAGCACATCTTACGTTGGCGGGTCTTGGGAATGACAGGGTTGAAGGAGGTGTAGTCGGGGAGCTTGGAGCGAGGGATTGCACATGCAATGGAATCGCATACGTCATTCCACGACTTGAGGGCGGCTGGGTTCTCCGAGGGTGTGTTGAAATGGTTCGCCCATCGGATTTGGGTGGAGAGGCGGTCGAAGGCGTCCGCAGCTTCGAGGTACTGGAGGGACTCGAGGCAGTGCATGCGGGAGGTGCCGTAGGAGGCCATTGCCTCTTTCAGGCGCTTCTCGCTCTCTCTCTCGTGGAAGAGAAAGTAGTGGTATTGGGTAATACCGGCTTTAAGCGAGGGATCGTCTTCGGTTTCGACGGCTTCATCGGTCTAGCTGATGAGGGGGTCTTCTTCGTCAAATAAGCGCATTTGGTGGGTGCTGTAGATGTCGGCATTGTTGCAAACCTTCTTGGGTCGAAGGGGTCGTGCTTGAATCGGGTGGTCCTTGCCCATAGAGGCCAGGAACTGGGGGCAAGCGGGTGAGAAGTCATATGTCACCCAGGGTGCTTCTACCCAATAACCCTTGTATTTGATGAGGAATGGTGGTCCGGTGTTGTCAGACCTGGGGTTGCAAAACCAACCTTTGCCCGGGGATTCGGAATCCTGTGGCGGGTCGAGTTCTTGAAGCTTGCACTTCTGTGACTTGTATGATGGTGGCGATGAGGCGGAGGAAGAGGCAGTGCCGGTCCAGGAGGGCTGGCTGCTGATCTTGTCATCCCATTGGTCGATGGGATCCTCTTCCTTCTGTGACATCAACCAATCCGTTAGAAAGTTGCGTGCATAAGCAGTAACTTTCTTAGACAGGTTACTCACTCTGCCACAGAGAAAGGCGTTGCCTAACTCCCGTGCCTTCTGGAATTCTTCGAGTTCCGAGTGCATTGCTTCTTCTTCCAAATCCAGAAGGGGAAGAGGCACAATGTTGGGTCTCTTGTTAATGGGAGGAGGAAGAGGGGAAGGTGGTGTGGAACGACAGCTGTCCAAATTGGACGTGTGAAGGGAGGAAGGAGGACACTGTATGGCGTCAATGTCCATTGGGTACTGTAGGTGATCCATGGTGTTAAACAGGACGGATGCGTAATGTGTGGGAGAGGAAGGTGGAGTGGAAGGGAAGGACGAATAGTCTGCAGAATAGTTGCTAACTGGAGATGGGATGTTGGTACGTAGATCGGAAAGAGAGTACATGTCTAGTACTGGTAGTGGTAGCGGCAGAATGAACGTTTACAGTAAAACCAATGTGAGGCGGCATGCTGTTGGTCGGACTCTTCAGCTTGCACTTTGGTGTACTGGCGGAAACATCGGCGGGCCTTGCGGTCTTCTGCTGCTTCTAGAGTGTCTTGCAGTTGGGCAACAGTGAAAGGAGATGAGACAACGGTGGAATATAGGATGTGAGGGTCTGTAGTTGCGAAGGAAACCATGTATCAGCGGACTGATGAGGACTTTGCAGAATCTTGGGCTGTCTTTTATATGTTCTGGAGACTGCAGTAGAGGCTGCAGATGTCTTAGAGTCCAGGTATTCTTCGAGTATCTCAGGTGCGTGCATATCCTTTGTGCTAACCCACGAGTTCTCAGAGGATGGGTATCCTTTCCACTTGATTAGGTATTGCTGACTGCGGCGCGGTCCATACTTTCGATTAGAAATGATCTCTTCTACTTTGTATTCTTCTTCTCCTTCTATCAGATCAGGGGGAGGCTGTGGAAATGTTTCTCTGTATGTCTGATTTTGGTTAAATGGGATCAGGAGGTCGACATGAAATACATCATGTATCCTGAAGTGTTGCGGAAGTTTCAGTCTGTATGCAACTGTGGAGACTTTCTCAGTAATTTGAAAGGGTCTGTATCTCTTTGGAGCAAGTTTCTTTGATGGAACCTTGGTCTTAAGATTGCGTGCGTCTAACCAAACTTTCTGATTGACCTGAAGAGTGCACAGTTCTCTATTGCTTTTGGTGCATTTCTCAAGCATCAGTTGTGCATCAGAACACGCTCTTGAGAGTTCTTTCAATCTAGCTTCTGCAGTGGGAGTTGAATCATCGAGGGGCATCAGTTTTGCTGATGGAATGCTGCCTGTGATGAGTTCATGTGGCGAGTATTTCGTCTTCTCATGTTTCCATGAATTATGTGCGAATTCAGCTAGAGGAAGTAGGGCGCTCCAATTGTCTTGGCATCCATTCACAAAGCTGTGTAGGTAGGTCTCTACCCATTGATTCATTTGTTCTGTCTGTCTGTCTGTCCGAGGGTGGAACACTGTACTCAGGTTCTGCTGTATGCCTGTGGCTTTGCATACTGCTCTTGTAAAGTGTGCTGTAAATCTGGGATCTCGATCGGATATGATGTGCTTCGGTATTCCAAATAAGGGGAACAGGTGTTTGAAATACAGAATTGCTGTGCCTTTGCCATCTATGGTCTTATTACACGGGATGAACTTTGCTGATTTGGAACATCCTTGATCCACTATGGTGAGAATGGTGTCATATTTTCCTGACTTGGGAAGATCGGTGATGAGATCCATTGAAACATATTTGAAGGGTCCTTCTGATGCGTGCATATCAAAGGGCTGTAAAGGGGCGCGTTTCAGGGTTGTCTTTGGTTTTGCTTCTTGGCACTTTGCGCATCCCTTAATGTATTGTTCAACAAATTTGCGCAGTAGGGGTCCTTCATAGTTTCGGTTTACAAGGTACCATGTATTGGAAATGCCGGGATGGCCTCCAATCGGGGTGTCATAAATTTCTCTTAGAATATTTCTACGTGTTTCATTGTCATCTTCTAGGTAAATCTTCTTTGATGTGCCTGTTTTGCGCACAAAAAGGTGATCTGGAAGGATTTGAATGGAATTGTTGATATCCACCCCCTTGTTAAGGTCGCTTCTTCTGCTAAGAAGATCGGCTATCGTATTGGTATGACTGGGGAGGTGTTCCAATTCAAAATCGTAGTCTTCTAGAAATTCGTACCATCTTGCCTGTCTGGGCGTGATTTTTCTAGATGATTTGAAATATTTCAGATTCTTGTGATCTGATCTTATCAGTATTTTGTGTTTAGCGCCTAATAGGTGTCTAAACGCTTGGACTGCTCTAATGATTGCTAATAATTCTTTGTCAGCAATTTGGTAATTTCGTTCTGCTGGCAAAAAGTGATTTGCTGAAGTAAGCAACAGGGTGGCATCCATCTTTGAAATCTTGAGCAAGGGTGGTGCCCATTGCAAAATCGCTGGTGTCTGTTTCTAATATGTATCTGCGCTCTGGATCATGATTTCTAAGGACTGGATATGAAGTGAACACTTTCTTAAGTGTCTGGAAAGCCTGTTCTGCTTCTTTACTCCATATGTATGCTGTGTTCTTTTTCGTCAATTCATTAAGTGGTCTTGCTATATGCGAGTAATTGGAAATGAAATCTCTGTAGTAATTTCCAAATCCAAGAAATGAGCGTAGTTCTTTGAGTTTTGTAGGTTGTGGCCAATCGGTCAATCCTCTTGTTTTGATTGGGTCCATCTGGACTTTACCATTGCCTATGATAACTCCAAGGTATTCCACTTGCTTCTTGTGGAAGTGACACTTCTCTGGGTTTAGATAGAGATCATGTCTAAGTAATTTCTTAAGGACTTTCACTACGTCTCTGTTGTGTTGTTGTAGGGATCCTTTGGTAGGTATTAGTATATCATCCATATAGATGAATACTTCGCCCTTGGCGATTTCTTCTCTAAAGTATGCGTCCATCATCATCTGGAATGTTGCTGGAGAGTTGGTTAAGCCGAAGAACATGACATTTGGTTCAAAAAGTCCTCTGTTTGTCTTAAATGTGGCTTTAGGCTGGTCTCCATCCTTGATTCGGACGTTGTTGTATCCCCATCTTATATCAAACTTGGTGAACCAATCCGCATCGCGGATCTGGGCGATAATTTCTTTGATTAATGGGAGCAGATACATATTTCTTTTCGTATACTTGTTGATGGCTCTATAATCTTGAACTGGTCGCAACTTTCCATCTTTCTTCTTTACAAAGAAGAAGGGTGATGCATAGTTCGAGTTAGAGGTCGTAATATACTTCTTCTTTAGATGTTCGTCTAGGAATTTGTCTAACGCTTCCTGTTCATGTGGTGCCAATTGTATGAGCTTGCAGTCTATGGTCTTTGGAACGTCTTCTGTGAATTCTATTGCGTGATCCCATGGTCTTGACTTTGGGAAACGCATAGCCTTAATTTCATCGAAGACTTTGCCATAAGTGTGATAAGCCTTTGGAACAATTTCTTGCCAAGTTCGTTCCTTCTTATCTCTGGCTTCTATTGCAAGATCTGTAACTGTTGTCATCTTTCTGAGGTATTTCTTTGGATAAAGAATGGTTCCTCTTTCATTGCTTGGTATGAAATGCAGATCGTGCTTTTCCGTTTCATACATCTCTGGCTTAATCTCTTTTAGGAGCTGCAGTTGCCTTTCTGGGGTCCATAGGTGTGCGTCTTCGGTTGCGATAGTTACATTGCCATAGAATGTGCTTGTTTTCCAATTAATCGGTGGATTAGTATTGGATAAAAAGGGGTATCCTAATAGCATTTCATCGCCTCCTAAGTTGATGATGAAGAAGGTTTCTTTCTTTATGACCGGACCATAGTAGACTTCTAAGTCCATGGCTTCTGTAATATTTCCTAAAGAGTTTTGTGTTCCATCTACATTACGAATGGTCCTTGGTTGACTCAATTTGTATGTAGGGAACTTGTATCGTCTTGCAAGTGTGGGTGCAATAAAATTATCTGTTGCACCACTGTCAATTAATGCTTTAACTTGTCCTTTCTTGTCCTTTGTTCGAAGTTTAACTGTGGCCTTTACTGATCGTTGCTTCGGCACGAATGTGTCTGCATTGAACACTACCCTAATCATGGCCTGGTGACTCAGGCTTACTGAAAATTTACACTGTTCTTTCGCATTTCTTTTGCCCATTGCTCACGCTCTTCATCAGAAAATGAAGCTGTTTGAGCTGCTATTTGAGCGATGTTAGGTTGATCATTTGATTCATCATCTGATTCGACTTCTTCAAAGAAGTCTTCATCATCTGAATCTTCTTCTATGATCGCCCTTGCGAAAGAAGTTCTGGGTCTAAACTTAGTGTTCTTCTTCTGGTTGGGTTTGGGAGGTTTGTGTTGCTGCGTTTGCAAACTCTTCTTGTTAGGACATTCGCATGCAAGGTGTCCTTGCTTGGAACAATTATAGCATCGACCTTCATTACAATGTTTCTTCTTGTCTTCTGCAGTGACTGCTCGTTGTGCGGCCATTACAGTGTCCACATCCATTGGAACTGTTTCATCATTTGGATGGCGACGTGGTCATTGTTGTTGTGGGCCTTTGTGCCATTGCATTGGCCATCTAGGCATAGAGTGATGTATCGCATCTCTGTGCATGTTCTTCTTCTGTTCCTTTCGTGCTGCATCTATCCATTCAGCTAGAGTTGTTGGCTCTGTGTCTATGTCTAGAATGTGGTCTAGCAGTGGTCGGTTTAGGCATTTGACAAACATGTCTACTGTAGCTTCGTCATTTTCGCCATATCCTGCTTTCTTTGCTAGATTCTTGAATGTTGCAATGAAGGAATCTAAGTTCTGTCCTTGCATCTTCATGCCTTGTAGAGCAAGGTATGCACTTTGCTTCTGTGTTGTATTGGTGTATGCCCCTTTGAAAGCTGTTTCAAAATCTGTCCACAGAACTTCTTCGTCTTGTCCTACTGGATTCTGTTGGCGTGAGACTTTTGCCTTGAGTTCTTGGAGCTGGGCATCTACCCAATCTTCGACATTCGGTCCTCTTATAAAAGATAATGCAAAGATTACTCTTCTATAAGGGTTTGACATAGTTGTGATGCCATCATTCATGGACTTATACATGTCAAATTGGCAGAGAAAGAGTTCACTCTTGGCTCTGTTTCCATCAAAGAGTTGTGGTGGATTTCCTGTCCATCCACTGGGGTTCACGGCTGCTGGTGGTTGAGCCATTATAACTGGTTGTACAACTGGTTGTACTGCTGGTTGTACGACTGGTTGCACTGCTGGTTGTATGACTGGTACAGGTGGGCTTATTACAATCTGTGGGATAGGTTGTATCGCTGGTGGTGGTGCTGGAGGTTGTACACCTTGTACTATTGCTCCAGTAACTATTGTGAGATAGTGTGGAAATCCTGGGTCTTGTGGATTTTCTGGTTCTCTGTCTGTGATATTGAGGACGTGTTCGATACCTGCTGTGACAATTCGAGTTTCTAACTCTTGTTGTTGATCCTCAACTGATCGTTCTCTTGGATCTAATGGAGTTGTGATAGATATATCCTCCTCCTTGTCTGATTCGTAGTCTGTAGCAAATCTAAATCTTTGTTGTGGCGATTCTTCTGAAGAGGAGTGTCTACTCTCTCTACAGCTAGCACTTGCTGGTGATGGTGCTTGGTAGTCTTGATGGTTTGGGTTTGTTATAGGCCAAAATCCAGTGCCTTGTTCGTCGTGTGTGATTTGGAAGTAATGGGCGGTGTACCACTTGTTATCCTTATCGTCTAGGTAGTACCAGTGATTATCAAAGAATTCGACTGGTTCTGGTGTGTGTGCTTTGTAGGTGGGTTCTACAAGTGTAGGGTCTTGTTGATCAGGTAAGTAGTATCCTGTCTTTGGAAGTTCTACCGATTCTTCTTCGTGGTAGTTTATCCAGATAACACTTCCTAATACTTCTTGCGGGAGATCGTCTAGTCTTCTTGTTACCGTCCCCTCGCCCCTGGGACTTCCCCCCTTCGATTGACGGGGACATCAGCTGCGCGGACGACCCAATGGAGCTGGATGACCCAGAATAGCGGTAAGGACTGATTAGTATATATTAGTATACACCTCGTCTGATGTGGATGGACTACATGAGTCGCCTTGTGACTCGGCCCCTATGTACGTGTTTCGTAGCCCGTATCATCGTGTTCCCGTACCCTGTACCCTGTCGACCTTGTAGTAGTATAAGTACGACTCAACTGTGACCCTAAGTTGCCAAGTTGAGTCTCCTGTCCGTCTTACGACGGCAATATCATCTATTCTCCCACTCTCAGCCAGAAGGCGGCCGCTAAGAGCCTTGTCATTACCACTCTGAGTCTACTCGTTATCGTCGCGTAAGCAGCGGTGACACTTCTCCTAGTAACTTCACGCTCTTTGTCTGGGTCGTCTGTGACTCGAGGAGCTAGTGATGCTGTCTTGGCATCGGTTGCTTTCTGTAGGGAAGCCTTTCCTTCTGAATCGCGTAGATGGTAGTCTAGTGTAACTGCACTAGTCTCGGTGCTTTACTTTACTTCTAAAGCCTGTAAGAAGGGTCTCTACAACTTAGTAGATGTCTGGTATAGTACTAGCCTGGCTAAAGTACTAAAAGGTTCAGTATGTATCAGGTAGCTAATCTGGTACAGTGAGGGGTTTTGTTATACACTAGCCTAGCTATGTATAGTAAGGGGTTCTCTTTACTTAGCCTTTAAAGAGACTTTAAAAAGGGTCAGTGCTTTCTTCTTATAGAAAGACTTGGTCTTGTGTTATGCTCGGACTTTGCGTGGCGCTACGAAGTGCCCGGAAAGAAGAGAATCGGGTGATCTGCTGTTCTATGAACAGTGGGTCTCAAATTAACAAGAGTCTACTTTGTAGATCGTATCTCGAAGTCTGCAAGGTATGTTATGCAAAAGCTAGTTGCTGCAACTAGTTCGTTATGAGATGAGAGTTTAAGGTCTCGATTTAACGCGTATGGAAACACACGATGAAAGCGAGGGCTTTCGAGGGAATCTGGGGAGGGATTGTGGTTCTATACAAGAGATTGCATTCTCATACAAGAGACCAAGTCTGAGGCTACTTGGCCTGTATCTACATCCTTATATACATGATTGGGGGCTGCACATTGACTGTGCATTGCGTAGCAATGACTGTGCAATGCGTAGTACATTACTGTGGTAAACTACGGATTACTACAGAGCTACGGAACTGCGTACTATGGACTGTGGAACTGTGCAATGATCTGGGGTTGCTTTGCAGCGTGAGAGAGAAGTGTGGGAAAGTGTACCTTCCTATTAGAGACAGGGGGTGGCTGAGGCTGGGACTCAGACACTTGCTGAAATGACTAAGTTGCAAGTCACGTGGAGACTGCACGTGATGTGTCACGTGAGGGTACATGTGATGAGTGCATGTGATTAGGCGTCTATATGACTTGGTGTCTAAAGAGTTGACTTATAGGAAAAAGCGAATTGGGGCGTCTAAACAGGGTGCTTAGGCGACTCTGTAACACTATCCCTATTCGCCGTTCTAGCTCCCACCATTCGTCTTTGGGGTCCTTGGTGGTGGACAGTCTGATAAAGGTGTCGGGGTGGAGCAGGGTCATGTTTTTGTTGTCTGCATCGCCTTTGTCTACCCCTGGTGGTCGGGAGAGTAGGTCCGCCGAAGTGTGGAGCTTGCCTGGTACGTGTTGGATCTTTAGGTGGTACTCCTGGAGTTCTGCGAACCAGCACGCTACTCGGCAGTTTACCTTCCGTGGGGATTTCCAGTAGGTGAGGTTCGCGTGGTCGGTGAGGACCGTAACTGGGATCGTTGATCCTGCTAGGTGGGGCCGCCAGTGGGCCAGGGCCTTCATTAGTGCTAGGAGTTCCCTCTCGTAGATGTTGTAGTTGCGTTCAGTTGGTGTGAACATCGCGGAGTAGTAGGCTATGGGGTGTTTGGTTGGTGAGGTTTTTCTGGGGTGTTTTTCTCCCTCTTGTAAGAGTACGGCTCCCACGCTGTATGCGGATCCATCCATGGCTAGGAAGAATGGCTTGGTGTAGTTGGGTTGGTGTAGGATTGGGTTCTGGCACATATGTGTTTTGAGGGTCTTGAAGGCTTTGATTTGGGCTTCTCCCCACGTAAATGGTGTTGCCTTCTTCGTCAGGTGGATTAAGGGTCTTGCAATCTTCGAGTAGTCTTTGATGAAGTATCGGTAGTACCCTGTAAAGCCTAGGAAGGCTCTGACATCTCTGACTGTTCGTGGGGGTTTCCAGTCTGCCACCCCTTGCACTTTGGCTGGGTCCATGCGGATGGTGTTATGACCTAAGATGACTCCTAGGAATTCGACCTCCTCTTGTTCGAAGATGCATTTCTCTGGTTTGAGGAAGAGATCGTGCTTGCACAGCTTGTCGAGGATTTGGTGGACTCTCATTCGGTGGTATGGGAGGTCCGACTTGGTGTGTATAAGGATGTCGTCCATGTAGATCGACAGCCAGTCTTGTCGGAGTTCTTCTCTGAAGAGTGCGTTCATTATGGTTTGGAAGGTGGCTGGTGAGTTGGTCATTCCGAAGAACATCACTTGTGGTTCGAAAAGGCCGTGGTTGGTGATGAATGCTGCCTTCCATTGGTCCCCGTCACATATCTGCATGTTATTGTATCCCCAGCAAATGTCGAATTTGGTGAAGAGGCTGGCTCCTCGGACCCTTGCGATGAGTTCAGGGATGAGGGGGAGTGGTGTAGCATTCTGGCAGGTCCATTCGTTGAGTTTTCAGTAGTCTTGTACTGGTCAGAGCTTCCTGTCTTTCTTTTTGACGAAGAAGAATGGGGCTGTGAACTGGCTCTTGGACTCGGTGATGTATCCTTTATCAAGGTGCTCTTTGAGGAATACTGCAAGTGCTTCTTGTTCGGGTTGGGTTAGGGCGTATACCTTCCCTGGCATGTTCTCCGGGTGCCCGGGTTTTAGTTCGATAGCGTGGTCCCATTCCCGTGGGGGTGGGAATCGCTTCAACTCTGTTTTGCTGAATACGAAGGAGTGTCGGCAGTATTCTTTTGGGATCGGCAGAGGTTTGGTTGCGTGTTTCTCTGCCAGTTTCGATGCTAGCGTCTGTCGGTCTGATGCAGCGGTGGTGTAGATCTTGGTTGGTCGTCGAGCTTTAGCCTTGATGACCACGGGTAGTTGTTCGTAGGCGATCCACCCCTTGGCCCAGTCAATGATTGGCTGGACCGCGGCAAACCATGGATAGCCCAGTATTATTTTCTGTTTACCTAGGTTGGTGAGAAAGAAGCACATCATCCGCATTTGGTCGCCCGTTTGTACATCCAGGTCGGTGTAGTGAGTAATCTGTCCGTGACAGTTTTGGGTTCCGTCTACGTTGAACACCTTGCAGGGTTCTGCTAGTTCTTCGATTGGCATTTTGAGTTCCCTCACGTAGTTGGGGTTGATGAAGTTCTCCGTTGTGCCAGAGTCTAGTAGTGCAGAGGTTTCGGCCCTCTTGTACAGGGAGTTTAGATATATGCAAATTGTCATTGATCGACGGTTCGATAGATACACGCTCCTTGTACTTAATGCCCTAACCAAGGCCGAACTGGTTAGGCGTCCTGAAAATCCTCTTCCTCGGCTGCTACTACCCCTCCTCCGAAGTGAGCTGCTACTTGATCACGTTGGTCAGGGGACATGGCTGCGAGTCTTGTTGCCATTTTGTCGACTGGGTTCTTGCTGGTGGTTGGGGTGTCTGACATCCAGTCGACCAGTTGGGCCATGGCCATGTGCGGTTTCTTCTTTCGGTTGGGGCAGTTGTGTGTGAAATGCCTGACTTGGTTGCATTCATAGCAGGCACCGCGGGGGGTTCGGTTAGCTGGTTGTGTTTGGGCAATGTTTACTTGGTAAACATTCCCTTGTTCATCTTGCATTTGAACCGTCCTCCCCTGGGAGTTTCGGTTCCTCCAGTTGTTGTTTCGGTTGGCTTGTGCACGGTCTGTGTCGACGTCCATCGGGATGGGGGCATTGTTTAAGTGCCGTGGCGCGTTAGTGGAGTTGTACCCTCGGATGTTGGGTCGGCTGGGCTGTTGGTTGGTCGGGTTAGGTTGTGTGAATCGGTTCCATCGTGATGAGGGGGGTCGACTTGTGGTGCTCTTGTCCTGTTTGAACATTTCGTAGATGAGGAGTTGGGAGGCCACACTGTCGATCGCTCGTTGTTTGATGTCTGTGTAGGTGTTAACCTTGGGGGGTTTGACTATGTTGTTGACTATGGACTTGGTTAGTCCCTTCAAGAAGTATCGGATGGTGGCAGGCGCTGTGAGCGGGTACTCGGCCTTCCTAGCGACCCTTTCAAAGTCTTGGATGTATTGGTCGACGTCGGGCCACTTCATTTTCATGCCTTCGATTTGGAGGCACACTCATTCTTCTGCTTGTGTGTCTTGGAATTGTTTCCTGAATTCGAGTAGGAAATTTGTCCATATGTCGGGAATGTCTTCGATGAGTGGGTCTAGTCTGTCTACCCAGTCTCCTTGGTTGAGGGCCCATTTGTCTACTGTTGGGCCTTTGATGAATGTGAGGACTATCGCTACACGGCGGATCCAGGATTGGAGGCCAGGGACTGTGGCGTTTACACGGAAGTAGTGTAGTAGTTCGTTCACGAATTGGTCGGCCTTTGCTCGGTCTCCGTCGAACTCTGTGGGGGCACTTCCCATAAGGCGGGTGTCTTGGTTTGGTGGGGGCATGGGTGGTGCTACCAGATTGGCAGGGTTGGGGGCTCCGGGGTTTCCTCCCCCTCCGGGGTTGCCGCCTCCCCCTCCAGGGTTGCTGCCTCCTCCCCCTCCTCCTGGGTTGCCGCTTCCTCCTCCGGGGTTATTGCTTGGTTGTCGTTTCATTGCCGTGTCTAGTTTCTTTTGCACGGAGGCCACTATCTTAGGTTTGGTGGTTGTAGTGGTGGCGGTTGTTGTCGTGGTGGTCGCCATGGTGTGTTCGTGTATTAGTGTGGCGAACAGTAAAGTGACAATGAGTGGGGAGTGTCTGATGATAATGTTGGTGCGGTCTTCTGCTGGCTCCTCGTCTGTGGTAGGCGAGTTGGGTTGTTGGTCTGTGGAGACGGGGGATGGGGGTCGGGTGTTGTCTTGTTCTTTGTCAGAGTCCGGTGGGATAGGTAGGAACATTCCTCCTTCGTGTCTTCAGCGGTATCTCTCTGCCATGTTTAGCTCATTGTGGGCCTTGATATCTGGCCTTCTAGGTCCTTGTACTAGTTTGAATTTGTCTCCGTCCTCTTCGAGGTAGACTTGGGTGAGGAATCCTTTCTCGTTGTGTATCCAGACATGGGTTCTGTCTATGCAGTCCTGTGCCTTCTTGGTCGTGTCAGGGTGGTATAGGATTGCTATCCTGTCATATCCAGGGATTACTCCTCTATCGATTCTTTGCAGGTGTGCGTTCTTTGGTGGGCTGTTGCCGTCTCCAAAGTCCGTGAGGTATTCCTTTGGTGGGGCCTCTGTGATGATGAGGAAAGTTGAGTCTAATGTCACCGCTGCTTACACGACAATAATGTATAGACTCGAGTGGTGATGACAAGGCTCTCAGCAGCTGCCTTCTGGCTAGAGGTGTGGGAAATAGATGATATTGTCCACATAAGACGGACAGGAGACTCAACTTGGCGACCTAGAGTCACGGTTGAGTCGTACTTATAGAGA
This sequence comes from Russula ochroleuca, assembly GCA_015178965.1. Taxonomy (NCBI): domain Eukaryota; kingdom Fungi; phylum Basidiomycota; class Agaricomycetes; order Russulales; family Russulaceae; genus Russula; species Russula ochroleuca. The sequence goes on along the minus strand of WHVB01000026.1, from coordinate 83,045 downwards.
ATACAGGGGTACTAGGGCACAGGGCACGGAGACACGACTAGGCGGTACCAGAACATGCATACATAGGGCTGAGTCACTAGTGACTCATGTAGTCCGTCCACATCAAGCAAGGCATACAGTCATTTATCCTAATCGAGACTTACCACTTCCTCGGGGTCATCCACCTCCATTGTGTCATCCATGCGGCTGATATCCCTGTCGATCGAGGCGGGGAAGTCCCAGGGCCGAGGGGACGGTAACATGTTTAGTCAACATAAGATGATACATAGGGCTATGTAGTCAGCATAGGATGATACATAGGCCTATGTAGCTAGCATATGATGATACATAGCGCTATGTAGTGAAGGTGAATCGATTCCTGTGAGGGGTGATCGACTTGGTGCTGCGAGATTTGAGAGGGTCGTCCAAGGGGGATGAGGGGAAGGATAAGATAAGGGAAAGAGAAAGAGAACGAAAGTGATGTGGACAGCTGTTCCACCGGATCGTGATCGGAGTAAGAGTAAGCGCAGGGTTTCGCACTCGTTAGTACTGAAGGTAATCTGCTCGCAACTCACTTCACTAAAGATTGAGGGGAAATGTAGCTAGGCTTATATACATGCCATGTACCTATGACTACAAACCTAGGCTGTAAGAAGGTCATAACATGAGTCCAAGAGGGGATAACTGGATAAGCTGGGGACAGATGGGAATGGAGGAAGCGGTGACCTAAGGTCCAAAGGTACAGTAAATAAAGGGGGTCGGCCGCATCGGGATAACGGACGTCCGAAGTGTTCGTTCCGTTCCGTTCCGCGCGCAGCGCGAAAGGGTACCTTACAGTAGTTAGCATATGATGATACATAGGCCTATGTAGTAACCACACTGTGATCCTTAGACTATGTAGTCAACATATGATAATCCATAGGCCTATGTAGTAACCACATTAAAATCCTTAGACTATGTCACCGCTGCTTACACGACGATAACGAGTAGACTCGGAGTGGTAATGACAAGGCTCTTAGCGGCCGCCTTCTGGCTAGGAGTGAGAAGAATAGCTGATATTGACCGTCGTAAGACGGACAGGAGACTCAACTTAGCGACTTAGGGTCACGGTTGAGTCGTACTTATACTACTACAAGGAGGTAGGGCACAGGGTGTAGGGACACGACGATACGGGGCTGCAAACACGTACATAAGGGCTGAGTCACAAGGCGACTCATGTAGTCCATCCACATCAGGTGAGGCGCATACTAATAGCACTAGTCCGATCTTACCGTTACTCGGGGTCATCTAACTCCATTGGACTGTCTGCGCGACTGATATCTCCGTCGATTGAAGGGGGGAAGTCCCAGGGTCGAGGGGACGGTAACATCACCCTCCGGTTAGATGCAAGCGCGACCACGCGTTGCGTAGCGGATGATCCCCGCCCTGTGACGTTGGTCGTGGCGGTTGGCATCGTTGCCGGCGAAGGGGGGCGAGGGTCTCTCCGGCGTTGGCGGTGCAGAGGCGGCGGCGGCAGTTGGCGAGGGTGCTGCGGGTCTCGGCTTCTTCGGCTTCGAGGGCGCGGATGCGGGCGGCGATGTGGGTGAGCTCGGTGTCGACGTGGTGGTAGCGACATATGTCCGTGTAAAGCCCCCAGTCCTGGGTCGTATCCTGGACTTCCAGTGCGAAGGTGTCGAAGATTTCGGAGTCGCCGTCGATGGCACGGAGTAGCCACTTGGGTACTGGCGGATTGGCGACACCGACGTTCGAACTGGGCTGGGCATAGACTTCTGTGGTGAAGACAGGATCGTCAGGGCCTCCCAGGGTACCAGCGGCACGGGGAACGGGGCCGTCGAGAAGCTGGATATAGGGGGCGATGCGGCGGTCGTTGGTGCCGGCTTGGAGGGGGATGGAGAAATAGTGGAGCTGGCCATTGTTCTTGACAAAGCCTTCAGTGATAAGCTCCGCCTCTGGTACGGAGAGAGGTGAGGTGTTTTACGGACCGATGGACTGGCTGGGATCACGTGATCCCATGACTCACATACGACACACACATGACTCATCGACTGGACTGACTGACTGAGGCTCTTACTGTACCTATGACTGGCGATGACTGATTAGGCTGACTGACACGCGCATCATGCTGACAGTGTACTATACGATGACTGAGCATGACTGATGGACTGACAAACCGACTTACCAATCGGTTATAAGACTATTAGTCATACATGATTCGAACCTGTATTTATACGACCTTGTACGAACAGTTGAGCCTTAAGCTCGACTTTGCTTTGCAATCGCAGCTCTTTGTACTCTCCTGTTCACTGCGCGGCCCTCTCAGCTCTTTCATTTACCCTTCGAGGTCCTTAAAGGCGGATCTCACCTTCGGAGCTTAGTGGTTGTGCTATAACAATCAACGCGCACCTCAGGAGTCTGATCACGTGTCACGGCACGCTTCGGACCGCACACTTTCCTCTTCGGTCAAGTGTGCACGAAGCCCTGCTGCGGGCTTAACACAAGTCGAGCTTCTCTTAAAAAGCCAACCTGGCTGACATACTACTCGACCTCGGAAGGAAGCGAAAGCTCTCAAGGAGCCCCGACATCCGGTTCAGAAATAGAACCACCGATGACCTCCCTACAGAAATACAGGGAAAAGCCTTCTGGCTAGAATCACAGACCGAGTGTTACCGTCCCCTCGACCCTGGGACTTCCCCCCCTCGATCGACGGGGATATCAGCCGCGCGGACGACCCAATGGAGTTGGATGACCCCGAGTAGCGGTAAGATCAGACTAGTGTTATTTGTATACGCCTCACCTGATGTGGATGGACTACATGAGTCGCCTTGTGACTCAGCCCCTATGTACGTGACTCGCAGCCCCGTATCCTCATGTCCCGCGCCCTGTGCCCCGTACCCCGTACCCTGTACCCTGTAGTAGTATAAGTACGACTCTCTAGTGACTCTAGGTCGCTAAGTTGAGTCTCCTGTCCGTCTTACGACGGCAATAGCATCAGTTCCCCACTCCTAGCCAGAAGGCGGCCGCTAAAGAGCCTTGTCACTACCACTCCGAGTCTACTCGTTATCGTCGCGTAAGCAGCGGTGACATTAGACTCAACTTTCTTATCATCACGGAGGCCCCACCCAAGGAATACCTCACGGACTTTGGAGACGACGACAAACCACCAAAGAACGCGCACCTACGCAGAATCGACAAAGGAGTCATCCCCGGATACGACGGGATAGCAATACTATACCACCCTGATACGACCAAGAAGGCACAGGACTGCATAGACGGAACCCACGTCTGGATACACAACGAGAAAGGATTCCTCACCCAAGTCTACCTCGAGGAGGACGGAGACAAATTCAAATTAGTGCGAGGACCCAGAAGACCTGACATCGAAGCCCACAACGAGCTGAACGCACAAGAAAGACGCCGACGCAGACGCGAAGGAGGAACATTCCTACCCATTCCCCTCGACTCCGACGACGAACCCGAGGACAACACTCGACCCCCGTCCCCTGTCTCCACAGACCAACAACCCAACTCACCTACCACTGACGAAGAACCCATAGAGGACCACATCAACACCATCATCAGAAACTCTCCACTCATCGACACCCGACCATTCGCTTCATTGATACACGAGCACGCCATGGCAACCGCCACAGCAACCACCACTACCGCCACCACAACCACCAAACCCAAGATAGTAGCCTCCGTGCAAAAGAAGCTAGACACGGCAATGAAGCGACAGCCAAGTAACAGCCCCGGAGGAGGAGGAGGAAACCCCGGAGGGGGAGGAAGCAACCCCGGAGGAGGAGGAAGCAACCCCGGAGGAGGAGGAGGCAACCCCGGAGGAAACCCCGGAGCCCCCAACCCCCCGGTCGCACCACCGATGCCCCCAGCAAACCAAGACGCCCGCCTCATGGGAAGCGCCCCCACGGAGTTTGACGGAGACCGAGCGAAAGCGGACCAATTCATAAACGAGCTACGACACTACTTCCGCGTAAACGCCACAGTCCCCGGCCTCCAATCCTGGATCCGCCGCGTAGCAATAGCACTGACATTCATCAAAGGCCCAACCGTGGACGAATGGGCCCTCAACCAAGGAGACTGGGTGGACCGATTGGACCCACTCATTGAAGACATCCCTGACGTCTGGATACACTTCCTGAATGAGTTCCGGAATCAATTCCAAGACACCCAAGCCGAAGAGCGAGCACGCCTTCAGATCGAAAATATGAAGATGAAATGGCCCGAAGTCGATCAATACATCCAGGACTTCGAGAGGGTCGCCCGAAAGGCCGAATACCCGCTCACGGCACCCGCAACCGTCAGATACTTCCTGAAAGGACTAACCAAGTCCATCGTCAACGACATAGTCAAACCCCCCAAGGTCAATACCTATGCAGAGACCAAACAGCGAGCAATCGACAGCGTGGCGTCCCAACTCCTCATCTACGAAATGTTCAAGCAGGACAAAGGCACCACGAACCGACCACCGTCATCGAGATGGAATCGATTCGCACAGCCCAATCCCACCAATCAACAACCCAGTCGCCCCAATATCAGAGGATATAATTCCACCAACGCCCCCCGCCACCTAAACAACGCCCCCGTCCCGATGGACGTCGATGCAGACCGAGCACGCGCCAACCGAAACAACAACTGGAGGAACCGAAACCCCCAAGGAAGGACGGTCCAAATGCAGGACGAACAAGGGAACGTCTACCAAGTGAACGTCGCCCAAACCCAACCGACCGACAGAAACCCCCGCAGCGCTGACCGAGCCCCCCGCGGCGCCTGCTACGAATGCAACCAAGTTGGACACTTCGCGCGCAACTGTCCCAACCGGAAGAAGAAACCACACGTAGCTACGGCACAACTGGTCGACTGGATGTCAGACACCACGACCACTAACGAGAACCCGGTAGACGAAATAGCCACCAGACTGGCGGCCATGTCTACTGACCAACGAGACCAAGTAGCGGCGCATTTCGGAGGAGGGATAGTAGCAGCCGAGGAAGAGGGTTTTCAGGACGCCTAACCAGTTCGGCCTTGGTTAGGGCATTAAGTACAAGGAGCGTGTATCTATCGAACCGTCGATCAATGACAATTCGCGTATACTTAAACTCCTTGTTCAAGAGGGCCGAAACCTCTGCACTATTAGACTCCGGCGCCACGGAGAACTTCATCAACCCCAACTATGCAAAAGAACTCAAACTACCAATTGAAGAGTTGACAGAACCCCGCAAGGTGTTTAACGTAGATGGGACACAGAACCGCCACGGACAAATCACCCACTACACCGACCTAGACGTACGAACGGGCGACCAAACGCGCACGATGCGCTTCTTCCTCACCAACCTAGGCGAACAAAAGGTAATTTTAGGCTACCCATGGTTCGCCGCAGTCCAACCAGTCATCGACTGGGCAAAAGGATGGATCGCCTACGAACAACTACCCGTCGTCATCAAAGCTAGGATCAAGCGAACGACGACAAAAATCCATACCGCCACAGCAACAGACCGACAAACACTAGCGTCAAAGCTAGCCGAGAAACACGCAGTCCAACCCTCACCGATTCCGAAAGAGTACCGCCGACACTCATTCGTGTTCAGCGAAGCAGAATCAAAGCGATTCCCACCACCACGAGAATGGGATCACGCCATAGAACTAAAACCAGGCCACCCAGAACACATGCCAGGGAAGGTATACGCCCTGACCCAACCAGAACAAGAAGCACTCGCAACGTTCCTTCAAGAACACCTCGACAAGGGATACATCACCGAGTCCAAAAGCCAATTCGCGGCCCCATTCTTCTTTGTCAAAAAGAAAGACGGGAAACTCCGACCAGTACAGGACTACCGAAAGCTTAACGAATGGACCCGCCGAAATGCCACACCACTCCCACTCATCCCCGAGCTCATCGCGAGAGTCAGAGGAGCCAGCCTATTCACCAAATTTGACATTCGCTGGGGATATAACAACATACGGATACGCGACGGAGATCAATGGAAAGCGGCGTTTGTCACAAATCACGGTCTCTTTGAACCACAGGTGATGTTCTTTGGGATGACCAACTCCCCAGCCACCTTCCAGACCATGATGAACGCGCTATTCAGGGAAGAACTCCGACAAGACTGGCTGTCGATCTACATGGACGATATCCTCATACACACCCGATCAGACCTCCCATACCACCGAACAAGAGTCTACCAAATCCTCGACAAGCTGCGCAAACACGACCTCTTCCTCAAACCAGAGAAGTGCGTCTTCGAGAAAAAGGAAGTCGAATTCCTAGGTGTCATCCTGGGCCACAACACCATACAGATGGACCCAGCCAAGGTACAAGGAGTAGCGGACTGGAAACCCCCACGAACAGTCCGAGACGTCAGAGCCTTCCTGGGATTCACAGGATACTACCGATACTTCATCAAAGATTACTCGAAGATTGCAAGACCACTGATCCACCTCACCAAGAAGGCGACACCATTTGCATGGGGAGAAGCCCAAGTTAAAGCCTTCGAGACCCTCAAAAAACACATGTGTCAAAACCCGATCCTACGCCAACCCGACTACACCAAACCATTCTTCCTAGCTACAGACGCGTCCGCGTACGGCGTGGGAGCCGTACTCTTACAGGAGGGAGACAAACACCCCAGGAAAACCTCACCAACCAAACACCCCATAGCCTACTACTCCGCAACATTCACCCCAACCGAGCGCAACTACGACATCTACGAAAGAGAACTCCTGGCACTAATGAAAGCCCTAGCCCACTGGCGACCCCACCTGGCAGGATCGACGATCCCAGTCACAGTCCTCACCGACCACGCAAACTTAACCTTCTGGAAATCCCCACGTAAGGTAAACCGCCGGGTGGCACGATGGTTCGCAGAACTCCAGGAGTACCACCTAAAGATCCAACACGTGCCAGGGAAACTCCATACCTCGGCAGACCTCCTCTCCCGACCCCCAGGAGTGGACAGAGGCGAAGCAGATAACCAAGACCTAACCCTCCTCCACCCAGACGCCTTCATCAGACTATCCACCACCGAAGACCCCAAAGACGAATGGTGGGAACTAGAACGACGAATAGGGACAATACAACGAAAGTACCCCGCCGAGATCGCAGGGTGGATCAAACGCCACAAGGCAACCATGACCCACTCGCACAATGACAATAACTTAAAGCACTGGCGCGTACAAGGCAGAATCGCTGTTCCACCAGACGACACCCTGAAAAAGGAAGTCCTCCACCGATTCCACGACCTGGAAATCAGAGGGCACCCAGGACGAGACCCCACCATCACAATCATCCGCCGACACTTCTGGTGGCCAGACATGAATGAATGGATCGCGCAATACGTAAGAGGGTGCGCCAAATGCCAACAAGGCAAGAATCTTACAAAACGAGCGAAGGTCCCTCTCTACCGCATCCCCACACCGACCAACGCACTCCCGTTCCAGATCGTAGCAATGGACCTGATCACCCAACTCCCGACCAGCAAAGGGTACGACGCCATCCTCACGATAGTAGACCACGGATGCACGAGAGCGGCCGTATTCCTCCCCTGCAAGACAACCATCACCGGGCAAGAAGTGGCCAAACTATACTACGACAACGTCTACCGATGGTTCGGCCTGCCCGATAAGGTCATATCCGACAGAGACCCCCGATTTACATCCTTCTTCGCAAAGGCACTCGCCCAACAGCTGGGGATCAAACAAAACGTGTCCTCAGCGTTCCACCCCCAAACAGACGGACTATCAGAACGAACAAATCAGTGGATAGAGCAATACCTCCGCCTGACCACCAACAGCGCCCAAACCGATTGGAGCGATTGGCTGGGAATAGCCACCACGGTGCACAACAATCACAAAAATGCCACCATCAACATCGCCCCATCAGAAGCACTCCTCGGCTACATGCCTCGCTTACACCCTACAGACCCCCCTCCATCGTTGAATCAACACGTGGAGGACAGGAAGCAGACCGCACTCGAGAGGCGTGCACAAGCGATCGAAGCTATCAACCGCACCGCCCATCAAGCGCCACCACCCCAGTTCAACGTGGATCAAGAGGTCTGGCTCGAGGCAAAGAACCTCCGATTACCCTACCAGACCCCCAAACTAGCCCCCAAGCGACACGGACCTTTCCGCATCAGTAAACAAGTGTCACCGGTGGCGTATCAGCTCCAACTACCCGACGCCTGGAAGATCCATAACGTGTTCCACGCCAGCCTCCTCACGCCTTATCGCGAGACCCCACAACACGGCCCCAACTACATCAAACCACCCCCCGAACTGATCGAGGGTGAACACGAGTACGAAGTCGAGGCCATCGTTAATCACCGTCTCTACGGGAGGCGGAAGACCTTGCAATATCTCCTCAAATGGAAGGGATACCCAGACGCAGACAACACATGGGAACCGGCCCCCCAAGTACACGCCCCCGCACTGATTGAAGAGTACCATCAAAGACGCCCGCTCGAGCAACCGCATAAAAGGACAGGTCTGAGGACTCGAAGCAACATCCTCTCCCCACACTCCAAACCATTATGCCCCACCAGACCATCCACCTCTCCCCCGTCGAAGATGCCAGCTACGCTCCCGCCTCGCCCACCGACTCCTATGCCTCCACCGAGGCCCTCTTCATCCCCGCCCCGGGAACCCCCTATCAGACGACCGGTTCCAATGGAGCCCTTCCTCTTGTTGAGGACGCCGCGCCCACTAACTCAGCACGGGTCCTTGCAGTGGACCTCGCCATCGGCGCTACGCAGCCAGCCATACCCCTATCACCCCGAGCCGTTAGCGCTATCGTCGAGGGACAAACCGACGCCCTCACGGCTCCAGTTCTCCTCCGCATGGTCCGCGGTCTCATCATCACCGCCAAGCGCACCGAGGACCGGATGGAAGCCGTTAGGCTTACGGCCGAAGAGCAAGCCACGGAACTCGAGCAGAGCCGGGACCAACGCGACATCCTCGCCCTCGGCGCCAGGACCCTCCAGCTCGACTGCGAGGCCAAGACCGAAGCCCTCCGCCTCGCCGACCTCACCATCCGCCGCCTGGCCAGCCAACCCCCGAGGGAGGATACTCGCCCGAGTATCCAGTCTGAACCCCCTACGGGCTTTATCGAGAACAATGGCCAGCTCCACTACTTCTCCATCCCCCTCCAAGGCGGCAGCAACGACCGCCGCATCGCCCCCTACATCCAGCTTCTCGACGGCCCCGTTCCCCGCGCCGCTGGTACCCTGGGAGGCCCTGACGACCCTGTCTTTACTACAGAGGTCTACGCCCAGCCCAGCTCCAACGTTGGTGTCGCCAATCCGCCAGTACCCAAGTGGCTACTCCGTGCCATCAACGGAGACTCCGAGATCTTCGATGCCTTTGCATTGGAGGTCCAGGATACGACCCAGGACTGGGGTCTCTACACTGACATCTGCCGCTACCACCACACCGACGTCGAGCTCACCAACATCGCTTCCCGCATCCGCGCCCTCGAAGCTGAAGAGGCCGAGACCCGCAACACCCTCGCCAACTGCCGCCGCCGCCTCCGCGCCGCCAACGCCGGAGAAACCCTCGCCCACCTCGCCGGCAACGATGCCGACCGCCACGACCAACGTCATGGGGCGGGGATCATCCGCTACGCGACGCGTGGTCGCGCTCGCATCTAACCGGAGGGTGATGTTACCGTCCCCTCGACCCTGGGACTTCCCCCCCTCGATCGACGGGGATATCAGCCGCGCGGACGACCCAATGGAGTTGGATGACCCCGAGTAGCGGTAAGATCAGACTAGTGTTATTTGTATACGCCTCACCTGATGTGGATGGACTACATGAGTCGCCTTGTGACTCAGCCCCTATGTACGTGACTCGCAGCCCCGTATCCTCATGTCCCGCGCCCTGTGCCCCGTACCCCGTACCCTGTACCCTGTAGTAGTATAAGTACGACTCTCTAGTGACTCTAGGTCGCTAAGTTGAGTCTCCTGTCCGTCTTACGACGGCAATAGCATCAGTTCCCCACTCCTAGCCAGAAGGCGGCCGCTAAAGAGCCTTGTCACTACCACTCCGAGTCTACTCGTTATCGTCGCGTAAGCAGCGGTGACACCGAGGGACGATCAGCATATCACCTCAAAGAAGGGTTATACACATACCCTGTTGAGTACATCAACGGAACTTGGTACAAAATCAGTTGGACCATTGACGAGTGCTACGAAGTTAGCAGAGAAGACGAGATCAAAGACCCTCACGAGTCAGGATTAGGAACTAAAAGCCAACCGTTCCTACTCGCCCCGGATCTCGAACGAATCCACACAGAAATCACCCAAGGAAGTGACGAAGCACACGAAGTAAAAACCACTTCACCAACCTCAGATCCAGACATCCCCACGACCGACCAGGCTCACGCACCAGTCATCGAACAACTCACAGCAGCAATGGCAGCAATTGCCGTAGCTCACATACAACCGGCACAAGTCGCCGGACCAGCACAAGCTCCACAACCAGCTGGAGGACAACCAGCAGGAGGAGGACAACCCCAACAACCACCAGCCGGAGGACAACCGCCCGCCGGAGGACAACCAGGTGGAGGCGGAGGAGGCGGAGGTGGAGGCGGTGGAGGAGGCGGCGGAGGCCAACCAGCAGCTGGACAAGCAGCAGCCGGACAGGCAGCAGCCGCACCACCCCGTAGCGAAGCCCTCAAAGGAATGATTCCCCAAATCTTCCAAGGAGACAGGAAAGACGCGGAACACTTCATGCAACAGTTCGGAGCATACTGCTTCCTTAACCGACATAACTCCACCTTCACAAACAAAGCGGAACAAGTCGCTTATGCCATCACCTTCATCAAAGGACCATTGGTCAATGATTGGGCATACGATATGGCGGACCAACTATCCATCAAAGTAGAAGGAAACCCAACCACAGGAGACCCCCCGACACACGCAGAAAATGATCCAGCCCTCTGGGAATGGTTCGCCAGAGCGTTCAGAGACGCCTTTACTGACTCCACCAAGAAACAAGACGCGTACTCCCGTCTCACAAAAATGGAACTGGACGTGGACAAGGTCGACTCCTCCATCACACTCTTCAAACGTCTCATCAGGGAAGCAGGATGGGGACCAGACGCAGAAGGAACAATTAAACTGTTCCAAGACATCCTGCCGGTCGGACTCCATCGTGTCATCCGCCAACGAGAAACCTTACCAACAACCATGGAAGAATGGTATGATGCGACCCGAAAGACAGTCCAACGATGGCAGGACCTTAACGATAACATCGGACCCAAAGGAGGACCTGGCCATATCTCTACCAGAGCTAACCGAATGAGAGGATATCAAAAGCCCTCACCCCCAAAGAGACAAAAGGACCCAAACGCGATGGACATCGATGCCATTCGCACCACAGGAAAGCTAACAGATGAAGAGCGCACCAAGCTGATGAAGGAAGGAAGATGCTTCCGCTGTTGCAAATTGGGACACATGTCCCGAGCCTGCCCCGACAAGGGAAAAGGAAAAACCCCCGATCGACCCCGCAGCTCCCAAGGGCAATACACCAAAGAAAAGCCCAAGGTTCGAGCCGCAGTAATCAACGAAGACAAAGAAGAGGAACAGCATAGCGAAGCTGAAACCTCAACCACTGCACCTCCTTCCTACACCAAAAAGGACGTCCTCCAGTACATTAGGGGGATGACTATTGAAGACCGGGAGAACCTCTACGAGGAGCTATCGGCCAAAGCGGATTTTTAAAGAGCTCGAAGCTGACGGTCTGGCTTAGAGCAACTGGATTGCAAGATACGATGTACATTAGGAAACTATCGACTCTGAATATGAATGTTTCTTTTTGCACCTCGCAATCCAAGGCCGACGAATCCGCCCTCATAGATAGTGGCGCAACAGACAACTTCATCGACGAAGACACATGGAAACGACTCGGGATAGGACGAAAGGAACTGGCCAGACCAGTCACTGTCCATAATGTTGACAGAACGGAAAACAAACAAGGAAAGATCACCCACTATTGTTGGCTCTGCATCGTCAAAGGAGAAAAACACACCCTCCAACGATTCTACATTACAAGCCTAGGAAAGGACCGCATCATCTTAGGATACCCCTTCCTATATGACTTCAACCCAAAGATCAACTGGAAGACGGGGAAGGTCTCGGGAGAACCAGTACAACTCCAAAGTAGCAGATACATGTACAGCGCCAAACGCATCTTCTTCATGCAACGAGAAGCGATCAAACAACTAGGAACACCCAAAGAAAACGAAGCCATCTACGTGCGACGGACCAATATTGCACAAGAATGGGCCCAGAAGGTGGATAAAGACAAAATCCACCTTACCATCGACACCATCCCAAAAGAATATCGAAGACACCAAAAGGTATTCTCTGAAGAGGAAGCACGACGCTTCCCTCCTGCAAGATCGGAAGACATGACGATCAAGCTAACCCCAGACGCACCAAAGGAGTTAAATTGCAAGGTATACCCCCTATCCAAAGACGAACGAGAACTTCTACAAAAATGGATTCTCGAAGAAGAAGAACTCGGACGAATCTATGAAGGACCATCGCCCTACACGGCACCAGTTTACTTCATCAACAAAAAAGACAGCTCGGAAAAGAGAATCATTATGGACTACAGGCAGCTGAACAAGTACACAGTCAGAGATAACAACCCTCTGCCCAATATACAGTCCGCACTGGAAAGACTGCATGGCAAACTACTCTTTTCCAAGTTCGACATTCGCTGGGGATACAACAACATATGCATTGCCGAAGAAGACCAAACTAAAGCAGCGTTTAAAACCCCCCAAGGCACCTATGTCCCCCGAGTCATGTATTTCTGCCTCACCAATGCACCACCCTTCTTCCAACGAACGATGCACCGAGACTTCCGCCCCCTGCTTCAAAAATACCCTGAAAACCTAGGAAACTATATGGACGACTGGTGGGTGGCCACTGCCAACGACGAAGAAGGCCGCCAACTACACAAGCAAATTGTCCACGACTTTCTTGACAAAATGGAAGAATGCTCCTACTTCCTAAAACCAAAGAAGTGTCAATTCGAAAAGGAAGAAATGGAAATTCTTGGATGGCTAGTAGGAGGAGGGCGAGTGCGCATCGACCCAGCTAAAGTAAAGGGGATCTCAGAATGGCCACGAACGCTCAAGTCCGTAGAAGAAGTAAGAAAAACCCTAGGCGTGTTGGGCTACCAACGACCCTTCATCCAAGGATTCGCGTCCATAGCCCGACCTCTACATGACCTTACAAAAAAGGGAACCTCCTTTATCTGGACTGAAAGGTGTACAGAAGCACTAAACGAACTCATCACACGAGTAACCACTGAACCGGTCCTTTGGCACCCAAACCCAGCCAAACCATACGAACTAGAAGTCGATGCCTCTGCCTTCGCACTCGGCAGCATCCTATACCAAAGAGATGACAACAACAAACGACGAGCGGTGGCCTACCACTCAAAGGCACTGAACGCAGCGGAAAGGAATTACTCTATTGGAGATCGAGAATTCCTAGCCATCATCGAAGGCCTTAAACGCGTCCGACACCTCGTGATGGGATCACCCCACAAGCTGACAATCTACACAGACCACGACAATCTTCGCTACTATCGACACCCCCAAAAGTTGAACAGACACGTGGCCCGCTATATTGTGTTTCTAGCAGACTTCGATTTTGAACTGGTCCATCTACCCGGAAAGAGGAATCAAGCAGATCCCCTATCGCGACGTCCAGATCATGATGACGGATCAGCGGACAACGAAGAAACCACAGCTCTGCCAAACGAACTCTTCGCTAGAGCAATCGAAATCTCCATACTGGAACAACAGGTCCATCAATTACAAAAGGCAAACAGCGAACTATGCCAAAAGTGGAAGAAAAGGCACGGCATTTATCAAGACGAATGGAAGGTCTGGTGGAAAGCGGGATCCTTAGTGGTCCCTGAAGACACACAACTCCGACGTACGTTCCTCCAGGAATACCACGATACTCCGACATCGGGACATCCCGGAGTCTGGAAGACCTACTTGATGCTAAAACGAGACTACTGGTGGCCCACGATCCATAAAGACGTGGAGGATTACGTCAAAGGATGCGCCACCTGCCAGGCGGTAAAAACAATCACCCACCGCAACGTGCCCCCCATTGCGCCGATCGGTCCTGGCGAAGACACAACACCCTTTGCCACTATCACAGTCGATTTCATCACGAAATTACCCGACTCACGCGGCTGTGATACGATTCTCACCATCACCGATCACGACTGCACGAAGGCCGTAATCCTGATTCCATGCCGAGAAGATATGGGAAGTGAAGAAGTCGCAAGGCTCTTCAGAGATCACGCATTCCCCTACACGGGCATCCCCAAAAGAATCATATCGGACAGAGACACGCAGTTCACCTCGCAATTCTTCAAAGAACTCTGCGCCCAATTGGATATCAAACAGAACATGAGTTCCGCGTACCATCTCCAAACCGACGGGCAGTCGGAACGAACGAATCAAACAGTAGAAACCATACTGAGGATCTTTTGCAACCACCAACAAGATAACTGGGCAGACTGGCTCAAGGTCGCCCAGTACATAATAAATTCTCGTCCCTCTTCGACCACAAAGAAACCCCCATACGAACTATGGATGGGATTCATTCCCCGCACTCATCAACCCATGCGCATCGGGAATGTACCGGCAATCGAAGAAAGAAAGTCCCAACTTCTAAAAGCTAGGAACAGCGCCCAAGAAGCCATCAGCAAGGCGCAATCCCTTTGGACCAAGAACCCACATTTCCAAAGGTACCGAGTGGATCAGAAGGTCTGGCTGGAAGGGACCCATCTGCGAACGACACACCCCACAATGAAACTAAGGGCCAAACGCTTTGGACCCTTCAAAATAACGGAAGTACTCAGTGCCGTGACGTACAGACTGGACCTCCCAGCCGCGTGGAGGATCCACAACGCATTCCACGTGGCTGTCCTCCACCCATATAAGGAGACAGAACTACATGGACCTAACTTCCCGGAGGCACCCCCTGACCTGATCGAAGGACACGAGGAGTGGGAAGTAAACAACATGTTAGCCTCAAGGCGAACAGGAAAGGCAAAAACACTACAGTACCTTGTCCGGTGGAAAGGGTTCTCCGAAGCCCACGATTCTTGGGAACCAAAACGGAATCTGAACAACGCCTCTGTTAAGGTGAAAGAATTCCACGATAAGAACCCCAAAGCCATCCGGAGAATGGTTATAAACCCCCAGGGGTCGACCATGGAGTCCTCACCACTTCCCGACATCACTACACTGTGCTCACAACTTGAAAACCTATCTCTGATGTCCTCGCAGTACAGCTCTCCCTCCCCTGCCACTCGCAACGCCATGCTAGCGGTCGATACGGAAGAAGTAGCAATATTGGAAGCCTCTCTCCACCCTACTACAGAACCACCGCCAGCCTTCCCCGAGGAGCCAGAATATGCCCCACCGACAAACACACCCCCTAGCTTCAGGATGGAAGAATATTTACGTCTCTCGCCTTCGCTGTACAGCGTACACGGACCGAGCCGAACCCCCAGCCCCGAGCCACTACCTATTCCCCCACGTACCAACTCACTCCCCCAAAGCAACCCAGAAGACCCGCGAAATCTCATCTGCGGTCTTAGTAGCTTTGCGAGGGAAAGACTCTTCTACTCCCCAAGTGGACTGGCGGCAGCACAACTCATGCTAGAGCGACAGGAAGAGGCTGACCACCCTCTAGTACTGGACCCCGAAACTAACGAGGTCCACCGTGCCGCCACTCCACTGTCTTCGGTTTCGAGTACGACACCGAGCTCCTCCCCAGCCACATCTATGCACAGCTTCCCTTCACATTACACCATCGAAGTCGATGTGGACGACCTCGTACAAACACACCCAGGAGACGACTGGGTGAGGTTTCAACCGGAGATCCATCGTACCGCCATCAAGGTCCTGGCAACGGAAGCAGAACCAGCGGTTAAGGTGGATGCGAGGTTCGTACGTTTCCGCATCGACAACATCACGGGAGAGCCCACCATCTACGGAACCATGGGAGCTGGGCGACCCGTGTACGCGGACGCCCTGGAAGCCGCCCCCGCATCATGGGCGGCACCTGCCGACTACTGCAACGACAGGTACTTCACCTTGCTGACAGAGGAAAGGATGATCAGAGGCCCGATGGAGAGGGCGATCGAGGACTTGGGAGATTACGGGGTGAAGGCGGACATCATTCGCCTTCGCAATCTCGAGGCCAACAAGCGCAAATTGGCCTTCTGCCTCAAAGAAATCCAAGCTCTCGAGGCCCACGTACAGAAGAGGAGGGCTGAATTCGGGATCCACCAACTCGCACACGTCGGCCGAACCAAGGCGGTCCGCCAAAGACTCATCCGAGCCAACGCATGGGAACGACTTCTGGAGTTAGTGGATGAAGATGATCAGAGAGGCGAACTGGCATGGCGACACCGACGCGTCCAACGCAACGTCGCCCCTTACCACACCAATGTTGTGACACGACCCGATTCTCGGCTGAGAGGAGGAGCGGGCAGTAGAGTTTCTTGGAACAGCGAGAATGCCACCGATGACGCCCTGGCCCAAGAGGAGTTCGAAGAGCGCAAACGTTGCTCTTACTGCCCTTGGTACGACCACCTCTCCACTCATTGCGAGACACCCCATCACCTCTGCTCGATCATGGCGTCTGGCTGGTGCCGGGTCCCCCGCCACCACCGCTTCTTCCGGAACCAAATGCCGGACACCTGTCCTTACGGAGGCCGCCGCCGCCACGCCAACGGCCACTATCTCACACGCCAACGCCAAGCTCGCTACCTCACTCAGGAGGAACGCGAGATTGAGTACGACCACAATAACGCGGGATGCGACGACCTCTGTAAAGGGGAACTCAGCAGCACGGGGATTGCCATGCGACAGGCAATCACCCAAGTTGTCCTCGACGAGTTCGAGAACGCCGGTCCCTCCTACGTCCCTCACTCCCCTTCCCCCACTTATGACTACGTCCCCGGCGACAACGAGGGGTCTGACTAGCGCGTGGAAGTGCTTCTTTGAGGGGAGGGTGGTGATAAGCTCCGCCTCTGGTACGGAGAGAGGTGAGGTGTTTTACGGACCGACGGACTGGCTGGGATCACGTGATCCCATGACTCACATACGACACACACATGACTCATCGACTGGACTGACTGACTGAGGCTCTTACTGTACCTATGACTGGCGATGACTGATTAGGCTGACTGACACGCGCATCATGCTGACAGTGTACTATACGATGACTGAGCATGACTGATGGACTGACAAACCGACTTACCAATCGGTTATAAGACTATTAGTCATACATGATTCGAACCTGTATTTATACGACCTTGTACGAACAGTTGAGCCTTAAGCTCGACTTTGCTTTGCAATCGCAGCTCTTTGTACTCTCCTGTTCACTGTGCGGCCCTCTCAGCTCTTTCATTTACCCTTCGAGGTCCTTAAAGGCGGATCTCACCTTCGGAGCTTAGTGATTGTGCTATAACAATCAACGCGCACCTCAGGAGTCTGATCACGTGTCACGGCACGCTTCGGACCGCACACTTTCCTCTTTGGTCAAGTGTGCACGAAGCCCCGCTGCGGGCTTAACATTCAGGGGGTTCTGACTGGATACCCTGCTGAACACTCGCCCTCGCGGGCTGGCTGGCCAGGTTGCGGATGGTGAGGTCGGCGATGCGGAGGGACTCGGTCTTTGAATCGCATTCGAGCTGGAGGGTCCTGGCACCGAGGGCGAGGATGTCGCGCTGGTCCTTGCTCTGCTCGAGCTCCTCAGCTTGTTCTTCGGCCGTAATCCTAACGGCTTCCATCCGGTCCTCGGTACGCTTGGCGGTGAGGATGAGACCGCGGACCATGCGGAGGAGAATTGGAGTTGTGAGGGCGTCGGTTTGTCCCTCGACGAGAGCGCTAACGGCTCGGGGTGATAGGGGTATGGCTGGCTGCATAGCGCCGACGGCGAGGTCCACTGCAAGGACCCGTGCTGAGTTAGTGGGCGCGGGGTCCTCAACAAGAGGAAGGGCTCCAGTGGAACCGGTCGTCTGATAGGGGGTCCCTGGGGCGGGGATGAAGAGGGCCTTGGTGGAGGCATAGGAGTCGGTGGGCGAGGCGGGAGCATAGTTGTCTTTGGCGGGAGAGATGTGGATGATCTGGTGGGACATAGTGGTCTGGGTTGTGGGGAGAGGATGGTACTTCGAGTCCTCAGACCTCTCCTTTTATGCAGTTGTTCGAGCGGGCGTCTTTGGTGGTATGACTCGATCAACGTAGGGGCGTGTACTTGGACGGCCGGTTCCCATGTGTTGTCTGCGTGTGGGTATCCCTTCCATTTGAGGAGGTATTGCAGGGTCCTCCGCTTCCCATAGAGACGGTGATTAACGATGGCCTCGACTTCATACTCGTGTTCACCCTCGATCAGTTTGGGGGGTGGTTTGATGTAGTTGGGGCCGTGTTGTGGGGTCTCGCGATAAGGCGTGAGGAGGCTGGCGTGGAACACGTTGTGGATCTTCCAGGCATCGGGTAGTTGGAGCTGATACGCCACCGGTGATACTTGCTTGCTGATACGGAAGGGGCTGGGTCGCTTAGGGGCTAATTTGGGGGTCTGGTAGGGTAGTTGGAGATTCTTGGCCTCGAGCCAGACCTCTTGATCCACCTTGAATTGGGGTGGTGGCGTTTGATGGGCTGTGCGGTTGATGGCCTTGACCGCCTGGGCCCGTCTTTCGAGGGCAATTTGTTTCCTGTCCTCCACGTGTTGGTTAAGCGATGGAGGGGGGTCCACGGGGTGTAGGCGAGGGGTGTAGCCGAGGAGTGCTTCCGAGGGGGCGAGGTTGATGGTGGCGTTCTTGTGATTGTTGTGCACCGTGGTGGCTATCCCTAGCCAGTCGCTCCAGTCGGTCTGGGCGCTGTTGGTGGTTAGGCGGAGGTATTGCTCTACCCACTGATTTGTCCGTTCCGATAGTCCGTCCGTTTGAGGGTGGAATGCTGAGGACACGTTTTGTTTGATCCCCAATTGTTGGGCGAGTGCCTTCGCGAAGAAGGACGTAAACCGGGGGTCTCTGTTGGATATGACCTTATTGGGTAGGCCAAACCATCGGTAGACGTTGTTGTAGTATAGCTTGGCTATCTCTTGTCCCGTGATGGTTGTTTTGCAGGGGAGGAATACGGCCGCTCTCGTGCATCCGTGGTCCACTATCGTGAGGATGGCGTCGTACCCGTTGCTGGTTGGGAGTTGGGTGATCAGGTCCATTGCTACAATCTGGAATGGGAGTGCGTCGGTCGGTGTGGGGATGCGGTAGAGGGGTACTTTTGTTCGTCTCGTGAGGTTCTTGCTTTGTTGGCATTTGGCACATCCTCTCACGTATTGTGCGATCCACTCGTTCATGTTTGGCCACCAGAAGTGTCGGCAAATGGTCGCGGTGGTGGGGTCTCGTCCTGGATGTCCCCTGATCTCCAAGTCGTGGAATCGGTAGAGGATTTCCTTTTTCAGGGTGTCATCTGGTGGATCGGCGATCTTCCCTTGCACGCGCCAGTGTTTCAGGTCTCTGTGGTTGCGTGGATGGTCCTTGGTTGCTTGATAATGTTTGATCCACTGCGTGATCTCGGCGGGGTGCTTCTGTTGCACTCTTCCTATTTGTTGTTCTAGTTCCCACCATTCGTCCTTGGGGGCTTCGGTGGTGGCTAGTCCGATGAAGGCATCTGGGTCGAGGAGGGTTACGTCTTGGTTGTCTGTCTCGCCTCTGTCCACTCCTGGGGGTCGGGATAGGAGGTCTGCCGAGGTGTGGAGTTTCCCTGGCACGTGTTGGATCTTCAAGTGGTATTCTTGGAGTTCTGCGAACCAGTGTGCTACGCAGCGGTTTACCTTGCGTGGGGATTTCCAGAAGGTCAGGTTTGTGTGGTCGGTGAGGACCGTGACTGGGATCGTTGATCCTGCCAGGTGGGGCCGC
Organism: Russula ochroleuca; assembly: GCA_015178965.1. Classification (NCBI taxonomy): domain Eukaryota; kingdom Fungi; phylum Basidiomycota; class Agaricomycetes; order Russulales; family Russulaceae; genus Russula; species Russula ochroleuca. The sequence goes on along the minus strand of WHVB01000026.1, from coordinate 63,080 downwards.
CAGTGGGCTAGGGCTTTCATCAGTGCCAGGAGTTCTCTCTCATAGATGTCGTAGTTGCGTTCGGTTGGGGTGAACATTGCGGAGTAGTAGGCTATGGGGTGTTTGGTTGGTGAGTTTTTTCTGGGGTGTTTGTCTCCCTCTTGTAAGAGTACGGCTCCCACGCCGTATGCGGACGTGTCTGTGGCTAGGAAGAATGGTTTGGTGTAGTCGGGTTGGCACAGGATTGGGTTCCGGCACATGTGTTCTTTGAGGGTTTCGAAGGCTTTGATTTGGGCATCCTCCCATGCGAACAGTGTCGCTTTCTTGGTTAGGTGGATTAGTGGTCTTGCAATCTTCGAGTAGTCTTTGATGAAGTATCGGTAGTATCCTGTGAATCCCAGGAAGGCTCTGATGTCTCGGACCGTTCGCGGGGGTTTCCAGTCTGCTACTCCTTGCACCTTGGCTGGGTCCATGCGGATGGTGTTGTGGCCCAGGATGACACCTAGGAATTCGACCTCTTTTTGTTCGAAGACACACTTCTCTGGTTTGAGGAAGAGGTCGTGCTTGCATAGTTTATCGAGGATTTGGTGGACCCTTGTTTGGTGGTATGGGAGGTCCGATCAGGTGTGTATGAGGATGTCGTCCATATAGATCGACAGCCAGTCTTGTCGGAGTTCTTCTCTAAACAACGCATTCATCATGGTCTGGAAGGTGGCTGGGGAGTTGGTCATTCCGAAGAACATGACTTGTGGCTCGAAGAGCCCATGGTTCGTGATGAATGCCGCTTTCCATTGGTCTCCGTCGTGTATTCGTATATTGTTGTATCCCCAGCAGATGTCGAATTTGGTAAATAGGCTGGCTCCTTGGACCCTTGCGATGAGTTCGGGGATGAGTGGGAGTGGTGTGGTGTTTCGGCGGGTCCATTCGTTGAGCTTTCGGTAGTCTTGTACCGGTCGGAGCTTCCCATCTTTCTTTTTGACGAAGAAGAATGGCGCTGCGAATTGGCTCTTGGACTCGGTGATGTACCCCTTGTCGAGGTGCTCCTTGAGGAATGTTGCGAGCGCTTCCTGTTCTGGTTGAGTTAGGGCGTACACCTTTCCTGGCATGTTTTCTGGGTGGCCTGGTTTTAATTCAATGGCGTGGTCCCACTCTCGTGGCGGTGGGAATCGTTTTGATTCTGTTTCGCTGAACACGAAGGAGTGTCGGTGGTATTCCGTTGGGATTGGTAGGGATTGGGTCGTGTGTTTCTCGGCCAGCTTTGAAGCTAGCGTTTGTCGGTCCGATGCTGTGGTGGTGTGGATCTTGGTTGTCGTTCGCTTGATCCTGGCTTTGATGACTACCGGTAATTGTTCGTAGGCGATCCATCCTTTGGCCCAGTCGATGACTGGTTGGACTGCGGCGAACCATGGGTAGCCTAGGATTACTTTTTGTTCACCTAGGTTGGTGAGGAAGAAGCACATCGTGCGTGTTTGGTCGCCCGTTCGTACGTCTAGGTCGGTGTAGTGGGTGATTTGTCCGTGGCGGTTCTGTGTTCTGTCCACATTGAACACCTTGCGGGGTTCTGCCAGTTCTTCAATTGGCAACTTGAGTTCCCTTGCATAGTCGGGGTTGATGAAGTTCTCCGTGGCGCCGGAGTCTAGTAGTGCGGAGGTTTCGGCCCTCTTAAACAAGGAGTTTAAATATATGCAAATTGTCATTGATCGACGGTTCGATAGATACACGCTCCTTGTACTTAATGCCCTAACCAAGGCCAAACTGGTTAGGCGTCCTGAAAACCCTCTTCCTCGGCTGCTACTATCCCTCCTCCGAAGTGTGCTGCTACTTGGTCTCGCTGGTCAGTAGACATGGCTGCCAGTCTGGTGGCTATTTCGTCCACTGGGTTCTCGTTAGTGGTCATGGTGTCTGACATCCAGTCGACCAGTTGTGCCATGGCTATGCATGGTTTCTTCTTCCGGTTGGGGCAGTTGCGCGCGAAGTGTCCGACTTGGTTGCATTCATAGCAGGCGCCGCGGGGGGGTCGGTCAGCGCTGCAGGAGTTCCTATCGGTCGGTTGGGTTTGGGCGACGTTTACTTGGTAGACGTTCCCTTGTTCGTCTTGCATTTGGATCGTCCTTCCTTGGGGGTTTCTGTTCCTCCAGTTGTTATTTCGGTTAGCGCATGCTCGGTCTGCATCGACGTCCATTGGAATGGGGGCATTGTTCAAGTGGCGAGGGGCATTGGTAGAATTATACCCTCGAATATTGGGGCGGCTAGGCTGTTGGCCGGTGGGGTTGGGCTGTGCGAATCGATTCCATCGCGATGACGGTGGTCGGTTCGTGGTTCCTGTGTCCTGTTTGAACATCTCATAGATGAGGAGTTGGGACGCTACGCTGTCGATTGCTCGTTGTTTGATCTCTGCGTAGGTGTTGACTTTGGGGGGTTTGACTATGTCGTTGACAATGGATTTGGTTAGTCCTTTCAGGAAATATCTGACGGTTGCGGGAGCTGTGAGCGGGTATTCGGCCTTCCGGGCGACCCTTTCAAAGTCTTGGATGTATTGGTCGACGTCGGGCCATTTCATCTTCATGCTTTCTATCTGAAGACGTGCTCGTTCCTCAGCTTGTGTGTCTTGGAATTGGTTTCGGAATTCGTTTAGGAAGTGTACCCAAACGTCGGGAACGTCTTCAAGGAGTGGGTCCAATCGGTCCACCCAGTCTCCTTGGTTGAGGGCCCATTCGTCTACTGTCGGGCCTTTGATGAAAGTTAGTGCTATTGCTACGCGGCGGATCCAGGATTGGAGGCCGGGGACTGTGGCGTTTACGCGGAAGTAGTGTCGCAGTTCGTTTATGAACTGGTCCGCTTTCGCTCGGTCTCCGTCGAACTCCGTGGGGGCACTCCCCATGAGGCGGGCATCTTGGTTTGCCAGGGGCATGGGTGGTGCTGCTGGAGGGTTGGGGGCTCCGGGGTTTCCTCCCGGGTTGCTTCCCCCTCCTCCGGGGTTGCCTCCTCCTCCTCCGGGGTTGTTGCTTGGCTGTCGCTTCATTGCCGTGTCTAGCTTTTTCTGCACGGAGGCCACTATCTTAGGTTTAGTGGTTGTGGTAGTGGTAGTGGTTGCTGTGGTGGTTGCCATGGTGTGTTCGTGTATGAGTGAAGCGGATGGTCGGGTGTCGATAAGTGGGGAGTTTCTGATGGTGATATTGGTGTGATCCTCTGTGGGTTCCTCGTCTGTGGTGGGCGAGTTGGGTTGTTGGTCTGTGGAGACGGGGGATGGGGGTCGGCTGTTGTCTTTATCGTCGTCGGAGTCAGGTGGAATGGGTAGGAATGTCCCTCCTTCGCGTCTGCAGCGGAGTCTCTCTCGTGTGTTTAGCTCGTTGTGGGCCTCGATGTCTGGTCTTCTGGGTCCTCATACTAGTTTGAACTTGTCTCCGTCTTCCTCTAGGTAGACTTGGGTGAGGAATCCTTTCTTGTTGTGTATCCAGACATGGGTTCCGTCTATGCAGTCCTGTGCCTTCTTGGTCGTGTCAGGGTGGTATAGTATTGCTATCCCATCGTAACAGGGGATGACTCCTTTGTCGATTCTTCGCAGGTGTGCATTCTTTGGTGGTTTGTCGTCGTCCCCAAAGTCTGTGAGGTATTCTTTAGGTGGGGCCTCCGTGATGGCAAGAAAGTTGAGTCTAATGTCACCACTGCTTACGCGACGATAACGAGTAGACTCGGAGTGGTAATGACAAGGCTCTTAGCGGCCGCCTTCTGGCTAGGAGTGAGAAGAATAGCTGATATTGACCGTCGTAAGACGGACAGGAGACTCAACTTAGCGACTTAGGGTCACGGTTGAGTCGTACTTATACTACTACAAGGAGGTAGGGCACAGGGTGTAGGGACACGACGATACGGGGCTGCAAACACGTACATAAGGGCTGAGTCACAAGGCGACTCATGTAGTCCATCCACATCAGGTGAGGCGCATACTAATAGCACTAGTCCGATCTTACCGTTACTCGGGGTTGTCTAACTCCATTGGACTGTCCGCACAACTGATATCTCCGTCGATTGAAGGGGGGAAGTCCCAGGGTCGAGGGGACGGTAACAGACTATGTAGCCAATGCTTGATAAGCCAAAGGACCACATAGTGCTCAGTAGCACTCTGTAGGCAGTAAATACACATGACACATGACACAACCTCACACATAAATTTATCAAAATAATAATAATTTACTATCTAAATGTTTTACAATGTATCTAAATATACCCTAGGGGCGTCATGAACCAGGGACTGGTCGTGGACGCAAATGTGAGGGACCAGTAGTGGACACGAATGCAAGGGGTGTCGTGAACCTGAATGTGAGGGAGTGTGAACACAAACACGATCTAACCCGAACATGAGGGACCGGTCGTGGACACGAACGCAAGGGCGATCGTGAACCCGAATGTGAACACAAGCACGGTGTTAAGCCTGCAGCAGGGCTTCGTGCACACCTGACGGTTTAGGAAAGTGTGTGGTCCGAAGCGTGCCGGGGCACATGCTCAGACTCCTGAGATGTGCGTTGATTGTTATAGCACAATCACTAGGCTTCGAAGGTAAGGTCCGCTTTTAAGGACCTTAGAATGTAAATGAAAGAGTAGAAGGGGGCCGTGCAATGAGCAGGAGTAGACAAGAAGCTGCGATTGTAGCAAAGTCGAGCTTAAGGCTCAACTGTTTGTACAGAGTCGTATAAATACAGGTTCAAACTTAGTATGACTAATGGTCCTAAAACTGGTTGCTAAGCCAGTTTGTAAGTGATCAGTCATTTACCTATCCTACACTGTCAGCATGATGCGTGTATCAGTCAGCCAATATCAGAGTCATCAGTCAGTGGTACAGTAAGCATCTCAGTCAGCCAGTCCGAACGATGAGCCACGCGTGTATCGTACAGGAGTCAGGGGATCACGTGATCCCGGCCAGTCCGTCGGTCTGTAAAACACCTCGCCTCTCTCCAGACCAGAGGCGGAGCTTATCACCACCCTCCCCTCAAAGGAGCGCTTCCATGCGCTAATTGGATCCCTCGTTATCACCGGGGACATAGTCGTAATCAGGGGAAGGGGAACGAGGGGCATAAGAGGGGCCTGCGTTCTCGAATTCATCAAGGACGACCTGGGTGATCGCCTGGTGCATGGCAATTCCTGCGCTACTGAGTTCCCCTTTGCAGAGGTCATCGCAGCCCGCGTTGTTGTGGTCATATTCTATCTCACGCTCCTCCAGAGTGAGGTAGCGGGCATGGCGTTGGCGGGTGAGGTAATGGCCATTGGCATGGCGGCGGCGGCCTCCATAGGGGCAGGTGTCCGGCATCTGATTCTGGAAGAAGCGATGATGGCGGGGAACTCAGCACCAGCCAGATGCCGAGATTGAACAAAGGTGGTGGGGTGTTTCGCATTGGGTGGAGAGGTGGTCGTACCACGGGCAGTAAGAACAGCGCTTTCGTTCCTCGAATTCTTCCTGGGCCAATGCGTCATCCGTGGCGTTCTCGCTGTTCCAAGAGACTCTGCTGCCTGCCCCTCCTCTCAACCTGGAGTCGGGCCTGGTTACTATATTGGTGTGGTAGGGCGCGGTATTGCGCCTGTCCCATCGGTGTCGCCATGCCAGTTCCCCTCTTTCGTTATCTTCGTTGATAAGCTCCGCCTCTGGTACGGAGAGAGGTGAGGTGTTTTACGGACCGACGGACTGGCTGGGATCACGTGATCCCATGACTCACATACAATACACGTGTGGCTCCTCGACTGGACAGGCTGACTGAGGCTCTTACTGTACTGATGACTGATGACCCTGACTAGGCTGACTGATACGCGCATCATGCTGACAGTGTACTATATGATGACTGAGCATGACTGATGGACTGACAAACCGACTTACCAATCGGTTATAGGACTATTAGTCATACACGATTCGAACCTGTATATATATGACCTCGTATGGATAGTTGAGCCTTAAGCTCAACTTTGCTTTGCAATCACAGCCTCTTGTATCCTCCTGTCTACTGCGCGGCCCCTCTCTACTCTTCCCTCTACACTTGCAAGGTCCTTAAAGGCGGACCTTTGCCTTCGAAGCTTAGTGATTGGGCTATACCAATCAACGCGCATCTCAGGAGTCTGAACACGTGCCCCGGCACACCTCGGACCGCACACCTTCCTAAACCGTTAGGTGTGCACGAAGCCCCGCTGTGTTAAGCCCGCAGCGGGGCTTCGTGCACACTTTGTCCGAAGAGGGAAAGTGTGCGGTCCGAAGCGTGCCGTGACACGCGATCAGACTCCTGAGGTGCGCGTTGATTGTTAGAGCACAATCACTAAGCTTCGAAGGTGAAGTCCGCCTTTAAGGACCTCGAAGGGTAGATGATAGAGCTGAGAGGGCCGCGCACTGAGCAGGAAAGTACAAGGAGCTGCGATTGCAAAGCAAAGTCGAGCTTAAGGCTCAACTATCCAGATAGAGTCGTATATATACAGGTTCGAATCGTGTATGACTAATACTCCTATAACCGATTGGTAAGTCGGTTTGTCAGTCCATCAGTCATGCTTCGTCATCGTATAGTACACTGTCAGCATGATGCGCGTATCAGTCAGCCAATTCAGAGTCATCAGTCAGCGGTACAGTAAGGAGTCTCAGTCATCCAGTCCAATCGATAAGCCACGCGTGTATCGTACAGGAGTCATGGGATCACGTGATCCCAGCCAGTCCGTCGGTCCGTCAAACACCTCACCTCTCGCCGTACCAGAGGCGGAGCTTATCACGCTGCGGGCTTAACACAAGTCGAGCTTCTCCTTAAGCCAACCTGGCTGACATACTACTTGACCTCGGAAGAAAGCGAAAGCTCTCAAAGAGCCCCGACATCAGGTTCAGAAATAGAACCACCGACGACCTCCCTATAGAAATACAGGGAAAGGCCTTCTGGCTAGAATCACGGACCGAGGGACGATCAGCATATCACCTCAAAGAAGGGTTATACACATACCCTGTTGAATACATCAACGGAACCTGGTACAAAATCAGTTGGACCATCGACAAGTGCTACAAAGTTAGCAGAGAAGACGAGATCAAAGACCCTCACGAATCAGGATTAGGAACTAAAAGCCAACCATTCCTACTCGCCCCGGATCTCGAACGAATCCACAAAGAGATCACACAAGGAAGTGACGAAGCACCCGAAGTAAAAACCACTTCACCAGCCTCAGATCCAGACATCCCCACGACCGACCAGGCTCACGCACCGGTCATCGAACAACTCACAGCAGCAATGGCAGCAATCGCCGTAGCTCATGTACAACCGGCACAGGTAGCCGGACCAGCACAGGCTCCACAACCAGCTGGAGGACAACCCCAACAACCACCAGCCGGAGGACAACCACCTGCCGGAAGACAACCACCTGCCGGAGGACAACCAGGCGGCGGCGGTGGAGGAGGCGGCGGCAGAGGAGGCGGCGGCGGAGGCCAACCAGCAGCTGGACAAGCAGCAGCCGCACCACCCCGCAACGAAGCCCTCAAAGGAATGATTCCCCAAATCTTCCAAGGAGACAGGAAAGACGCCGAACGCTTCATGCAACAATTTGGAGCATACCGCTTCCTCAATCGACATAACTCCACCTTCACAAACAAGGCAGAACAAGTGGCTTATGCCATCACCTTCATCAAAGGACCATTGGTCGATGATTGGGCGTACGATATGGCGGACCAACTATCCATCAAGGTAGAAGGAAATCCAATCACAGGAGATCCTCCGACACACGCAGAAAATAATCCAGCCCTCTGGGAATGGTTCGCAAGAGCGTTCAGAGACGCCTTTACCGATTCCACCAAGAAACAAGACGCGTACTCCTGTCTCACAAAGATGGAACTAGACGTAGACAAAGTCGACTCCTCCATCACCCTCTTCAAACGTCTCATCAGGGAAGCAGGGTGGGGACCAGACGCAGAAGGAACAATTAAACTGTTCCAAGACATCCTGCCGGTCGGACTCCACCGTGTTATCCGCCAGCGAGAAACCCTACCAACAACCATGGAAGAATGGTATGATGCGACTCGAAAAACAGTCCAACGATGGCAGGACCTTAATGATAACATCGGACCCAAAGGAGGACCTGGCCACATCTCTACCAGAGCTAACCGAATGAGAGGATATCAAAAGCCCTCGCCCCCAAAGAGACAAAAAGACCCAAATGCGATGGATATCGACGCTATTCGCACCACAGGAAGGCTAACAGATGAAGAGCACACCAAATTGATGAAGGAAGGAAGATGTTTCCGCTGTCGCAAGTTGGGACACATGTCCCGAGCCTGCACGGACAAAGGAAAGGACAAGGGCAAAAACCCGGATCGACCCCGCAGCTCCCAAGGGCAGTACACCAAAGAAAAGCCCAAGGTCCGAGCCGCGGTAATCAACGAGGACGAAGAAGAGGAACAGCATAGCGAAGCTGAAACCTCTACCACTGCACCTCCCTCCTATACCAAAAAGGACATCCTCCAACACATCAGAGGAATGACCATTGAAGACCGAGAGAACCTCTACGAGGAGCTATTGGCCAAAGTGGATTTTTAGGACGCTCAAAGCCGACGGTCTGGCTTAGAGCAACGGGATTGCAAGATACGATGTACATTAGGAAACTCTCGACTCTGAATATGAATGTTTCTTTTCGCACCTCGCAATCCAAGGCCGACGAATCCACCCTCATAGATAGTGGCGCAACAGACAACTTCATCGACGAAGACATGTGGAAACGACTCGGGATAGGACGCAAGGAACTGGCCAGACCAGTCACCGTCCATAATGTTGACAGAACGGAAAACAAACAAGGGAAGATCACCCACTACTGCTGGCTCCGCATCGTCAAAGAAGAAAAGCACACGCTCCAACGATTCTATATTACAAGCCTAGGAAAAGATTGCATCATCCTAGGATATCCCTTCCTATATGACTTCAACCCAAAGATCAACTGGAAGACGGGGAAGGTCTCTGGAGAATCAGTACAACTCCAGAGCAGCCGATATATGTATAGCGCCAAATGCATCTTCTTCATGCAAAGAGAAGCAATCAAACAACTGGGACAACCTGCCGAAGGCGAAGCCATCTACGTACGACGAACCAATATTGCACAAGAATGGGCCCAAAAGGCGGACAAAGATAAAATCCACCTCACCATCGACACTATCCCAAAGGAATACCGAAGACATCAAAAGGTATTCTCAGAAGAAGAAGCACGACGCTTCCCACCTGCACGGTCCGAAGACATGACTATCAAGCTAACCCCGGAAGCACCAAAAGAACTGAATTGCAAGGTATACCCCCTCTCCAAAGACGAACGAGAACTCCTGCAAAAATGGATTCTTGAAGAAGAAGAACTCGGACGAATCTACGAAGGACCATCACCTTACACGGCACCGGTCTACTTCATCAACAAGAAGGACAGCTCGGAGAAAAGAATTATCATGGACTATCGACAGCTGAACAAGTACACGGTTCGAGATAACAACCCTCTGCCCAATATACAGTCAGCACTAGAAAGACTGCATGGCAAACTACTCTTCTCCAAGTTTGACATTCGCTGGGGATACAATAACATATGTATCGCTGAAGAAGACCAAACTAAAGCAGCGTTCAAAACTCCCCAAGGCACTTATGTTCCCCGAGTTATGTACTTCGGGCTCACAAACGCACCTCCTTTCTTCCAACAAACCATGCACCGAGACTTCCGCCCCTTACTCCAAAAATACCCCGAAAACCTGGGAAACTACATGGACGATTGGTGGGTGGCCACAGCCAACGACGAAGAAGGCCGCCAATTGCACAAGCAAATCGTCCACGACTTTCTGGACAAAATGGAAGAGTGCTCCTACTTCCTAAAACCAAAGAAGTGTCAATTCGAAAAGGACGAAATGGAAATCCTCGGATGGCTCGTAGGAGGAGGACGAGTATGTATCGACCCTGCTAAAGTAAAGGGGATATCAGAATGGCCCAGGACCCTCAGATCGGTAGAAGAAGTCAGAAAGACCCTAGGAGTGCTCGGCTACCAGCGACCTTTTATCCAAGGATTTGCAGCAATAGCCCGACCGCTACACGACCTCACCAAGAAAGGAACCCCTTTCATCTGGACCGAAAAATGCACAGAGGCGCTGAATGAACTCATCACGCGAGTTACCACTGAACCAGTCCTCTGGCATCCAAATCCCGCCAAACAGTATGAACTCGAAGTCGATGCCTCTGCTTTCGCACTCGGGAGCATCCTCTACCAAAGAGATGACAACAACAAACGACGAGCAGTGGCCTATCATTCAAAGGCACTAAATGCAGCAGAAAGAAACTACTCCATTGGAGACAGAGAATTCCTGGCCATCATAGAAGGCCTGAAACGCGTACGACACCTAGTGATGGGATTGCCCTACAAATTGATCATCTACACGGATCACGACAACCTCCGCTACTACCGGCACCCACAAAAATTGAACCGACGCGTAGCTCGATACATTGCGTTCCTGGCTGACTTCGACTTCGAATTAGTCCATCTCCCTGGCAAGCGAAACCAAGCAGATCCCCTATCCCGACGTCCAGACCATGACGATGGATCAGCAGACAATGAAGAGACCACAGCTCTGCCAAACAAACTCTTCGCCAGAGCAATTGAAATCTCTATCCTGGAACAACAGGTCCATCAACTACAGAAGACAAACAGCGAACTATGCCAAAAGTGGAAGAAGAAGCACGGCATCTATCAAGACGAATGGAAGGTCTGGTGGAAGGCAGGATCCTTAGTGGTCCCTGAAGACATACAACTCCGACATACGTTCCTCCAGGAATACCACGATACTCCGACATCGGGACATCCCGGAGTCTGGAAGACCTACCTGATGCTAAAACGAGATTACTGGTGGCCCACGATCCATAAAGATGTGGAAGATTACGTCAAAGGATGCGCCACCTGTCAGGCGGTAAAAACAATCACCCACCGCAACGTGCCCCCCATCGCACCGATCGGTCCTGGTGAAGACACAACACCCTTTGCCACTATCACAGTCGATTTCATCACGAAATTACCCGACTCACGAGGCTGTGATACAATTCTTACCATCACTGATCACGACTGCACGAAGGCCGTAATTCTAATTCCGTGCCGAGAAGACATGGGAAGCGAGGAAGTCGCAAGGCTCTTCAGAGACCACGCGTTCCCCTACACGGGCCTCCCCAAAAGAATCAGATCGGACAGAGACACGCGGTTCACCTCGCAATTCTTCAAAGAACTCTGCGCCCAATTGGATATCAAACAGAACATGAGTTCCGCATACCATCCCCAAACTGACGGGCAGTCGGAACGAACGAATCAAACAGTAGAAACCATACTGAGGATCTTTTGCAACCACCAACAAGATAACTGGGCAGACTGGCTCAAGGTCGCCCAGTACATGATAAATTCTCGTCCCTCTTCGACCACAAAGAAACCCCCATACGAACTATGGATGGGATTCATTCCCCGCACTCATCAACCCACGCGTGTCGGGAATATACCGGCAATCGAAGAAAGAAAGTCCCAACTTCTAGAAGCCAGGAAAAGCGCCCAAGAAGCCATCAGCAAGGCGCAATCCCTTTGGACCAAGAACCCACACTTCCAAAGGTACCGAGTGGATCAGAAGGTCTGGTTGGAAGGGACCCATCTACGAACAACACACCCCACAATGAAATTAAGGGCCAAACGTTTTGGACCCTTCAAAGTGACGGAAGTACTCAGCGCCGTGACGTACAGACTGGACCTCCCAGCCGCGTGGAGGATCCATAACGCATTCCATGCGGCCGTCCTCCACCCATATAAGGAAACGGAACTACACAGACCTAACTTCCCTGAGGCACCTCCTGACCTGATCGAAGGACACGAGGAGTGGGAAGTGGACAACGTGTTAGCCTCAAGGCGAACAGGAAAGGCAAAGGTATTACAATACCTCGTCCGGTGGAAGGGATTCTCCGAGGCCCACGATTCTTGGGAACCGAAACGAAATCTGGGCAACGCCTCCGTAAAGGTGAAGGAGTTCCACAATAAAAACCCAAAAGCTATCCGAAGAATGGTTATAAACCACTCGGAATCGACAATGGGATCCTCACCGCTCCCCGACATCTCCCTCCTTTGCAACCAGTTCGAAAACCTATCCCTCATGTCCTCGAACTACAGTTCACCGTCACCCGCCACTCACAACACCATGTTAGCAGTGGACACAGAGGAAGTAGCCATCTTAGAAGCCGAACTCCATCCAACCACCGAACCACCACCGGCCTTCCCCGAAGAACCAGAATATGCCCCACCAACAAACACGCCCCCTAGCTTCGGGATGGAAGAGTACTTGCGCCTCTCGCCTTCGCTGTACAGCGTACACGGACCGAGCCGGGTCCCCAGCCCCGAACCACTACCCATTCCCCCACGTACCAACCCACTCCCCCAAAGCAACCCAGAGGACCCGCGAAATCTCGTCCGTGGTCTTAGTAGCTTTGCGAGGGAAAGACTCTTCTACTCCCCGAGTGGCCTGGCGGCAGCACAACTCATGCTAGAGCGACAGGAAGAGGCTGACCACCCTCTGGTACTGGACCCCGAGACTAACGAGGTCCACCGCGCCGCCACTCCACTGTCTTCGATATCAAACACGACACCAAGCTCCTCCCCAGCCACGTCCATGCACAGCTTCCCCTCACATTACACCATCGAAGTCGACGTGGATGACCTCGTACAAACACACCCAGGAGATGATTGGGTGAGGTTCCAATCGGAAATCCATCGCACCTCCATCAAAATCCCAGCAACCGAAGCAGAACCAACGGTTAAGGTGAATGCAAGGTTCATACATTTCCGTGTCGACAACGTCACAGGAGAGCCCACCATCTACGGAACCATGGGAGCTGGGCGACCCGTGTACGCGGAGACCTTGGAAGCCGCCCCCGCATCATGGGCGGCACCTGCCGACTACCGCGATGACAGATATTTCACCTTGCTGACAGAAGAGAGAATGATCGGAGGCCCGATGGAAAGGGCAATTGAGGACTTGGGAGACTATGGGGTAAAGGCAGACATCATATGCCTTCGAAATCTCGAGGCCAACATGTGCAAACTGGCCTTCTGCCTCAAGGAAATCCAGACCCTAGAAGCCCTTGTGCAGAAGAGGAGGGCCGAGTTCGGCATCCACCAACTCGCACACGTCGGCCGGACCAAGGCAGTCCGCCAGAGACTTATCCGAGCCAACGCACGGGAGCGGCTTCTGGAGTTAGTGGATGAAGATCACGAGAGAGGAGAATTGGCATGGCGACACCGACGAGACAGGCGCAGCATCGTGCCATACAACACCAACATAGCGACCAGGCCCAACTCCAGGCTGAGAGGAGGAGCAGGCAGCAGAGTTTCTTGGAACAGTGAGAATGCCACTGACGATGCACTAGCCCGCGAAGAATTCGAGGAGCGGAAACGCTGCTCTTATTGTCCGTGGTACGACCACCTCTCCACCCACTGCGAAACGCCTCATCACCTCTGCTCGATCTCAACATCTGGTTGGTGCCGAGTCCCCCGCCACCACCGCTTCTTCCAGAATCAGATGCCTGCCACCTGTCCTTACAGAGGCCGCCGCCGCCATGCAAATGGCCATTACCTCACCCGTCAATGCCACACCTGCTATCTTACATTGGAAGAGCGGGAGATAGAGTACGACCACAACAATGTGGGATGCGACGACCTCTGTAAAGGGGAACTCAGCAGTGCGGGGATTGCCATGCGCCAGGCAATCACTCAGGTCGTCCTAGACGAATTTGAGAACGCAGGCCCCTCTTATGCCCCTCGCTCCCCTTCTCCCGACTATGATTATGTCCCCGGCGATAACGAGGGATCCAACTAAGCGCGTGGAAGCGCTCCTTTGAGGGGAGGGTGGTGATAAGCTCCGCCTCTGGTACGGAGAGAGGTGAGGTGTTTTACGGACCGACGGACTGGCTGGGATCACGTGATCCCATGACTCACATACAATACACGTGTGGCTCCTCGACTGGACAGGCTGACTGAGGCTCTTACTGTACCGATGACTGATGACCCTGACTAGGCTGACTGATACGCGCATCATGCTGACAGTGTACTATACGATGACTGAGCATGACTGATGGACTGACAAACTGACTTACCAATCGGTTATAGGACTATTAGTCATACACGATTCGAACCTGTATATATATGACCTCGTACAGATAGTTGAGCCTTAAGCTCAACTTTGCTTTGCAATCGCAGCCTCTTGTATCCTCCTGTCTACTGCGCGGCCCCTCTCTACTCATCCTCTACACTTGCAAGGTCCTTAAAGGCAGACCTTTGCCTTCGAAGCTTAGTGATTGGGCTATACCAATCAACGCACATCTCAGGAGTCTGAACATGTGCCCTGGCATGCCTCGGACCGCACACCTTCCTAAACCGTTAGGTGTGCACGAAGCCCCGCTGCGGGCTTAACATTCGTCCACTAGTCCTAGGAGTCGTTCTCTTGCGTTGGCTCAAATGAGTCTTTGGCGGACTGCCTTGGTTCGGCCGACGTGGGCGAGTTGGTGGATGCCGAACTCGGCCCTCCTCTTCTGTGCATAGGCCTCTAAGGCTTGGATCTCCCTAAGACAGAGGGCCAGCTTGCGCTTGTCGGCTTCAAGGTTTCGAAGGTGGATGATGTCCGCCTTTACCTCATAATCTCCCAGGTCTTCAATTGCCCTCTCCATCGGGCCTCCGATCATTCTTTCTTCTGTCAGCAATGTGAAGTGCCTGTCGTCGCGGTAGTTGGCAGGTGCCGCCCAGGATGCTGGAGCTGCCTCCAAGGTCTCTGCATAGACGGGTCGTCCAGCTCCCATAGTTCCGTAGATGGTGGGCTCTCCGGTGATACTGTTGATGCAGAAGCGTATGAACCTCGCTTCCACTTTGATTTCTGGTTCTGCTTCGGTCGCCGGAATCTTGATGTGGGTGCGGTGGATCTCTGGCTGGAACCTAATCCAGTCATCGCCTGGGTGTGTCTGCATGAGATCATCTACGTCAATCTCGAGGGTGTAATGTGAGGGGAAGCTGTGCATGGATGTGGTTGGGGAGGAACTCGGTGTCGTGCTTGATACTGAAGATAATGGAGTGGCTGCGCGGTGGACCACGTTAGTTTTGGGGTCCAGTACCAGAGGATGGTCAACCTCTTCCTGTCGTTCTAGCATAAGTTGGGCTGCCGCCAGGCCACTTGGAGAGTAGAAAAGTCTTTCTCTTACAAAGCTACTAAGACCACGGATGAGGTTCTGCGGGTCTTCTGGGTTGTCTTGGGGAAGAATGCTGGTACGCGGGGGAATGGGCAATGGTTCAGGGCTGGGGACCCGGCTTGGTCCGTGTACACTGTATAACGAGGGTGAGAGTTGTAGGTACTCTTCGAGCCTGAAGCTAGGTGGTGTGTCTGTTGGTGGGGCATAGTCTGGTTCTACCGGGAAGGGGGGTGGTGGTTCCGTAGTCGGGTGGAGCTCAGCCTCCAATATAGCTACTTCCTCTGTGTCTGCCGCCAACATAGCATTGCGGGTGGCGGGTGATGGTGAGCTGTAGTTCGAAGACATGAGGGATAGATTTTCAAACTGGGTGCAAAGAAGAGAGAGGTCGGGGAGTGGTGAGGATCCCATTGGTGATTCCGGGTGGTTTATAACCATTCTTCGGATGGCCTTGGGGTTCTTATCGTGGAATTCTTTCACCTTTGCGGAGGCGTTGCCTAGATTCCGTTTTGGTTCCCAGGAATCATGTGCCTCGGAGAATCCTTTCCACCGGACAAGATATTGTAGCGTCCTTGCCTTTCCCGTTCGCCTTGAGGCTAACACGTTGTCTACCTCCCACTCCTCATATCCTTCGATCAGGTCAGGAGGTGCTTCTGGGAAGTTGGGTCCGTGTAATTCCGTCTCCTTATATGGGTGGAGGACAGCTGTGTGGAATGCGTTGTGGATCCTCCATGCGGCTGGGAGGTCCAATCTGTACGTTACGGCGCTGAGTACTTCCGTAATTTTGAAGGGTCCAAAGCGTTTGGCCCTTAATTTCATGGTGGGGTGCGTGGTTCGGAGATGAGTTCCTTCCAACCAGACTTTCTGATCTACTCGATATCTTTGGAAGTGTGGGTTTTTCGTCCACAAGGATTGCGCCTTACTGATTGCTTCTTGGGTGCTTTTCCTAGCTTCAAGGAGTTGTGACTTTCGTTCTTCGATTGCTGGTACATTCCCGACTCGCGTGGGCTGATGAGTGCGGGGAACGAAGCCCATCCAGAGTTCGTATGGTGGTTTTTTGGTGGTAGACGAGGGTCGGGAGTTGATCATATACTGTGCGACCTTGAGCCAGTCCGCCCAATTGTCTTGTTGGTGGTTACAGAAGATTCTCAGTATGGTTTCCACAGTTTGATTTGTTCGTTCTGACTGTCTGTCGGTTTGGGGGTGATATGCGGAACTCATGTTTTGTTTGATTTCCAGTTGGGCACAGAGTTCTTTGAAGAACTGCGATGTGAACTGCGTGTCTCTATCCGATATAATTCTTTTGGGGAGGCCCGTGTAGGGGAATGTGTGATCTCTGAAGAGCCTCGCGACTTCTTCACTCCCCATGTCTTCTCGACATGGAATCAGAATTACGGCTTTCGTACAGTCATGATCAGTGATGGTGAGAATTGTATCACAGCCTCGTGATTTGGGTAGTTTCGTGATGAAATCGACTGTGATAGTGGTGAAGGGCGTTGTGTCTTCACCAGGACTGATCGGCGCAATGGGGGGTATGTTGCGGTGTGTAATTGTTTTTACCGCTTGGCAGGTTGTGCACCCTTTGACGTAATCTTCTACATCCTTGTGAATAGTAGGCCACCAATAGTCTCGTTTCAGCGCTAGATAGGTCTTCCAGACTCCGGGATGTCCCGATGTCGGAGCATCATGATATTCCTGGAGGAACGTGCGTCTGAGTTGTATGTCTTCGGGGACCACTAGTGATCCCGCCTTCCACCAGACTTTCCATTCATCTTAATAGATGTTGTGTTTCTTTTTCCAGCTTTGGCATAGCTTGTCATGTGTCCTTTGCAATTGGTGGACTTGTTGTTCTAGGATGGAGATTTCTATTGCCCTGGTGAAGAGTTCGTTAGGAAGAGCCGTGGTCTCTTCATTGTCCGCTGATCCATCGTTGTGGTCTGGACGCCGGGATAAGGGGTCTGCTTGGTTTCGCTTGCCAGGGAGATGGACTAATTCGAAATCGAAGTCTGCCAGGAATGCAATGTAGCGAGCCACATGTCGGTTCAGTTTTTGAGGGTGTTGGTAGTAGCGGAGATTGTCGTGGTCCGTGTAGATTGTTAGCTTGTGGGGTGATCCCATTACAAGATGTCGGACACGTTTGAGGCCTTCAATGATAGCTAGAAATTCTCGATCTCCGATAGAGTAATTTCTTTCTGCTGCATTTAATGCTTTTGAATGGTAGGCTACTGCTCGTTGCTTGTTGTTGTTGTCTCTTTGGTAAAGGATGCTGCCGAGTGCGAAGGCAGAGGCATCGACTTCAAGTTCATACGGTTTGGCTGGGTTTGGGTGCCAAAGGACCAGTTTGGTGGTTACCCGCGTTATGAGTTTGTCTAACGCTTCTGTGCATTCTTCGGTCCAGACAAATTGGGTTCCCTTTTTTGTAAGGTCATGTAGTGGTCGGGCTATTGATGCGAATCCTTGGATGAAGGGTCGTTGGTAGCCTAACACGCCTAGGGTCTTCCTTACTTCTTCTACGGACTTGAGCGTCCGTGGCCATTCTGAAATCCCTTTTACTTTAGCCGGATCGATGCATACTCGTCCTCCTCCTACGAGCCATCCGAGAATTTCCATTTTGTTCTTTTCAAATTGACATTTCTTTGGTTTTAGGAAGTAGGAGCATTCTTCCATTTTATCAAGAAAGTCGTGGACGATTTGTTTGTGTAGTTGGCGGCCTTCTTCGTTGTTGGCAGTGGCCACCCACCAGTCGTCCATGTAGTTTCCCAGGTTTTCAGGATATTTTTGGAGCAGGGGGCGGAAATCTCGGTGCATCGTTTGTTGGAAGAAGGGTGGCGCGTTTGTGAGGCCAAAGTACATGACTTGGGGAACGTAGGTGCCCTGGGGGGTTTTAAACGCTGCCTTGGTTTGGTCTTCTTCGGCAATACATATGTTGTTATATCCCCAATGAATGTCGAACTTGGAGAAAAGTAGTTTGCCGTGCAGTCTCTCCAGCGCAGATTGTATGTTGGGCAGAGGATTATTGTCTCGGACCGTGTACTTGTTCAATTGTCTGTAGTCCATGATGATTCTTTTCTCCGAGCTATCTTTCTTGTTGATGAAGTAGACTGGTGCTGTGTAGGGCGATGGTCCTTCGTAGATTTGCCCTAGTTCTTCTTCTTTGAGAATCCATTTTTGCAGGAGTTCTCATTTGTCTTTGGATAGGGGGTATACCTTGCAATTTAACTCCTTTGGTGCATCTGGAGTTAGTTTGATAGTCATGTCTTCCAATCTTGCAGGGGGGAAGCGTTGTGCTTCTTCTTCAGAAAAGACTTTTTGGTGTCTTCGGTACTCCTTGGGAATGGTATCCACAGTAAGGTGGATTTTGTCCTTATCTGCCTTTTGGGCCCATTCTTGTGCAATATTGGTTCGATGCACATAGATTGCCTCATTTTCGGCAGGTTTTCCTAGTTGTTTGATTGCTTCTCTTTGCATGAAGAAGATGTGTTTGGCGACGTGCATGTATCTGCTGCTCTGGAGTTGTACTGGTTCTCCAGAGACTTTTCCTGTCTTCCAGTTGATTTTGGGGTTGAAGTCATATAGGAAGGGGTATCCGAGGATAATGCAGTCCTTTCCTAGGCTCGTGATGTAAAACCATTGGAGCATGTGTTTTTCTCCTTTTACAATGCGGAGCCAGCAGTAGTGGGTGATCTTCCCTTGTTTGTTTTCAGTGCCGTCGACATTGTGGACAGTGACTGGTCTGGCAAGTTCTTTGCGTCCGATTCCTAGTCGTTTCCAGGTGTCTTCATCGATGAAATTGTTGGTTGCACTGCTATCTATAAGAGCGGATTTGTCGGCCTTGGATTGCAAGGTGCGAAAAGAAACATTCATATTCAGAGTCGATAGTTTCCTAATGTACATCGTATCTTACAATCCAGTTGCTCTAAGCCAGACCGTCGGCTTCGAGCTCTTTAAAAATCCGCTTTTGCCGATAGCTCCTCGTAGAGGTTTTCTCGGTCTTCGATAGTCATTCCTCGAATATATTGGAGAATGTCCTTTTTGGTGTAGGAAGGGGGTGTGGTGGTTGAGGTTTCAGCTTCGCTCTGCTGTTCCTCTTCCTCGTCTTCATTGATTACCGCGGCTCGGACCTTGGGCTTTTCTTTGGTGTATTGCCCTTGGGAGCTACGGGTCTGTCTGGGGTCTTTCCTTTACCCTTGTCGGGGCAGACTCTGGACATATGTCCTAATTTGCGACAGCAGAAGCATCTTCCTTCCTTCATCAATTTGGTGCGTTCTTCGTCTGTTAACTTTCCAGTGGTGCAGATGGCATCGATGTCCATTGCATTGGGATCCTTCTGTTGTTTTGGCGGCAAGGGCTTTTGATAGCCGCGCATCCTATTGGCTCTAGTTGAAATATGGCCAGGTCCTCCTTTGGGTCCAATGTTGTCATTGAGATCCTGCCATCTCTGGACTGTCTTTCGGGTTGCATCGTACCATTCTTCCAGGGTTGCTGGTAGGGTCTCTTGCTGGCGGATGACACGGTGAAGTCCGACTGGCAGAATGTCCTGGAACAGTTTAATTGTTCCTTCTGCGTCTGGTCCCCATCCCGCTTCCCTGATGAGACGTTTGAATAGTGTGATAGAGGAGTTGACTTTGTCTATGTCCAGTTCCATTTTGGTGAGACGGGAGTATGCGTCTTATTTTTTGGTAGAGCTGGTAAAGGCATCTCTGAATGCTCTCGCGAACCACTCCCAGAGGGCTGGATCGTTTTCCGCGTGTGTTGGGGGGTCTCCTGTGGTCGGGTTTCCTTCGACTTTGATGGAGAGTTGGTCCGCCATGTCGTATGCCCAGTCATCGACTATCGGTCCTTTGATAAAGGTAATGGCATAAGCCACTTGTTCTGCTTTGTTTGTGAAGGTCGAGTTATGTCGGTTGAGGAAGCGATATGCCCCGAACTGTTGCATGAAACATTCTGTGTCTCTCCTGTCTCCTTGGAAGATTTGGGGAATCATTCCTTTGAGGGCTTCGCTGCGAGGTGGTGCGGCTGCTGCTTGTCCGGCTGCTGGTTGGCTGCCTCCGCCTCCACCTCCTCCACCGCCTCCTCCGCCGCCTCCTCCGCCGGGTTGTCCTCCGGCAGGTGGTTGTCCTCCGGCTGGTGGTTGTTGGGGCTGTCCTCCTCCTGCTGGTTGTCCTCCAGCTGGGGGTGGTTGAGCCTGTGCTGGTCCGGCTACTTGTGCCGGTTGTACATGAGCTACGGCGATTGCTGCCATTGCTTGTGTGAGCTGTTCAATTACTGGTGCGTTGGCTTGATCTGTTGTAGGAATATCCGGATCTGATGCTGGTGAAGCGGTTTCTACTTCAGGGGTTTCGTCACTTCCTTGGGTGACTTCTGTGTGGACTCGTTCGAGATCTGAGGCAAGTAGGAATGGTTGGTTTTTGGTTCCTAGTCCTTGTTCTTGGAGGTCTTTGATCTCGTCTTCTCGGCTAACTTCGTAGCACTGATCAATGGTCCAACTGATTTTGTACCAAGTCCCGCTGATGTATTCTACGGGATATGTGTATAGCCCGTCTTTGAGGTGATATGCTGATCGTCCCTCCGTTTGTGATTCTAGCCAGAAGGCTTTCCCTTGTATTTCCAAAGGGAGGTCGTCGGTGGTTCTATTTCAGAACCTGATGTCAGGGCTCTTTGAGAGCTTCTGTTTTCTTCCGAGGTCAAGTAGTATGTCAGCCAGGTTGGCTTTAGGAGAAGCTCGACTTGTGTTAAGCCTGCAGCGGGGCTTCGTGCACACCTGACGGTTTAGGAAAGTGTGCGGTCCGAAGCGTGCCGGGGCACATGTTCAGACTCCTGAGATGCGTGTTGATTGTTATAGCACAATCACTAGGCTTCGAAGGTAAGGTCTGCTTTTAAGGACCTTAGAATGTAAATGAAAGAGTAGAAGGGGGCCGTGCAATGAGCCGGAGTAGACAAGAAGCTGTGATTGTAGCAAAGTCGAGCTTAAGGCTCAACTGTTTGTACAGAGTTGTATAAATACAGGTTCGAACTTAGTATGACTAATGGTCCTAAAACTGGTTGCTAAGCCAGTTTGTAAGTGATCAGTCATCTACCTATCCTACACTGTCAGCATGATGCGTGTATCAGTCAGCCAATATCAGAGTCATCAGTCAGTGGTACAGTAAGCATCTCAGTCAGCCAGTCTGAACGATGAGCCACGTGTGTATCGTACAGGAGTCAGGGGATCACGTGATCCCGGCCAGTCCGTCGGTCTGTAGTACACCTCGCCTCTCTCCAGACCAGAGGCGGAGCTTATCACACGGTCGTGACTGTGAACGCAAATGCGAACACAGGCACAGTCGTGACTGCAAACACGAGCATGAGGCACGAGGGGTGGTGGTGAACACGAACACGAGGGAGGGGGCTCTGGAGAAGGGCCAGCCGTGAACGTGGCTGTGAATGCAAACGTGAGCGAGCAAGGAGAGGAGGGAGGAGAGTACACCACCGCAAATGCAAATGCAAACACAACACGCGAGGGGGGAAAGAGAGGGTGAGGGTGAGGGGAGGGGATGGGGTAGGGGCCACGAATGCGAATGCAAAGCACAACACACGAGGGAGGAAGGAGAGCGAGAGGGAGGAAGGAGAGCGAGAGAGGAAGGAGAGTGAAAGGGAGAGCGAGAGGGAGATGGAAGGGGAGGGGGTGAGAGGGGTGTGCGGCTGTGAATGCAAATGTGACACACAGGGAGGGAAGAGAGGGGGTGAAAGGGAAGAGGGAGGGGAGGGAGGGAGAAGGGTACGCAGCAGTGAATACGACAACACTGATGCAAATGCAAACACAAACACAGAGAGGGAGGGCGGTGGTGACATGAGTGAGTGGGTCGGGAAGGGGGAGACTGGGGGAACGGTGCTGGTGACTTAGTCGTTTTTTCGAGATGCATCTGCCACGTGGCCTCATAAACAGAACCAAATGGTCCGTGCACGGCTCCCGTTTATATAAAGCCTCCTCTACTTGCTCGAACCCTCCCTCATTTATAGTACAACCCATTTACAGTACATTTAATTGTCTTGTAATATATTTGAGTCTCTTAGGTCTTTTGTATTAGTAATAGTATAAGTATTGTATTAGAATTAGTTTTAATAAATAAAAAGATATTGTGTTTTGACTTATAAAATTGTGTGAATCTGAATTTGATGACTCTTTATAATAATGTGACTGTGACTAATGATAGTTTGTTTGGTTATTTTACCGTAAGGTGGGACCCCGAAACTCTGTTTATGTGACCTACGGACCTATGCTATGTAGCACTACATAGCACTACATAGCTACTACAGGGCCCTACAGAGCACTACTATAGTGGATAGCAACTACTATGAGCTCTCTGTAAAGGGGTACCTACCTACCAGGCTACCAGCTCCTACAGGTGCTATGTAGCACTACATAGCAAATAAAAAATTTCCTGATGTCAACATCCCATTATCCAAGAATATCCGGCACAAGGCGGTCAATTTCTCCATCTGCACAATGACCTGAAGCATCTGAATGAGTGCTTGGTATCGATTTGATCGATGCCAAGGTTCTTTCACTGATTTAATATGTTTCAACTCTGTAATGGAAGAACAGAGGCCATTGGGAGAACCAAAAAGATGGATGAACTTGTAGAAATGCTTCAATGCATGTTGTCGTGGTAATGATATCGAGTCCCGTACACCTGCCTTGATAAAAATGTTCCATAGCTTGTGAAACCTTTCAACACTTTCACGAAAGTGTTCAAGAGCAGGAGCTGTGATGACATTGTGGCAGACGATATAACAGGCATCCATGAATGTTGCAATGCTCTGGACCATTGCAGAAGGTATATAGCCCGCAATGGCAGCAAGAAATACCTGCAAATGACCATAAGTACAAGAACTAAAGGCCAAGAAACCTGGCATACCTTCATCAACGCCTTCGAGTCATCTCCTTTCCATTGGTTGTAATCTCGACCATCAGGGAACCGTTGAAGGCCAGGGAATGGTGGAACAGCCAAGATGCTGTATAACCCAGTGTGAGTGCGTGATGGGAAAATCTTGGACATTACAAACCGATGGTCAATGTCCTCGATGATCCCAAAGGCTGCAGTTTCACCATGGGCGACATGCAAGTAATCCATTATCCAAGACACCAAGTGGTCCTTGAACACACCCTTTATAAGCTGGTGTAGGAGGTCAGGTGCAAGCAGTTCATAAATATCTGCCCGTAGAAAGTCATGTGTGAAAGGCTGATGAAACGGCATTAACAAGCATCAAACATAGAAAGAATTGAACAAACTGAAACATCATGCCGAATTCCGACATTGTCCCAAAGCTTTCCTGGATCAAAGCTTTGAATAAAGAAGTCTGTCTTCATGTGCATGTGTCAATGACTTCCTGGGCCATCAAGGTCGGTGGGAAGTGCATCACACCTAGAAAAGTTGTGGAACAATGAAGAAGAGATGTTGTCAGGACATACTTCGGACACCACTGAGAGACAACTCCGGCAAGCCAGACTTGTTCCGGGTAATCAGCAATGTAGGGACCGAGGCTGAATATGGCGTGGCAGAAATGTCCATCGGGACACCTGACAATCTTTGGCTTCTTCATGTATGGCCAGAGCGGCTTAAAGACGACCTCCAAACAATCATGATAGAGTTGACAACAAAACTTCTGGAACTCAACCTTTTTTCATTGGCATTTGCTTGCTACAAAATAATGAGGGTTAGATCATGTAATCGTATCAGAAAAGCGGCACATACTTTTTGGGATTGGTAGAAAGGCGATGGGCATTACCGCATTTCCATGTCCACAGCGAGCAGTATTTGATACATTTCCAGGCGAGGTGTATACTGGATGGTACTCCTGTTGTCCTGTTGCAATAGAAACGGTTGTCTTGTCACTGCCGGCTACTAAAGGCACTAACATCATGCCATGAGTTGATATGTCTGTGGCAATCTTGTTCTAAACATGTTGCGTCAATAAATGCTGGGCAGCATTATGGAAAATCATACTGCTTCACGATTGGCCCAGTATCCTGACATAAGATTTGATAAAACGTGATGCCCTGCATGATCATACTCCTCATATGGCATTGTCTCAAATTGTCCATCAAATTCTGTGGTGCCTAGTTGTTGTTCAAGGGTGACAAGTACATCTCGGGCATTGAGTTCATAGGTCTCCTCCATCCATCGAGGTGGCATTTGAGGTTTCAGACCAGTATAGCGGAACTTGAAGGTCTTCCAACCAACATTGCCAGCCTTTATTGAGTCAATTGTCTTGTAAAAATCCTGGGCATTCCTCCAAGGTACGTCATCAGTTTCCTTATCCTTATATTTAAATCTATGTTTGATGACAGTAGCATGCCAAATGTCGAGACCTTTGTCAATTTCATCCTCCGATGATTGAAGGCATACATAATGATATCGAGCCCAATCAAATGCTAGCCTGTCAGGAAAAGGTGACCATGGATTCTCAGGGGTGGCATCGGGTGGTTGGACGGGTTCAGGTTCAGGTATAGGCTCTTTGAGAAAAGAACCATCCCGGGTGCATGGCCTTGCTAGAAGATGGAAACAATTTAGAAAATTGCAGAAACTGATGCATTAGAGGACTACCTGTGAGATACTGGTGACGAATCTGCTTGTACTGGGTGACTTCTTTGGGCGGCGAAATGCTGGGGTGCATTAAATTCTTATGGCGAGTGAGGCCACTGTTCGAAAGACACTTATGCCCACAAATTTTGCAGGAATAAGAGACAATTCTGGGGATTGGAGGTTGAAGCATTGGTTTGGAAGGAATGGGAATGAGGGTGGCGGCAGAAATGAGGGCAAGGCTGAGAGCAAGAGCAAGAGTGGAGACCAGGGGCGAGGGCGAGAGCAAGGGCGAGAGTGCTAAGAGTAATCACACACAAGGGCAAGAGGGGGGGCACCCACACAAGAATTGGGGGCACTCAGGAGAGAAGGAAGTTGGGATTTACTACCAATGCCCTCCGCAACAAGCTGGAGGGCAGGCTTATATATAATGTACCTACTGAGTTTAGTTAGGATGGGAACAGCACATGAAGTTGAAATCAACTCACTGGGGTGCTCCACAGCGCCATGTCAGCTCGTTACCTGTTCAACACTGCACCTGAAACCACTCCCTCCCTTGCCATGCCTATGACACGGTCCAACCATGTAACCCCCCCATCCCATCCTAAGCCAAATGCCCAAATTCCGGATCTTCCTAGGACGCAACAAGATCAGACAGCAACCCAGGTTGAACGAGAAGATTCCAATATACCATTAAACGATCAATCTGAGCCAGTTGGTTCTAAAAAATGACGGCCTAGGGCAACAGGCCGACAACGGGCCAACACTGTAGCACTAGCTCACAGCTCAGCCAATGAACACAGCAATGATGTTTCCTCACCTGCCGATGGTACTGGAACATGCAAATGTGGCCAGGAAACTGAAGCTACCGCAAATGGGTCAGGTGACAACCCAGCTTCAAAGAAGACCAAAGGCCACACAGGTGACGCTATGCAGCCATCTACAAAAGTGAAGGCCTTGTGTAGACAGAAGCTGCAAACAGCAGTTGTCAACCCTAGGGACCCACTACCTGACTGCCCAGGCCAAAATGTCCATCCTGCCAAACCAGCGGCTACCCGACGCACACCACAGGAAGTTGCAGCCAAACATGAAGCCAAGAAGCAACCCACAGAAGAGAAGAAGCAAGTCATGGAAGAGAAGATACACAAGGGAGAAAAGGCAGCAGAGACCTTAGTGTTGATGAATATAAATGAAGACCATGACAACGAAGAACTGCTCACTGAAAACCCACAACGCTTATCTGCAGCAATTCGCAAGCAGGGAAGAGAACATCACGGTGATGGTGATACTGATGATGATGGGGAAGATTTCGATTTTGATGCCGTCGAAGATGGTGTGTATTCAGATGAATCAAGTGTCGGGCCCACAAAGTCAAAAGGGAAGACGGTAAGTTACAGTAATACGCTGTTGTGGACTGACTAACCTCATTATTTCAAGGTCAAGAAACTAAAGACAGGAAAAAGGGACCTGCACAGTGACATAAAAGCGAAGGAGATGAGACTACGTGGCAAGGAAACCTGTGGGAGCAAAACGATCGAGAGAGTAGTAAATGTGTGGTAGGTTGATCACATCAATCATATGTTACTCCGCAACTTCCAAACATTACCATAACATCACAGATTTTCTGCTTCCGATTCAGCACCCAAAAGATATCAAAACCCTGGTCTGCGAAAGGATCTCAAGTCGAAGAAGGCCCCCGTTGTTCAAGACATGGACATTGCAGACCCTTTCCAAAGTGGTGGCCTTGGTGATGAAGATATTATTTCAGTCCGACCTCTGTTCCCTTGTAGCACCCATAATGTGGCTGTCTGTTCTGCTGTGGCATACCCTACTGACCCTTGACATGATCATTTCACTCACAAACAAGGTGTGAACACTCCTCTGAGCCCTCATTCCTTAATCTTAGGTCTCATCCATTACAGGTCATTAAGTTAGTTTCCGAGAGCAATTCTGATTTTATCCCAGCAAAGGTAAGACCACTTCAACTTGTCCAGAGTAACTACATGTCGATCTTACAATGTAGAACTCTAAACCGCAGAAGGCCGAAAAGCCAAAGCATGCAAAGAAAGCCCCAAAGGCCAATGGAGACCTTGGAGGTGGGGATCACCCAACTGCTGCTGAATTCCTTCGTGATCGGCGTTGGGTAAATGTGTTCATCCCAACAATCACTCATGCTCTCTATATATTGTGGGAGCCCTTCCTCAACTTTGCATCTGAATCCCCCGTATTTCTTGGCACTGTCCAAGAGATCTTTAACCTGTCGTTCCCAAATGTAGATTTCGTGTTGGTAGCTGATGATCCACTTGTTGTCACGGTATGTATTCTCCGAGTCTGTCATATTGTGTTGGTCATTCACTAACAAAAAATGATGGTGTGGTAGGCTTATAAACAAATTAACAGCCGAAAGTCCAAGCTTGCAAGCGGGATTCTTGAGACAGTTACCAAGTTCTTCAATCGTGATGATTTTGTTAATCAACCAGAAAAAATTCGGGACTTCGTTTGTTGGGCTGTCAAAGGAGATGGTCCTGCCTATTACAAGACCCCCACCCCTCGAACCTCTACAGTTGCTCGTGATGATCCAAGCTATCAGGTATGTTTATGCCTTGTTGTAATGTCCAGGTCCATAATGGTGGCACATCAGGCCCCCAATGGTTTCCTTCAGTCCCAATTCATCGCCCCAACCGCTGAGCAATGTCTGAGATACGCGAAAAACTCCGTCCTCCACCCTCCACTCAACACGAAGCACCTGCCCAAGGGCCTATATGCCCTGCTTCTCACTGCTGTAAGGTATTCCAATATGTACCATGGCATGCGTTGCTGATGATTAATTTGGCAGGTGGAATGGGCTTTTGCTGCTTTCCTGAGTGGCACATACACAGAGCCCCGACTTTTTTCACACAAGCATTATTGGCATACAATGCAAGTCTTCCTTGGTCATGTGGATTGTATTAGTGAGAGACACTGGGGGGTTATCCTCATGTCTGGAAACAGTGTTGATGATGATGTGGACGATGATCTTCATGATGCATTGATGATATCTGCTTGTTGTGAAGACTTTTACATTCCATCAAGTCCCCAGAAAGTGTGAACGTTGTGAACTCTTACTTCACTGCTTAGATACAAGATTTATCCTCGTACATGGTTGCTGTGTACTGTAATCTCTGTTTAATTGCCACTTAGCCACCGTAGTTTCCAAGTTTCGTAGGTTTCCATAGGTTTCCAAAGTTTCCATGGCTCTCTGCCAAGGTAGGTTTCCCGGAAATCAGACATAAGTTTCGAGATGTCCAGGTTTCCAGGTTTCCACTGGTTTCTGCTGGTTGCCTGAGTTGAGCAACCTCCGGAAACTAAAAAGCTTAATTCCTGATGTCGTGCCCCAAGTTTCACCCTCCCTCGCCCCAAACACGAGCGGAGCCTTGAGCGGAGCTGCGGAGGGGTTTGTTCTTGTACTTTATGGTTAGTTTGTGTATATGTCAATAATATACTTTTACTGTAAATGCAAAAAAAAAACATTCTACTGTAGATAAATGGGGATTCTGGGCCGAAGCGAGGAACGAGCATAGGGCCAGAATAGGGTCTTTGTGTGAGCGGAGAGGGCGGCACGTGACACGTTCGTCTTGTCGTCCCTGCCGCCATCCTCTCGCTTTCCCCTTCGGACGGTTCAAAGAACCTCCTTGCCGCTTAAAATTTGCCCGCCCGCCACTCCCAGTTTTCAATTCATAAGATTTGGTATCCTTTTCGATGATGAGCTTCGCGGTCCGAGGGCAACCAGCCCGCTTCAGGTGGGCCCACCCACCCGTCGCGAGCTCGCCCCCGGGCACGCACCCTTCATCTTCGATCGAGAAGCGCTACGCGCTCCCGCCCATTCGCTGTGCAGCTCAGTAGTAAATGAACTTGTGCACATAGTAACGACACCAGGACATCTAGTAGGGGCTTCGTCCCAATCCATAACCTGTGCGCCGATCCCTCTACCATCATATCGGCGCGCCACCCGTCGTGAGTACAGAGCACCTCGCGTGACTCGCAAAGACTAAGTTATAAGGCTGAGTGATGGTCGGACCTTTGCCGCGTCTGCGTGGCACCCTAGTATAAACAGTCATCGTCGCGCATCAAAGAACAGATCGCAGCAAATTCTAATATCATTGTCTTTTTATCCGGACTTTCACGTTGTCACCTGCCCCCCAAAAATCACTCCAGGTTCGCTGAGTTGATCCAACTTGACCGATGCTAATTTTGTCCTCGACTCCTCGAGCCAGATCTCTTCCCGGGAATTCTGTCGGACGTGGAAACCCACAACGGGATGATGCACACAAGGACCGCTTCGAAAATCCTCGCCGCTGTCAAAATCCTCGAAGCAACGCATTTCGTCCAAGATTTCGTCCATCACCGTTGTTGGCCACTCTCTAGGTGGAGCGCTCGCCCTCCTCGACGGCGTGTTCCTCCGCCTACAGCTACCTAAGAACATAAGATTGAAGGTGATCAACAACGGCATGCCCCGCGTCGGGAACCAGCCTTTTGCCTGACAGGCAGCTGAGCGGACTTGTGCGGCACGTGAACAACCTGGAAGACCCCATCCCGATTTTGCCCGACATGTCCTTGGGGTTCCCTCAGCGTCGGGCGAGATCCATATACAGGATTCTGGCGCATGGAAGGCTTGCCCCGGTGCGATTCTTCTCTTTCCCA
Source organism: Russula ochroleuca (assembly GCA_015178965.1). Classification (NCBI taxonomy): domain Eukaryota; kingdom Fungi; phylum Basidiomycota; class Agaricomycetes; order Russulales; family Russulaceae; genus Russula; species Russula ochroleuca. Next base: position 33,646 of record WHVB01000026.1, on the reverse strand, counting down.
CTCAAACTCGTTTGCTCTTCCTGTGTTTGCGTGTGGTTGCGTGTGGTGTGGCTTGGGTTCAATCAATAGGGCTCTGACGTTGCGCAAACTATTCAGGTCAGGACAATTCTTCCAAGTCGTGCATCGTCAGCGATGTGAACAGTATCTTCTTGAAGGGAACCTCGAGCGATCACAGCGGGCCATACGCAGGGATTACCATACGATGCCGACACAACGCGGATACATTCGACGGGAGAAAAAGAAAAGTTCGGATACCCTTAAATTAGCCCAATGTTGGCAGATATTCCTCCTGCGAATATGGGACTATACAAATGCAGAGTAGTTAAAAGTGCGCTTCACGACATCACCAAAAAGTGTCAAGGTTCATCTCAGACCGCCCGTCGAGTTCAAGTTGCGTGGACCTCCAACTATGACACAGGTGGCGAGCCGTATAAACCGGCCAATATGTGAGTTCAGATGCACGCGTCCGATTACAATTTCAGCAGCGCAATACAACAGCAAGGGCGCTCACGCGATGGTCCGCGAGCTGCAGAAACGGATGGGTGAAAGACATTGAAGTTCGGTTCGGTTGACGTAAGTGTCATGTGTGTAGCTTCGAGTCGATGGTAGGCACTTGTATGGAAGTGGTTATGAGATCCATTTGGACAGCGGGGATAGGTGAGAGGAGGAGCAATGGTTGATGAAACCGTTGAATGAGGGGTTTTCAAGTTTTCGAAAAGTAAGTTGTCCTCGGGAGGTACGTAGATGAGTAGAAGGAAATGCTCGAGGAAAATCCCCAGTGAGAAAAGTGGGGTGCAATGAAAGGTGGTCCAACGCACGGGGATGTTCATCGAACGCTATCGATGACAAGTCATTGTTGTGTCGCGGCCCGGGTGAGGCGCAATTGGGTGTCTCGTCGATTCCGAGTGTGGCTGAAGCGACCCGCCACATCGCCATCGATAAATCTCCGCTCCCTCTAATACCCTACTCGACCATTATGTGTAAAAGCACTGAATAGTTTCACCAATTCCCCTCAGAGCCCCATTGTATTTCTTCATTCTCGCCCTCTAATCTCCATGTCCTTCAGCACCAGCCCTGGACAAACGCAGCAGCGCGGCCGGGCTGACGATCGTCTAGATCAATCCACAGATTCTACACCCCAGATCGGCACTCTTGGCGGCACTCCCCCCATGCAAACGCGACTTGCGAATATCCCAGCTCAAGTTTTTCAAGAAGCTTATGAAACTCTTGTGTTTCACACTCGCCCGGAATATGACGACAGTCGGATTCAGCGAGAACTGAAATATGTTTGGACGGCCGTCCAAGAAGCTCTTAGGCATGATCCGAATCTGAAGGAACATCTGGTAGGTCGGGACGAATTTCTTAAAAATGTCAAGAACAGACCCGGAGGAGAGCAAGACTTTATCAAGTCTCTGAGAGACATGGCCAAAAACGACTCTTGGGAGCCTTTATTCGACGATGGTACATTGTTCTCTTCCTTTGGCTCCGACCACTCTCATCGTATTCTGTCTCTAGACGTCTTTGTTACCTTAACGCGCGAATCTGGAACATCAAAGATAGCCAACATCCCTGAATTAATGCGCGGTGCGCAGTCATATCAAATCCTCTATATATCTTATAGATCGTCTCTGCAGCTACCGAACGCGCGTGGAGCTCCACCTTTCAAGGCAATGCTCAACTTGTCCTTCTTGAGACCATCGCCGATCTCCTCAAAAAAAGCATATCACCTTATGCAAGACTGACGAGCATAGTAAACTCGTCTGGAACGGGAAAGTCTCGCATGGTGGATCAACTTGGGGTAAAAATTATAACCGTACCTATGTGCCTCCGCCCGGAGGGAACACGAGGTTTTATGTTCAGCTCATTATTTTTGGCGTGCTTATAATCTGGGCCTAATAGGGTTTCCTCCTCCTGATATTTACCTACGCGATTGGCTTGTTCCTCGTGACTCAAGCGATCAATCTGCTGCTCAGAGGAGGCTACACGGATTCGCGTATTCTCTCTTAACTGTCACTCGCACTGCACTGGAGACCATCGTGATGGACTCGGAGGGAAAGGGTAGCTATCTTGTGGCTGCACCCCGAGTTAGGTGCTAATGGCACTACAGATGTCGCAACGCTACCTAACCTTGATGATCTGGACGTCAAAAATATGTCCGAGATCGAGCGGAATAAGCATGCGTCATACGTCAAAGATCGCCAAGCGTGGCTGGCAAAGACCTTCCGCAACCACATGACTAGCGGTCAATCATTCAATATTTCGAATACATATCGAAACAAATTCTACAAGAACGTCACTGACTTGGCAGACGAGGTGAATTTCCTGACCTTCCTTTTCTTTTCAAAATAAATGACGGGTTTTGAAGTTTATGGGAAGCAGCCAAAGAGTGATTGGGAAAAATAAGAGCAGCCCTGGCCGGTACGAATCTGGAAACCGGGGGGTAGAGAAGGCAGGGGAATTGCTCTGTCGTTTCGTGGACCCGCACGGCCTGCTGGATTCGTCGAAAGGGCCACGACGCCCACTCGTCGTCTTTGCTTTCGACGAGGCTCATACGCTCACCGATAACCCGTCAAACACGCCGTGGAACTTCTTCTCGGAATTGCGTCGCATTCTTCGACAGATCCACGACCTCCCTATCTTTTCGCTCTTTCTTTCGACAGCGGGAAGGTTCAACCTGTTCTCGCCTGACATTCGTTCAGACCCTTCGAATCGGATCAGAGATGCCAACTCCCGTCCGCTCGATCCAATTTCGGAGATCAGTTTCGACGATCTTGCATACCGTGCGCCTACAGATACTGTCACCTTGGATCGAGTGGTACAAACCGACTGGATCTCACATCTCGGTCGCCCGTTGTATGTCCACTCCGGTTACATCCTGAGAAGGCAGCTTACTTCCCACCTCGAGTAGATTCGGGTCTCGTTGGGACGCCATGCCAGTGACACCCGATTCAAGTCATCAAAGTGAGACCATGATTCTGGACTTTGCGAAACAGAAGCTGCTGGACGGAACCACGGACCTTGCCAAGGACAATCGGCCTGGGTCTCTTGCCTGCCTCTCCGTACGGTTCGCTCTCGAGTTCAATGTCGACGGAACAGCTCGAGATGTAGCGTGTGCACAAGTTGAACGGCATATGCGAATCTGCGTCGCAGCGACTACAGGATTCGAGAAGCTGGTCACCGTTTCCGGGTCGGAACCGCTTCTAGCTGAGGCGGCCTATGATCTTATGAAGAGAACGCAAATAAATGCGGTGCGACACTTGGCTGACCATTCGGATCTACACTGCATCGATCGTGGGCGGCGTGGTGAACTGGTCGCGGCGTTACTCATCATGCATGCGTACGACGAGGCAAGGGGGGAGGCAAGGGGGGAGTCATCAGGCAGGAGATGGGTCACTGTTGCCGATTTCATGAAGGCCCTACTTCCGACCTCACTTCCGACCTCTAAGCACGAGTCGCTGCACGACACCCTTCTGGAATGTCAGCCGACATTCTGGCGCGAGGGAGAGGACAAGGCATTCCGGGAGACATTCAAGGACTACGGGATGTGGTTCAACCATGTGATCAAAATTGAGGACAGCGAGATGTTCTCAGTCGACAACCTCTGGAAATTCGTGACACGTGGGGCGATGATATTGTGCTCGAATAACCAAAGAGGGATCGACATCGTTTTGCCCCTTTGTCACACTAAAGAGAACCTTTCCCCTCGCTCCGTGACAGCGATACTAATCCAGGTGAAAAATGCAAAAGAATTCGGGAAGGAGGTGAAATCGACGTTGTTCGACGCGATGGGTCCTTTCGACTTGGGCGTATTCCGAGTCGCCAAAGAGGGAACTTTGGCCGAGGCGACACCGAAGCCGGTGATCCGACTTGTGTTTGCGCTCGCTTCTCCCGAGGCTAGCGTAGTCTTTCGGGGAGGGGCCACGCGTAAGAGTCGTCCGAATGAGTTCACCGCGTTCGATATCTGGCTTGCGGGACTGTCGGCAGACACGTTCAAGCAGGTTGGTTTAGATTTGGAGCCATATCGAACACTGCTTGATCGTTCGGTTCGACCGCATGATGCATTCGAATTGCTGGATGAACCGCTTGTTGGGGATGCGACGAAGAAGTTGAGAGGGTCTCGTAGGCGGAGGGTGGCGCCGTTGATGTTGCCCGATCTTGATCATGATTCAATTCACAGGAAGGCAGCAGATTGAATTTTTGGTGGCAACTGAAGTACTTTTAGGATGTTCTCATTCTCTGATGTGTTCTCTAGTGACATTGACCTAACCAACTTGTACCTACAAACCGTATCCACCTTTTGTAATCGGACGCGCGTGCAGTCCGAGATGAAGCGCGGCAAATACGGGCGATTTGAGAATTACAAACAATCTGAGACCTGAAGAGACAGCTGGGCCCAGTGGCACCAGCCCACTAGGAGTCACGCAAGCCGCCAGTCTATCACCAACAGGACCACTAGTAGCAGATTCGAGAGCCGTGGATATGCACGCCTTGCGGCGTAAAGACCAAGGTGAAGACTAGCAGATTCAATACGAGCGTTCAATGTTCAACGTTCAGCGGCCACCCATCAGCAAGACAGCAGATTACTTGCCGGACTTTTCACGTGTGGTTGCGCGACTTGGTGCGAGAAACAAAAGTGACACGGTGAGTGTGGTGTCACATGGTACAAGTTCAACAGCTCGCTTTCGTCCCTTACCTAAGACTAAGACTAAGGCTTGTGAACGACGGCCACTGGCACTGCGGAACACCAAGGTCGACTTTCGCCCTGTAAACGGGGTATGCCGCTATGAAACAATCCAATCCAACCTTCGATTTGAGAAAGAAGAAATTGGAAATTTTTCCTAGTGGCACCTATTGACCCTCCAGGCCGCTGAACATTGAACGCTCGTATTGAATCTGCTAGTCTTCACCTTGGTCTTTACGCTGCAAGGCGTGCATATCCACGGCTCTCGAATCTGCTACTAGTGGTCCTGTTGGTGATAGACTGGCGGCTTGAGTGACTCCTAGTGGGCCGGTGCCACTGGGCCCAGCTGTCTCTTCAGGTCTCAGATTGTTTGTAATTCTCAAATCGCCTGTATTTACCGCGCTTCATCTCGGACTGCCCGTCGAGTTCAAGTTGCGTGGACCTCCAACTATTGACACAGGTGGCGAGCCGTATAAACCGGCCAATATGTGAGTTCAGATCCACGCGCGTCCGATTACAAAAGGTGGATACGGTTTGTAGGTACAAATTGGTTAGGTCAAGATCAATAGAGAACACATCAGAGAATGAGAACATCCTAAAAGTACTTCAGTTGCTACCGAAATTTCAATCTGCTGCCTCCCTGTGAATTGAATCATGATCAAGATCGGGCAACATCAACGGCGCCACCCTCCGCCTACGAGACCCTCTCAACTTCTTCGTCGCATCCCCAACAAGCGGTTCATCCAGCAATTCGAATGCATCATGCGGTCGAACCGAACGATCAAGCAGTGTTCGATATGGCTCCAAATCTAAACCAACCTGCTTGAACGTGTCTGCCGACAGTCCCGCAAGCCAGATATCGAACGCGGTGAACTCATTCGGACGACTCTTACGCGTGGCTCCTCCCCGAAAGACCACGCTGGCCTCAGGAGAAGCGAGCGCAAACACAAGTCGGATCACCGGCTTCGGTGTCGCCTCGGCCAAAGCTCCCTCTTTGGCGACTCGGAATACGCCCAAGTCGAAAGGACCCATCGCGTCAAACAACGTCGATTTCACCTCCTTCCCGAATTCTTTTGCATTTTTCACCTGGATTAGTATCGCTGTCACAGAGTGTCGGGAAAGCTTCTGTTTAGTATGACAAAGGGGCAAAACGATGTCGATCCCTCTTTGGTTATTCGAGCACAATATCATCGCCCCACGTGTCACGAATTTCCAGAGGTTGTCGGCCGAGAACATCTCGCTGTCCTCAATTTTGATCACATGGTTGAACCACATCCCGTAGTCCTTGAATGTCTCCCGGAATGGCCTGTCCTCTCCCTCGCGCCAGAATGTCGGCTGACATTCCAGAAGGGTGTCGTGCAGCGACTCGTGCTTAGAGGTCGGAAGTGAGGTCGGAAGTAGGGCCTTCATGAAATCGGCAACAGTGACCCATCTCCTGCCAGATGACTCCCCCCTTGCCTCCCCCCTTGCCTCGTCGTACGCATGCATGATGAGTAACGCCGCGACCAGTTCACCACGCCGCCCACGATCGATGCAGTGTAGATCCGAATGGTCAGCCAAGTGTCGCACCGCATTTATTTGCGTTCTCTTCATAAGATCATAGGCCGCCTCAGCTAGAAGCGGTTCCGACCCGGAAACGGTGACCAGCTTCTCGAATCCTATAGTCGCTGCGACGCAGATTCGCATATGCCGTTCAACTTGTGCACACGCTACATCTCGAGCTGTTCCGTCGACATTGAACTCGAGAGCGAACCGTACGGAGAGGCAGACAAGAGACCCAGGCCGATTGGCCTTGGCAAGGTCTGTGGTTCCATCCAGCAGCTTCTGTTTCGCAAAGTCCAGAATCATGGTCTCACTTTGATAACTTGAATAGGGTGTCACTGGCATGGCATCCCAACGAGACCCGAATCTACTCGAGGTGGGAAGTAAGCTGCCCTCTCAGGATGTAACCGGAGTGGACATACAACGGGCGACCGAGATATGAGATCCAATCGGTTTGTACCACTCGATCCAAGGTGACAGTATCTGTCGGCGCACGGTATGCAAGATCGTCGAAACTGATCTCCGAAATTGGATCGAGCGGACGGGAGTTGGCATCTCTGATCCGATTCGAAGGGTCTGAACGAATGTCAGGCGAGAACAGGTTGAACCTTCCCGCTGTCGAAAGAAAGAGCGAAAAGATAGGGAGGTCGTGGATCTGTCGAAGAATGCGACGCAATTCCGAGAAGAAGTTCCACGGCGTGTTTGACGGGTTATCGGTGAGCGTATGAGCCTCGTCGAAAGCAAAGACGACGAGTGGGCGTCGTGGCCCTTTCGACGAATCCAGCAGGCCGTGCGGGTCCACGAAACGACAGAGCAATTCCCCTGCCTTCTCTACCCCCCGGTTTCCAGATTCGTACCGGCCAGGGCTGCTCTTATTTTTCCCAATCACTCTTTGGCTGCTTCCCATAAACTTCAAAACCCGTCATTTATTTTGAAAAGAAAAGGAAGGTCAGGAAATTCACCTCGTCTGCCAAGTCAGTGACGTTCTTGTAGAATTTGTTTCGATATGTATTCGAAATATTGAATGATTGACCAGTAGTCATGTGGTTGCGGAAGGTCTCTGCCAGCCACGCTTGACGATCTATGACGTATGACACATGCTTATTCCGCTCGATCTCGGACATATTTTTGACGTCCAGATCATCAAGGTTAGGTAGCGTTGCGACATCTGTAGTGCCATTAGCACCGAATTCGGGGTGCAGCCACAAGATAACTACCTTTTCCCTCCGAGTCAATCACAATAGTCTCCAGTGCAGTGCGTGTGACAGTTAAGAGAGAATACGCGAATCCGTGTAGCCTCCTCTGAGCAGCAGATTGATCGCTTGAGTCACGAGGAACAAGCCAATCGCGTAGGTGAATATCAGGAGGAGGAAGCCCTATTAGGCCCAGATTATAAGCACGCCAAAAATAATGAGCAGAAGATAAAACCTCGTGTTCCCTCCGGGCGGAGGCATATAGGTACGGTTATAATTTTTACCCCAAGTTGATCCACCATGCGAGACTTTCCCGTTCCAGACGAGTTTACTATGCTCGTCAGTCTTGCATAAGGTGATCTGTCTTTGTTGAGGAGATCGGCGATGGTCTCAAGAAGGACAAGTTGAGCATTGCCTTGAAAGGTGGAGCTCCACGCGCGTTCGGTAGCTGCAGAGACGATCTATGAGATATATAGAGGATTTGATATGACCGCGCACCGCGCATTAATTCCGGGATGTTGGCTGTCTTTGAAGTTCCAGAATCGCGCGTCAAGGTAATAAAGACGTCTAGAGACAGAATACGATGAGAGTGCCAGTGGTCGGAGCCAAAGGAAGAGAACAATTTACCATCGTCGAATAAAGGCTCCCAAGAGTCGTTTTTGGCCATGTCTCTCAGAGACTTGATAAAGTCTTGCTCTCCTCCGAGTCTGTTCTTGACATTTTTAAGAAATTCGTCCCGATCTACCAGATGTTCCTTCAGATTCGGATCATGCCTAAGAGCGTCATAGACGATCGTCCAAACAAGTTTCAGGGATCGTTGAATCCGACTGTCGTCATATTCAGGGTGAATGTTATCCACAAGTTGTTCACAAGCTTCTTGAAAAACTTGCGCTGGGATATTCGCAAGTCGCGTTTGCAAGGGGGGTCCTGGGGGAGTACCTCTCCGGAGTGTGGAAACAGTGGAATCTGTGGTTTGATCTAGACGATCGTCAGCCCGGCCGCGCTGCCGCGTTTGTCTAGGGCTGGTGCTGGAGGACATGACTGGGAGATTAGAAGGTGAGAAATGAAGGAATTCAATGGGGCTCTGAAGGGAATTGGGGAAACAATTCAGTGCTTTTATACATAATGGTCGAGTAGTAGAGTATTAGAGACTTTAGAGTAAGCGGTATTTATCGATGGCGATGTGGCGGGTCGCTTCAGCCACACGGAATCGACGAGACACCCAAACTGACACCCACGTTGCGCCTCCCGGGCCGAGGCACAACACAAGCGCTGTGAGCGGCTGTGAGCGCAGCATCGATGACCACCGTTCGACGAACATCGGCCCACCTTCTGCTCATCCACAGTACCTTTTAGGACAGCCATCTTAGGCGAACCTTACTTTTCGAAACCCCTCTCATTCAACCGTATCAACCTTGGTATCAACCATCGCACCCCCGCTGTTCCAAATAGGTTTCATCCCAAACCCACTTCCATACAAGTGCCTACACTGCCTACCATCGAAGTTGCCCACTGGACACTTGCATCAACCAAAGTTCGACATCTCGCATCCATCCGTCTCCTGATACCTGCATACATCGATCGTTCATGGGACGTTGCTACGTTCTCCCTCCGCATCCGGCGTAGACTGCGAATTGCTTGCCCTACTCTGTGGAACGCTATCCAACTTTAATGTGCGCAACTAGAACCTTTCCCATGCGGCTCGCCGGCTCCCAACCGTACGCACTGCAGCTCGCGGACCATCGCGTGAGCGCCCTTGCTGTTGTGTTGCGCAAGCTGTGTTAACCGCACGCGTGACCTCGTAAGCTCGACAAGGGCCGCGCGCACGTCGTGGCACTGCATGGTGAGGTTAACGAAGATTGGAATATTGCCGGGGTGCCGGGGAACAGGCGGATGCGGTGCTGCCATTGAGTCCGATGCTGACCCAAGGGTCCCTGTGACAGGTCTATGAGGACAGATAGGGGCACCAACGTACGTATTGCAAGAGATCTCGAGCGCCGACATTCGTAAACGTGACTGGTAATATCGGTTGCGCCTCCCGATGATGCAAACTGACTCCCATCCGTACCCGCCTCCTATCGTCGCCCGTGATGTCCGGGTTGGATACTCCACAGAGACTGACGTCAGCAAGCCGCGTGAGCAAACCCAGCGGGCGCAAGAGCAGGGCAAGCCTACACACCCAGACGTGCAACGATATTAAGGATGCGACAGTGTATGTGTGTGTACTGAATCTTTTTAGAAAGCGGACGGCGTACTCGACAGTGCCGCAGAGCAGTCTTGACGTAGGACGAGCAAAAATATGAGTTGCCTCATGTGCGACGATTTCAGGAACAGCCAAGTTGAGAACTTTAGAAGGTCACGGCGCTTCAGCGCACTTGTCATTGAAGGGAACAGCAGAGTAGCGAGGATATTGAGATAGGTGACGGCGGAGACAAGCGTGTGTGCCACTTTATCGCTCTGGTGAGGGACACGACCGACGATGTTTCCGAAATAGGATTGGCGGGATGCAACAGGAAGAATCGCTCAGACCGCTCAAAACAAAATGAAGACTGACTAATTCCGACCGATGGCGAGGTCTATAGGCCTCTTTGTGAGTCACGATCGTCCTCTGTGCTCATAGTGTGTGGCGCGCCGTTTGGGGAGAGAAGATGTCGGCGCGCGGGTGATACCTTTGAGAGTTGGCTTAGCCACTCTGAGGCTATTACTATATTGTATACTTAGGTCTGGTCAGCTAATGGGTAGGAGCGCGTAGCGCTTCTCGACCGAAGATGAGGGGTGCGCTTCCGGGGGCGAGCTCGCAACACCCGGCCTGTCAGGAGGGAAACGACGTGGCGAGTGAGACCTCGGCGCCTCGGCACCCAAAGGTCAGGAGTCCGACACAGCAGGGCTTGCCCTTGTGCACATTTCTGTCCGTCGCATTCAGGGGCGCCTCAGCATGCTGGAGGCATGGTGTGCCTGTTGCAGGTTTTCTGCCCACCGGGACGGTTTGGCTATATGGCGCGATGGTTGCTGCATGTTTTGCAGGTACTGGAGGGATGACTCCCCTGCTCATCGCTGGTTGGGCCTTCATGATATCGCCTCTAATCAGGTATTCCAGGGTCAACCTAATCCTGAGTCCGTGTCCCTGCCTGGGCTCTCGTCTGGCCGTGCACACACCGCACTGCGGCGAGTATGCGATCGCCGTGTGAGCTGCGAAGACCAGGAGCAAAGGCCTGGCTGGCCAGGGTCTTTTTCTGCTCGGGGATGGCCCTGCCCTCACAGAATCAGTACCGCATCAGGAGGCCTGCGCCGTATGCTTTGCAGATGTCCTCCTCCCATGCGTGGACCATCAGGACCATCGTGTCCTTGATGCGTTCGCGCTCCACTTTGCTGAGGCTTGTGGGCTGAGCTCCACAGCCTGGCTGTGAGTTGGTGTCCGTCGTCCGAGATGGTTACCGGTGCGACCACAGTCGGTCTGTGGATGTCCAAACACCCCCTCTTGACCTAGCTATGCTTGGCCGGGCCCACCTTTCCTTCGCGTGTCTGACCACGCAGTGTCCGCAGCGGCTACAGCGTTGTGTGCTGCTCCTTCTTGCCCTACTTCGGAGTTCGTCCCCTTGTGTGTGGCCGAAGTGGGCCAAACATCGTCCTGGTGCTGCAAAGTGTACTGGGATGGGTGTGAGGTTTGGTAGGTGGGGCACTACGTTCCTGGGTGATGGGGTCGCTGTTTGGGGGGTGCGCGGCTGGTGCCGTCTTACCTCGAGCGGTTTGAGCCATTTGGGTCCCTTTGGGTGGTTGCTGGGGCCTTGGCTGGGTTGGACGCCAGTACTAGCCACTTCAACACAGCTTGGTCTTCCTGGCATGCCAAATGTCAACCCGGTTGATCTGTTTGTCTTGAATGTGCTCATGTGAGCCACGCAGCCCGACGAGCACACACAGCTGGACGGCGTTGACGGAAGCAGGGGAATGCGGCCTCATGCGAGAGTTTTCTGGTGGCATCCGGCCGCTTTCGAAGGCAAGGCCGTGGCCATGGCCAAAGCCTGGGAGCTGAGGGCCGCGACACAGTCTTCGATCTCTCTGGCGTGCCTGTGGCTATCCCAGGGATGTTTCCGCCTGGCAGGGGGTGGATTGGTTGTCTTCTGTTGCAGGTTTGTCTAGATAGGAACACGATATCGACGATTCGTGTGCTGTCTTGCGAGTCTGTTGATTTGGCAGCATGCGTGCGTATGGGTGATTGGGACTGCGAGAAGCACACCAACTGCAGCGCAAATGGCGGCCAGCCGGGGCGGTGAGTCAGCTCAGCTAGCCAACGCAGCCGTTGGGGACTGCAAGCAGCAACGCCACCATGGCGCAGCTGTAGATGGCAGCCACTGGCAGCAGGGAGGGCGTGTCGCCACAGCTGGCAAACGATGGCATGTGGGACAGCGAACAGCAACAGTATCCGCAGCGCCGATGGCGCCCAAGCGGGGGAGGGGCATGTCAGCACCCCCAGCAAACAAACAGCGTGTGGGACAGCAAACAGCAGTGGCTCCGTGGAGTGCAAGGCACCCAAGCGGACATCCGCGGTGCCAGTGCCAGTGGCACCCAAGCGGGAAGAGCATGTCAGCACAGCCAGCAAACAACGGCATGTGGGACAGCGAACAGTAACAGCAACTGCAGCGCAGAGGCAGCTAGCGGGGGGGGCGTGTCACCACAGCCGGCAAACAACAGCAGTGTGGGACAGCAAACAGCAACAGCAACCGCAGCGCAGAGGCAGCTAGCGGGGGGGGCATATCACCACAGCTGGCAAACAACAGCAATGTGGGATAGCGAACAGCAATGTCGACCGCGACGCGAAGGCACCCAGTGGAGGGGCATGTCACCACAGCTGGCAAACAACAGCAATGTGGGACAGCACAGTGGCAACAGCAACCACAGCGCAAAGGCAGCTGGCGGGGCATATCCACACAGCCAGCACGATGCATCGAGCTTGAGGTGCTGAACCGTTCCTGCATAGTAGATCAACTCTGGGGCAGCAGTGAGACTTTCCTGTGAGGCCCGATCTGCGAGCGTGCAGTTCTGGGGTGACTCGGAGAAGGAATGAGGTCAGAGAGCTGGCATGGACTGCATACCACTGTAACCAGACTCCGGACTGTTCAGTAAACTTTTTAGTGTGGGTACGTCATGTCTCCATCCCAGGTCCATTTTGTAAGCGTGTGGAATGCGTACTCAGTCTCCAAAGGTAAAGACTATATTAATATGGATCTACCTGTAAGTGTGTGGAACGCGTACTGAACAGGAGATAAGTATGATGTAATCAACTGACTAAGCGAGAGATAACTGACCTCAGTCTCCGAAGTCCGAAGGTAAAGACTGAGGTATGGGGGAACAAACGGGGGTTCTTATATACAGTATGGCTACTAGTAAGGAATGTTAGATGTCCATGATCGAATGTAAAATAAATTGAGTCGGGTATATTAGAGCGTACAGGGATGTGTGCTAAGTGTCGGGCTAGCGTGGGTCTTGCCAGCCCGATCCGGTAGTGTGGTGCCGTGCGGTGGCTGCGCTTCCAACATGCCCCCTCAGTCCAAGCAGTGTAAGCCCATCGCTTTTGAGAAGTGTTTGTGCTTATCGCGGACAAGTCCTTTGGTCAGAACATCCGCGGTTTGCTCATCGGTCGGGGTGTACTCAAGACGAATCTCCTCGCCCTCGACTTTGTGCCTCAAAAAGTGGTGTCGCACTTCAATGTGCTTGGTGCGGTCATGGAACTCGGGGTTGCGTGCGATTGCGATCGCAGACTGGTTGTTGACATGGAGTACAGTTGGTGAGTCGAGATCCAAGCCCAGTTCGATGAGTAATCGTCTTAACCAGACGACTTCTTTTGTAGCGTGCGCAGCCGCGATGTATTCGGCTTCAGTGCTCGAGAGAGCAACTGAAGTCTGCTTCTTTGAGCTCCAGCTCACAGCAGCGCCCCCCAACATAAAAACGAAACCGGATGTGGACTTGCGATCGTTCACATCGCTTGCCCAATCGGCGTCGACAAAACCGTGCAAGACAGTCCCACCGGGTGTTCCGCGTTGGAAGACGAGCCTCTGGTTGCTTGTGGCTTTGAGGTATCGGAGCACGCGTTCAAGAGCGCACTGGTGGTCTGCTCCGGGGGTAGCAGAGTGTCGCCCTAGGGCAGCCACCGTGTATGCGAGATCGGGGCGAGTCCCCAGCATGGGGTACATCAGTGCGCCGATGGCGCTTTGGTATGCCTTGATGTCAATCTCGGCAGAGGTGAGTTTGATTAAGTGTTTGTTTGCGAGGGTCGGTGTACTGATAGGGCACGCGTCCGACATTCCGAATCTACCCAGGATCTCCTCAATGTATTTCTGTTGGGAGATGGCGATCCAGCCGGCGTCGCGATCGTGCGTGACATGCATGCCGAGGATCCAGGAGATGTCTCCTAGGTCAGTCATTTCGTAGCTTTCTCTCAGCACTGCCTTATCCTTGTTGATGCCCTCCAGATCTTTTGATACCATTGTGATGTCATCGATGTAGAGCGCGATGATGGATAGGGTGCCGTGTGTGCGGACGAAGACCGCGTGGTCGGCTTCGGTGTGTTGGTAGCCCATCGTGCCAAGCTTTTCTCTGATTTCTTCATACCAGACTCGGCCACCTTGTTTGGTGCCGTACACCGCCTTAACGAGGCGCAAGACCATGCCGTCAGGAACATCGAAGCTGGGGGGAGGTTCCATGAAGATCTCCTCCTTGAGTTCCCCGTTTAGATAAGCTGACTTAACGTCCATTTGTTGGACTTCTAGGTCGCGCTCGGCAGCGATGGCAAGGATCACGCGTAGGGAAGCGAATTTGGCGACGGGTGCGAATGTTTCGTTGTAGTCGACGCCCTCGATTTGTGTGAAGCCCTGCGCGACTATGCGGGCCTTATACTTTTGTATCTCGCCATCGGGGCCTCGCTTGATGCGGAACACCCACTTGCTCCCCACAACCTTTCGACCTTTCGGACACGGGACGACTTCATACACGCCCATGTGCTCAAAAGCACGGCGTTCGGCTTTGCATGCGACTTCCCATTCGGCCGCATCAGGGCGTGCCATTGCTTGGGTGTAGGTGCACGGATCGCCAGTGACGTTGGCGTGCGCCACTTTGGCCTTCTCGGCGTGGTGCTTTCGCGTGCTGTACGAGCTGACAGAGTAACGCGGGTCGTCGTCGTGGATCGGCGTGTGCGTGGTGCGTTTTGGGCGAGTGCTGGCGAGAGTGGGGACTAGCGACTTAGAGGGTTTCGAGGTGCTGAGTATGCCTTCGATTTCGCTTTCGCTTTCGATTTCTGACGCGCCCCCTGCCTTTCCAGCGTTTCCTGCGTCCACGCCTCCTGTGTCTACGTTCTGTGCTTTGGTGGTTTCAGTTTCGACGCCCCCTGCTTCCACATCAATCGTCTCGGTGTCGTTGGGTTCGATGACAATGTGTTCAAACAAAGTTTGAGGGGTGGCGCCCCCTTCATCGAATATGATGTCGCGAGACTCAAGGAAGCGACGGGTCGGGCGATGGACGAGGCAATACGCCTTGCAGTTCCAGGCGTGGCCCAGGAACGTGCATACCAATGATTTGGCGGCAAGTTTACCTCGATGCACATCCAGGATGTGTACGAACGCGCGGGATCCGAAGATGCGCAGCCTGGAGACGTCTGGCTTGTTGCCGCTCCAGGCTTCTTATGGGGTGATATCCCCAAGGGCGCGGGTGGGTACAACATTATGGAGGAGGGCCGCATATTCGAGCGCATCGTACCAATATGACTCAGGGAGTTTAGCATCGATTAACATCGCTCGGACCTTGTCAAGTAAGGTCCTGTTCATGCGCTCAGCTATGCCGTTATGTTGTGGCGTGTCTGGTGTCGTGAGCTCTTGCTGAATCCCCTTCTCTTCTAGGTATTTGCCCAGGTCCCCCCCCATGTATTCACCCCCTCCGTCACTGCACAGGATGCGTAGGCGTTGCCCTGTTTCGACTTCGGCGCGTGCGATGAATGCCTTCAAGTGGCGTGCGACCTCGGATTTTTTGTGCAAACCTGCGACAAATACTTTGCGGGATTTGTCATCCGTGAAGGTCACGAAGTACTCGAAGCCGCGGTGCGAGCGCGTGCCCATCTTTCCACAGACATCGGAGAAGACACGGCCTAGGACTACATCGGCACACGTTTCTGTGGCCTTGTGGATCTCGTCGTGTGTTTGCTTGCCCTGGAGGCAGGGCTCACAAGGGGTGGTATGTGTCACATTGCCGGTAATTTCCATCCCTTTTACCATGCCTTTTCTGACCATTTGCACGACGGTGTCAGTGCTTAGGTGGGCAAGACGGCAGTGCCAGGTCACGGTGTTGGCCTTGGAAGTTGTGCTGTGTGCGATGAGGGCGCTTTCGGCTGCAACTGGAAGATCGTCGCCCTCAGCTGGGAAGGCTTCGACGTGTGCAATACGGGCCGTTTCGGAGACGACTGTTCGCATATCCATGATGTAAAGCTTGCCCTGTAGCTGCCCACTACAGGTGAGTTTTCCGGCTTGGGTGTATAGCTGACACCCTTCCCCAGTGAACCGGACATCGGCGCCGCGTTGGGTAAGGTGAGCGACCGATAGGAGGTTGCTATTTAGCTCAGGGACAAACAAGACATCTTGAAGAACTGCGTTGCTCCAGCGGCCATTTGCTCGCATGCAGACTGGAATGTGGCCGACGCCTGTAGCGGGGATAGCACTGTTGTCACCTAGGGTGACTCGGATCGGGCGTGCGAGGGTGGTGAATGAATAAAACCACTCGCAGTTGCAACTCATGGATCGAGATGCACCCGAGTCGACGATCCAGCGCTGGCTGGCCTGTGCAGAGCACGCTCCGAGGGCGAAGGCTTTGTTATCGCACGGAATTGGCTCAGCTGTGAACGCAGTGAAGACGTGCACCACATCGTCGCTCGGATCGGCGACGGCAACTTTTGCGGATGCTGCTGGCTTAGCAGGTGCCACTGTGGTCCCTTTCGACTGGGCCGCTTCTTCTTTCTCGCGCTTGAGCTTCCGGCACTCTGATGCTTCGTGGCCGCGAATCTTGCAGTGAGTACATTTCTTCTTTTTGTCCCCTGGCTTATCATCTCTTCTCCCTCTTCCCTTCTTAGCGATTTTCGCAAAGAACACTGTTGCACTGGTGCCTGACTCGTGTACACGTTGCTGTTTGTCGAGGACGATCTGGGAAG
The DNA here is from genome assembly GCA_015178965.1 of Russula ochroleuca. Classification (NCBI taxonomy): domain Eukaryota; kingdom Fungi; phylum Basidiomycota; class Agaricomycetes; order Russulales; family Russulaceae; genus Russula; species Russula ochroleuca. The sequence continues at coordinate 17,046 of WHVB01000026.1, read as the reverse complement.
TGACATGCTCTGTAGTCATGTCAGAGGGTTTGGTGTTGGATAGGATCTTCTTCAGGGTATTCATTGAGGAGGGGAGGGACGAAATGATGGCAAACGCGATGAGTTTGTCATCCAGTGTGAGTCCAAGGGCCGAGATAGTGCCTGCCGCACACACTAGGGAGTTGATTTGAGGTTGTAGGGGTTCGCTATCGGAGAGCATGTGTCACCGCTGCTTACACGACGATAATGTGTAGACTCGGAGTGGTAGTGACAAGGCTCTCTGCGGCCGCCTTCTGGCTGGGAGTGTGGAAATAGCTGATATTGTCCGCGTAAGACGGACAGGAGACTCAACTTAGCGACCTAGAGTCACTGTTGAGTCATATATATACAGGAATATGGGGTACTAGGGCAGAGGGCACAGAACACGACTAGAGAGCACCAAGAACACACGTACATAGGATCGGGTCACAAGGCAGCCTGTGTAGTCCATCCACATCAAACGAGGCGTACAGTCATATATACTAATCGAGACCTACCGTTCCTTCGGGCTCGTCCAGCTCCATGGGGCTGTCCTCGCGACTGACATCTCTGTCGATCGAGGGGGGGAAGTCCCAGGGTCGAGGGGACGGTAACAGCGTGCCCCGGAACACCTCATCTATCAGGTGAATGATTCGTTGTTCACCCTTCCTGAAGGGAGTTCGTGCTGCGAGGGTTTGAGAAGGTTGTCCGGGATGGGAAGGAGATGATAAGCGACGTGTTCGGGAGAACGGGGTGCAGAGAGTAGGATGGGGAGAGAGAGGAAGGAGGAGTAGATAAGTAGCGAAAAGGGGACGAGATAAGGGAATCGGGACAATGGATAGGGAAGTGTTGACAATAGGAATCAGACAGTGTTAAGCCCGCAGCAGGGCTTCGTGCACACCTGATGGTTTAGGAAGGTGTGCGGTCCGAGGCGTGCCGGAGCACGTGTTCAGACTCCTGAGATGTGCGTTGATTGGTATAGCCCAATCACTAAGCTTCGAAGGTAAAGGTCTGCCTTTAAGGACCCTTTTAAGATAGATGGAAGAGTAGAGAAGGGCCGCGCAGTGAACAGGAGTGTACAAGAGGCTGCGATTGCAAAGCAAAGTCGAGCTTAAGGCTCAACTGTTCGTACAGAGTCATATATATACAGAGTCGAATCTAGTATGACTAATAGTCTCAGAACCGGTTGCTAAGCCGGTTTGTAAGGGATCAGTCATCCGTCCTATCGTACAGTAAGCATGATGCGCTTGTGAGTCATCCTATCAGTCAGTCATCAGTCAGCAGTACAGTAAGGATCTCAGTCAGCCAGTCTGGTCGGTGAGCCACACGTGTATCGTACAGGAGTCATGGGATCACGTGATCCCAGCCAGTCCGTCGGTCCGTAAAACACCTCACCTCTCTCTGTACTAGAGATGGAGCTTATCACCACCCTCCCCTCAAAGAAGCGCTTCCACGCGCTAATCTGATCCCTCGTTATCGCCGGGGACATAATCGTAATCGGGGGAAGGGGAACGAGGGGTGTAAGAGGGGCCCGCATTCTCAAACTCGTCTAGGACGACCTGGGTGATTGCCTGGCGCATGGCAATCCCCGCGCTGCTGAGTTCCCCTTTGCAGAGGTTGTCGCATCCCGTGTTGTTGTGGTCGTACTCTATCTCTCGTTCTTCCAGTGTGAGGTATCGGGCGTGGTGTTGGCAAGTGAGGTAGTGGCCATTAGCATGGCGGCGGCGACCTCTGTAAGGACAGGTGGCGGGCATTTGGTTTCGGAAGAAGCGATGGTGGCGGGGGACTCGACACCAGCCAGATGTCGAGATCGAACAGAGGTGGTGGGGCGTTTCGCAGTGGGTGGAGAGGTGGTCGTACCACGGGCAATAGGAGCATCGTTTTCGCTCCTCGAACTCCTCCTTGGCTAGTGCGTCGTCAGTGGCGTTCTCACTATTCCAGGAAACCCTGCTGCCTGCTCCTCCTCTCAGCCTGGAGTCGGGCCTGGTTGTTGCGTTGGTGCTGTAGGGCACGGTATTGCGCCTGTCTCGTCGGTGTCACCATGCCAACTCTCCTCTCTCATGGTCTTCCTCCACTAATCCCAGAAGTCGTTCTCGGGCGTTGGCTCAGATGAGTCTTTGGCGGACTGCCTTGGTTCTGCCGACGTGGGCGAGTTGGTAGATGCCGAACTCTGCCCTCCTCTTTTGTGTGTAGGCTTCGAGGGCCTGGATTTCCTTGAGACAAAAGGCCAGTTTGTGTTTGTCGGCCTCGAGGTTTCGAAGGCGGATGATGTCCGCCTTCACCCTGTAGTCTCCCAGATCTTCAATTGCCCTTTCCATCGGGCCTCCGATCATTCTTTCTTCCGCCAGTAATGTGAAATGTCTGTCGTCACGGTAATCAGCCGGTGCCGCCCAAGATGCGGGGGCGGCTTCTAGGGCGTCCGCGTACATGGGTCGCCCAGCTCCCATGGTTCCGTAGATGGTGGGCTCTCCCGTGATGTTGTCGACGCGGAAGCATATGAACCTCGCATCCACCTTGACTGCTGGCTCTGCTTCAGTAGCCGAGATCTTGATGGAGGTGCGATGGATTTCCGGTTGGAACCTCACCCAATCATCTCCTGGGTGTGTCTGTACAAGGTCGTCTACATCGACTTCGATGGTGTAATGCGAGGGGAAACTGTGCATGGACGTGGCTGGGGAGGAACTCGGTGTTGTGCTTGATACCGAGGACAGTGGAGTGGCGGCGCAGTGGACCTCGTTAGTCTCGGGGTTCAGTACTAGAGGGTGGTCAACCTCTTCTTGCCGTTCTAGCATGAGTTGTGCCACCGCCAGGCCATTCGGGGAGTAAAAGAGTCTTTCTCTCGCAAAGCTACTAAGACCGCGGATGAGATTTCGCGGGTCCTCTGGGTTGCTTTGAGGGAGCGGGTCGGTACATGGGGGAATGGGTAGTGGTTCAGGGCTGGGGACCCGGCTTGGTCTGTGCACACTATACAACGAGGGTGAAAGGCGCAGGTATTCTTCCATCCCAAAGCTAGGGGGTGTGTCTGTCGGTGGGGCATACTCTGGTGCTTCTGGGAAGGCGGGTGGTGGTTCCGTGGTAGGGTGGAGCATCGCTTCTAACACTGCTACTTCTTCTGTGTCGACCGCTAGCATAGCGTCACGGGTGGCAGGGGAGGGAGAACTGTATTGTGAGGACATCAGAGATAGGTTTTTGAATTGGGAACAAAGTGTAGTGATGTCGGGGAGTGGTGAAGATTCCATGACCAACTCTTGGGGGTTTATAACCATTCTCCGGATGGCCTTGGGGTTCTTATCGTGGAATTCCTTCACTTTCGTGGTGGCGTTATCTAGATTCTGTTTTGGTTCCCAGGAGTCATGTGCCTCGGAGAATCCTTTCCACCGGATGAGATATTGTAGTGTCTTTGCCTTTCCTGTTCGCCTCGAGGCTAACACATTGTCCACTTCCCACTCCTTGTGTCCTTCGATCAGGTCAGGAGGTGTTTCAGGGAAGTTGGGTCCATGTAATTCCAGTCTCCTTGTATGGGTGGAGGACAGCCGCGTGGAACGCGTTGTGGATCTTCCACGCGGCTGGGAGGTCCAGTCTGTACGTAACGGCGCTGAGTGCTTCTGTCACCTTAAAGGGTCCAAAGCGTTTGGCCCTTAATTTCATTGTGGGGTGTGTTGTTCGTAGATGGGTCCCTTCCAGCCAGACCTTCTGATCCACTCGGTATCTTTGAAAATGTGGATCCTTGGTCCAAAGGGATTGCGCCTTGCTGATGGCTTCTTGGGCGTTTTTCCTAGCTTCCAGAAGTTGGGACTTTCCGTTCTTCTATTGCCGGTACATTTCCGACACGTGTGGGTTGATGGGTGTGGGGAATGAATCCCATCCACAGTTCGTACGGGGGTTTCTTTGTGGTTGAAGAGGGACGGGAGTTTATCATGTACTGGGCGACTTTGAGCCAGTCAGCCCAGTTATCCTGCTGGTGATTGCAGAAGATTCTCAGTATTGTCTCCACTGTTTGGTTCGTTCGTTCCGACTGTCCGTCCGTTTGAGGGTGGTACGTGGAGCTCATGTTTTGTTTGATGTCCAACTGGGCGCAGAGTTCCTTGAAGAACTGCGAGGTGAACCGCGTGTCTCTGTCTGATATAATCTTTTTGGGGAGGCCTGTGTAGGGGAATGCATGGTCTCTGAAGAGCCTCGCTACTTCCTTGCTTCCCATATCTTCTCGACATGGAATCAGAATTACGGCCTTCGTGCAGTCGTGATCGGTGATGGTGAGAATTGTATCACAGCCGCGTGAGTCGGGTAATTTCGTAATGAAATCGACTGTGATAGTGGCAAAGGGTGTTGTGTCTTTGCCAGGACCGATCGGCGCAATGGGGGGCACGTTGCAGTGGGTGATTGTTTTTACCGCTTGGCAGGTGGCGCATCCTTTGACGTAATCTTCCACATCTTTATGGATCGTGGGCCACCAGTAATCTCGTTTTAGCATTAGGTAGGTTTTCCAAACTCCGGGATGTCCCGATGTCGGAGTGTCATGATACTCCTGGAGGAACGTGTGTCAGAGTTGTGTATCTTCAGGGATCACTAACAACCCTGCCTTCCACCAGACCTTCCATTCGTCTTGGTAAATGCCGTGTTTCCTTTTCCAAATTTGACATAGTTCGTTGTTTGCCTTCTGTAGGCGATGGACTTGTTGTTCCAGGATGGAGATCTCTATTGCTCTGGCGAAGAGCTCGTCAGGAAGGGCTGTAGTCTCCTCGTTGTCTGCTGATCCGTTGTCATGGTCTGGATGTCGAGATAGGGGGTCTGCTTGGTTCTGCTTGCCTGGGAGGTGGACTAATTCAAAGTCAAAATCTGCCAGGAATGCAATGTAACGGGCCACTCGTCTATTCAGTTTTTGCGGGTGTCGGTAGTAGCGGAGGTTGTCATGGTCCGTATAGATTGTCAATTTGTGAGGTGATCCCATCACCAGATGTTGGACGTGTTTGAGACCTTCAATGATGGCCAGAAATTCTCGGTCTCTGATAGAGTAATTTCTTTCTGCTGCGTTTAGTGCCTTCGAATGATAGGCCACTGCTCGTCTTTTGTCATTGTCGTCTCTTTGATAGAGGATGCTGCCAAGTGCGAATGCCGAGGCATCGACTTCTAGTTCGTACGGTTTTGCTGGGTTCGGGTGCCAGAGGACCGGCTCGGTGGTTACTCGTGTGATGAGTTCATCCAATGCTTTTGTGCACTTCTCGGTCCAGATGAAGGGGGTCTCCTTTTTTGTGAGGTCGTGTAGAGGTCGGGCTATAGATGCAAACCCTTGGATGAAGGGTCGCTGGTAGCCTAGTATGCCTAGGGTCTTCCTTACTTCTTCTACGGATTTGAGAGTCCTGGGCCATTCCGATATTCCTTTTACTTTGGCGGGGTTGATACGTACTCGTCCGCCTCCTACGAGCCATCCGAGGATTTCCATTTTGTCTTTTTCGAATTGACATTTCTTCGGCTTCAGGAAGTAAGAACATTCTTCCATTTTGTCGAGAAAGTCGTGGACGATTTGTTTATGTAATTGGCGGCCCTCTTCATCGTTGGCCGTGGCTACCCACCAATCGTCCATATAGTTTCCTAGGTTTTCGGGATACTTTTGGAGTAGCGGGCGGAAATCTCGGTGCATGGTTCGTTGGAAGAAAGGGGGTGCATTTGTGAGCCCAAAGTACATGACTCGAGGAACGTAGGTGCCTTGGGGAGTTTTGAACGCTGCTTTGGTTTGGTCTTCCTCGGCGATGCGTATGTTATTATATCCCCAACGAATGTCGAACTTCGAGAACAGCAGTTTGCCGTGAAGCCTTTCTAGTGCAGACTGGATGTTGGGTAGGGGATTGTTATCTCGGACTGTGTACTTGTTTAGTTGTCGGTAGTCCATGATAATCCTCTTCTCCGAGCTGTCCTTTTTGTTAATGAAGTAGACGGGTGCCGTGTAAGGGGAAGGTCCTTCGTAGATTTGTCCGAGTTCTTCTTCTTCAAGGATCCATTTCTCCAAGAGTTCTTGCTCGTCTTTGGATAAGGGGTATACCTTGCAGTTTAGCTCCTTTGGTGTGTCGGTGGTCAGCTTGATGGTCATATCTTCGGATCGTGCAGGTGGGAAGCGTCGTGCTTCTTCTTCTGAGAAGACCTTTTGATGTCTTCGGTATTCCTTTGGGATGGTGTCGATGGTGAGGTGGATTTTATCTTTGTCCGCCTTTTGGGCCCATTCTTGTGCGATGTTGGTCCGTCGCACATAGATGGCTTCGTCTTCCTTGGGTTTCCCTAGTTGTTTGATCGCCTCTCTCTGCATAAAGAAGATGTTCTTGGCGACATGCATGTATCGGCTGCTTTGAAGCTGTACCGAGTCCCCTAAAACCTTTCCTGTCTTCCAGTTGATTTTTGGGTTGAAATCGTAAAGGAAAGGATATCCTAGGATGATGCGATCTTTTCCTAGGCTTGTGATGTAGAATCTCTGGAGCATATGTTTGTCCCCTTTGACGATGCATAGCCAGCAGTAATGGGTGATCTTTCCTTGTTTGTTTTCTGTGCCATCGACATTGTGGACGGTAACTGGTCTAGCCAGTTCCTTGCGTCCTATCCCAAGTCATTTCCAGGTATCTTCGTCGATGAAGTTGTCGGTTGTGCCACTATCTATGAGGGCGGATTTGTCGGCCTTGGATTGCGAGGTGCGGAAAGAAACATTCATATTCAGGGTCGATAGTTTCCTAATGTACATCGTACCTTGCAATCCCGTTGCTCTAAGCCAGACTGTCGGCTTCGAGCTTCCTAAAAATCCGCTTTGGCCAATAGCTCCTCGTAGAGGTTCTCTCGGTCTTCAATAGTCATCCCCCTAATGTACTGGAGGACGTCCTTTTTGGTGTAGGAAGGAGGTGCGGTGGTCGAGGTTTCAGCTTCGCTAGGCTGTTCCTCTTCCTTGTCTTCGTTGATTACTGCAGCTCGGACCTTGGGCTTTTCTTTGGTGTATTGCCCTTGGGAGCTGCGGGGTCTATCTGGGGTTTTTCCTTTGTTTTTGTCGGGGCAGGCTCTGGACATATGTCCCAGTTTGCGGCATCGGAAGCATCTTCCTTCTTTCATAAGCTTGGTTCATTCTTCATCCGTCAATTTCCCAGTGGTACGGATGGCATCGATGTCCATTGTGTTGGGATCCTTTTGTCGCTTTGGCGGAGAGGGCTTTTGATAGCTGCGCATCCTGTTGGCTCTGGTCGAGATGTGACCAGGTCCTCCTTTGGGTCCGATGTTGTCATTTAGGTCTTGCCACCTCTGGACTGTCTTTCGGGTCGCATCATACCATTCTTCCATGGTTGCTGGTAGGGTTTCTTGTTGGCGGATAATGCGATGGAGTCCGACCGGCAGGATGTCGTGGAACAGTTTAATTGTTCCTTCTGCATCTGGTCCCCACCCCGCTTCCCTGATGAGACGTTTGAAGAGTGTGATGGAGGAGTCGACTTTGTCCACATCCAGTTCCATTTTTGTGAGACGGGAATATGTGTCTTGTTTCTTGGTGGAGTCGGTGAAGGCATCTCTGAATGCTCTTGCAAACCATTCCCAGAGGGCTGGGTCATTTTCTGCGTGTGTCTGGGGATCTCCTGTGGCTGGGTTTCCTTCCACTTTGATGGATAGTTGGTCCGCCATGTCGTATGACCAATCGTCGACCAATGGTCCTTTGATGAAGGTGATGGCGTAAGCCACTTGTTCTGCCTTGTTGGTGAAGGTGGAGTTATGTCGGTTAAGGAAGCGATATGCTCCGAATTGTTGCATGAAGCGTTCCGTGTCTTTCCTGTCTCCTTGGAAGATCTGGGGGATCATTCCTTTGAGGGCTTCGTTACGGGGTGGTGCGGCTGCTGCTTGTCCAGCTGCCGGTTGGCCTCCGCCGCCTCCACCGCCGCCTCCGCCACCTCCGCTGCCTCTGCCACCTCCGCTGCCTCCGCCACCTCCGCCACCTCCGCCACCTCCGCCGCCTCCTCCTGGTTGTCCTCCGGCGGGTGGTTGTTGGGGTTGTCCTCCTTGGGGTTGTCCTCCTCCTGCTGGTTGTCCTCCAGCTGGTTGTGGAGCTTGTGCTGGTCCAGCCACCTGTGCCAGCTGTACGTGAGCTACGGCGATTGTTGCCATTGCTGCTGTGAGTTGTTCAATGACCGGTGCGTGAGCCTGGTCGGTCGTGGGGATGTCTGGATCTGAGGTTGGTGAAGTGGTTTTTACTTCGGGTGCTTCGTCACTTCCTTGTGTGATCTCTGTGTAGATTCGTTCGAGATCCGGGGCGAGTAGGAACGGTTGGCTTTTAGTTCCTAATCCTGATTCGTGCGGGTCTTTGATCTCGTCTTCTCTGCTAACTTCGTAGCACTTGTCGATGGTCCAACTGATTTTGTACCAGGTTCCGTTGATGTATTCAACAGGGTATGTGTATAACCCTTCTTTGAGGTGATATGCTGATTGTCCCTCGGTCTGTGATTCTAGCCAGAAGGCTTTTCCCTGTATTTCTGTAGGGAGGTTGTCTGTGGTTCTATTTCTGAACCTGATGTCGGGGCTCTTTGAGAGCTTTTGCTTTCTTCCGAGGTCGAGTAATATGTCAGCCAGGTTGGCTTAGGAGAAGCTCGACTTGTGTTAAGCCCGCAGCAGGGCTTCATGCACACCTGACGGTTTAGGAAGGTGTGCGGTCCGAGGCATGCCGGAGCACGTGTTCAGACTCCTGAGATGCGTGTTGATTGGTATAGCCCAATCACTAAGCTTCGAAGGTAAAGGTCCGCCTTTAAGGACCCTTTTAAAGATAGATGGAAGAGTAGAGAAGGGCCGCGCAGTGAACAGGAGTGTACAAGAGGCTGCGATTGCAAAGCAAAGTCGAGCTTAAGGCTCAACTGTTTGTACAGAGTCATATATATACAGAGTCGAATCTAGTATGACTGTTAAGCCTGCAGCAGGGCTTCGTGCACACCTAACGGTTTAGGAAGGTGTGCGGTCCGAGGCGTGCCGGGGCACGTGTTCAGACTCCTGAGATGTGCATTGATTGGTATAGCCCAATCACTAAGCTTCGAAGGCAAAGGTCCGCCTTTAAGGACTTTGCAAGTGTAGAGGGAAGAGTAGAGAGGGGCCGCGCAGTAGACAGGAGGATACAAGAGGCTGCGATTGCAAAGCATAGTCGAGCTTAAGGCTCAACCATTCGTACAGAGTCGTATATATACAGAGTCGAACCTAGTATGACTAATAGTCCTAGAACCGGTTGCTAAGCCGGTTTGTAAGTGATCAGTCATCTATCCTATCGTACAGTAAGCATGATGCGCTTGTGAGTCAGCCAATCCAGGATCATCAGTCAGCAGTACAGTAAGGAATCTCAGTCATCCAGTCCAAACAATGAGTCGCGTGTGTATCGTGCAGGAGTCAGGGGATTGCGTGATCCCAGCCAGTCCGTCGGTCCATAAAACACCTCACCTCTTCTCCGTACTAGAGATGGAGCTTATCAATGACTAATAGTCTCAGAACCGGTTGCTAAGCTGGTTTGTAAGGGATCAGTCATCCGTCCTATCGTACAGTAAGCATGATGCGCTTGTGAGTCATCCTATCAGTCAGTCATCAGTCAGCGGTACAGTAAGGATCTCAGTCAGCCAGTCCGGTCGGTGAGCCATGCGTTGTAAGGTACCCTTTCGCGCTGCGCGCGGAACGGAACGGAACAAACGCTTCGGACGTCCGTTATCCCGATGCGGCCGACCCCCTTTATTTACTGTACCTTTGGACCTTAGGTCGCCGCTTCCTCCATTCCCATCTGTCCCCAGCTTATCCAGTTATCCCCTCTTGGACTCATGTTATGACCTTCTTACAGCCTAGGTTTGTAGTCATAGGTACATGGCATGTATATAAGCCTAGCTACATTTCCCCTCAATCTCTAGTGAAGTGAGTTGCGAGCAGATTACCTTCAGTACTAACGAGTGCGAAACCCTGCGCTTACTCTTACTCCGATCGCGATCCGGTGGAACAGCTGTCCACATTGCTTTTGTTCTCTTTCTCTTTCCCTTATCTTATCCTTCCCCTCATCCCCCTTGGACGACCCTCTCAAATCTCGCAGCACCGAGTCGATCACCCCTCACAGGAATCGATTCACCTTCACCTGGAGCCCACCTACAGACCCCTTGCCTCCTCGGCAGCAACTGTGATATCTCACTAGTTGCATCCTTGTTGTCCTTTCACTTCCATTTCATCCCCTTTTCCTTTTGTCTTGGGCCTGCTCACGATCCGGTGGAACGCCTCTCCACATCATCCGCCAGCTCAGCAACACCGTTGTTTCTCCCCGTCCGCCATTCTCCATCGCCCGCCGCCGTTTCTCCATCGTCCACTGCCGTTTCCTCTTTGTCCACCGCCGTATTGTCCGCCGCCGTATCGTTCGCCGCCATTTCCTCTTCGCCCACCGCCGTTTCCTCGTCTGCCGTGACGCCGCCGTTCCCTCATCATCCGCCACCGTTTCTCCTTTGCCTGCAGCCCCTTCATTCGCCCCTCCCCTCCCCTTCCACTCCTGCCCTAGCTCCATCCACCATCGCATCAGTCGCCCCTGCCCTAGTCATCCCACCTCCCGTCATCCCCGCACCAGTCGTCCCTGCCCTGGTTGTTTCACCTCCCATCGCCCCGGCTCCCGTTGCCCCCACGCCAGTCGCACCTGCTCCAGTCGCTCCACCTCTAGTCGCCCCTCTTGCACCCGCCCCAGTACCCTCAGTTCTACCACCCATGGCTACTACAGGGCTTGCTGGTTTGCCCTCACCACATTCCAAGTATGCCCCCCGCTTCACGGACGCACCCAGCGAAAGTATCAATGCATTCCTCAATGAATTCGACACCATCGCAGACGACCTCGGCCTTTCCGATGCCAACAAGGTCATCAGCATCATTCGGTTCACTTCCGACGACCTCCAGAGCTTCTGGACACTGTCCAACAACTACATCGCTAGGAACTGGCCAGCCTTTCGCAAGGAGCTACACTACCTACACCGGAACGCGAAAACAGAGAACCTCCGCACCAGACCAGGTCTGCAAGCGTTCATCGAGCAATCTGCTCAGAACCGTCTAGCAGACGAGGATGACCTCATCACCTACCACTGCCGCTTCTTAGAGTTTAGCAGACGCCTCCGCACCGCCAACCAGCTCACTGAGGAAGAACAGGACGCCTACTTCTTCCATGGTTTCCACCCCCGCGACTGCGACATCCTCAAGAACCAACTCTTTGCCATGGACCCCACCCGCCCCCAAAACCGAGCTCCGGACTTTGACGACACCCTCAAAGCGGCATACAGCTACATCGCAAACGACCACTTCCACCGCCCCTCGATACACACCACCTCAGACAACAACGACACCTGTTTCAGTATGGACACCCAGCAGCCCCGATCACGCCAGAAACAGGACCGCGTCGACGATTCAAAAAACCCCCCGGAGGAGTACAGCTTAGGCGATCTTATTCGCAAGATGCACAAACTCACCACCCACGATGAAGAATACGTGGTCCTCTACGCCCAGTGCAAGCAACGCTACCCGAACATAGCGCAAGAGCTCCGGAAGCCAGAGATGTTCCAGACTTCGGCCTTTACCCTACAGTCCGCCTACACACCCTGGCCACAGCCGCAGCCTCCAGCTTCAACACCACCAGCAGTACTGGCACCCGGTCCAACTCAGCACTCTTGGCAGCAACCTCAGTACTACCCGACGCTCTCCCCCAACGCTTTCCCACCCCCAGCCAAACCGCCTATGCCCGCCACCTTCCAGCGAGAAGCCCCGCTGCACACGTCCGAGTCCCTCCGCTTCGAAGCCATACATAGCGAGGTGTACATGGCGCAGATCACTGACACCGCATATACAGAAGCGCCAGAAGACCTTATCAACGATGACAACATTGATGCCACACCGCTAACCCCCCCAGCACCAACGACAATGCCCTCAAAGCCAGCACAGACAGCAGCAGCAACATCAACATCATCTACAGCACCAGTCACTGCCAATGCCACATCCGCGCAGCCCATCGTTGTTATCCCCCCCACATCAGTTGTCTCATTTAGTATTGCCCCGTTGACCGCCGCCGCACTACCTCTCGCCGCCTCGCCGTTCAATGATGCACTCCCCCTCGCGATCTCGTCTTGCCCGCCACCCTCGGCCCCGGCTTCGTTGCCCACAGTCCCCGCGTCGCCCATTCCCACTACCTCGTCGTCTGCTGCCTCGTCTACCGCCGTCACCCCCTCAGCCGCTGCTACCCCTTCGTTTGTGGCCATCTCGTCCACTGCCGCCTTGTCAACCACCGCTCCCTCGTCTATTGTCGCCCCCGTGTCCCCTGCTGCCTCGTCTACCATCACCACTTCACGCATCGTCACCGCCTTGCCCACCGCTGCCGCGTCGTCCACCACCGCTCCTCCATCTACCAACACCGCCCCGTCCATCGCTGCTCCCCCGTTACAGCCTCAGTACCGACCGCCCCACACTCCGACTTACTCAAATTCAGCACAGCAATTCCAGACTTCAGACAGCTCGGATCCAGCCGCTATGAACCCCATTATTGCAACTACAGCCCCCCTCGTCAGCCTCGGTATTCCGGCCCTACAGTCGTCAGCGGAACGCCCGGCAGCGCGTCTAGACCCACAGAGCCCAGCAGCGCCTTATCCAAGCTACTTTAGGTCGCCGCTCACCTCGCCCCACATCCCGCTTACTCACACACCCCTCCCCCTGTCACGCAACGCTCCGAGCGCAAAGAGCTCACCAAAACCTACTCAGGCGAAGACAATGACGGTGCCGACGAAGATCCCAGAACCGGAGCAGAGGAGGCAGAAGAACCAAGTAGTTCAAGCATACAAGCCGAAGATTAGATGTCAAGTAAAGGTGTTTGACCGAGGACGGTCAAAATTTCGACCCCCCGGCTGGAGTAAGGATCCTTGCGGAGCCACGCACAGAAACCACGTCCCACCGCCTCTTATCCCCCTTCGCTGCCGCCTGTGGAGAACAGCAAAGCCCGCCATCGCCCTCGATCGCCAGCCCAAGACGAAGCACAGCAACGCCTCCTCTCGCCCCGCTCGGAGTCCCGCACGCTCTCTTCGAAAGATATACTTTTGCCACCTCGAAGACCACCCCAGCAGACGCATCCTTCGTCCCTTGCAACGCCACGCCGACCCCACCTCCGACATCCAACGACGCAAGTACCTTCAACTCGAAAAGAGCACCCTCGACGCGGCCCTGCAAGGCATCGACACTCGCTATCGACACCCTCAGTTCTCCTCCCACTTCCAGTCACTCCCCGACACTCGACAACGTCGACCACCGCAGCAACCTCAAGCACAAGAACTTTGGCAACACCCTGCGATTCAACAGTACACCCCTTATCAGCCTCAAGTCGCACCGTTCGACCATTCGTTCGACCAAAGCATTGTTAGCCGCACTCGCTCCCTCATCCCAAGCACACGTCGTCGCTCCTCCCGTTCCAGCTGCCCCCATCATCTCGCCTGCAACGCCTGCAACAGTGCCATCTTCATCCGACATGTCCTCTACCACGCATGCCCCCACTCGTCGACACCAGCCACGCCCCTTGTCGTGCATACGAAGCAGCTTCCCCCTGACGACATAGAAGACGCCGCAGCGAGCCCTGAAGATGTGCCAGCAGCGACATTTCGAACGCGTACACGGCCCAAAATTTTTAGAGTAGTTTGACCGAGGACGGTCAAAATTTCGACCCCCCGGCTGGTGTAAGGTACCCTTTCGCGCTGCGCGCGGAACGGAACGGAACAAACGCTTCGGACGTCCGTTATCCCGATGCGGCCGACCCCCTTTATTTACTGTACCTTTGGACCTTAGGTCGCCGCTTCCTCCATTCCCATCTGTCCCCAGCTTATCCAGTTATCCCCTCTTGGACTCATGTTATGACCTTCTTACAGCCTAGGTTTGTAGTCATAGGTACATGGCATGTATATAAGCCTAGCTACATTTCCCCTCAATCTTTAGTGAAGTGAGTTGCGAGCAGATTACCTTCAGTACTAACGAGTGCGAAACCCTGCGCTTACTCTTACTCCGATCGCGATCCGGTGGAACAGCTGTCCACATTGCTTTTGTTCTCTTTCTCTTTCCCTTATCTTATCCTTCCCCTCATCCCCCTTGGACGACCCTCTAAAATCTCGCAGCACCGAGTCGATCACCCCTCACAGGAATCGATTCACCTTCAATAGGCTGGCTCCTCGGACTCTTGCGATGAGTTCGGGGATGAGTGGGAGTGGTGTGGCGTTTCGACGGGTCCATTTGTTAAGTTTTCTGTAATCTTGTACTGGTCGGAGCTTTCTGTCTTTCTTTTTGACAAAGAAGAATGGGGCTGCGAATTGGCTCTTGGACTCGGTGATGTATCCCTTATCGAGGTGTTCTTGGAGGAAGGTTGCGAGCGCTTCCTGTTCGGGTTGGGTTAGGGCATACACCTTTCCTGGCATGTTTTCTGGGTGGCCTGGCTTTAGTTCGATGGCATGGTCCCATTCCCGTGGTGGCGGGAATTGTTTGGATTCTGCTTCGCTGAATACGAAGGCGTGTCTGCAGTATTCGCTTGGGATTGGCAGAGGTTGGGTTGCATGTTTCTCGGCCAGTTTTGAGGCCAATGTCTGTCGGTCTGATGCCGTGGTGGCGCAGGCCTTTGTTGGGGTTCGTCTGATTTTGGCTTTGATGACTACAGGTAACTGTTCATAGGCGATCCACCCTTTCGCCCAGTCGATGATTGGTTGGACTGCAGCGAACCATGGGTAGCCCAGTATTACCTTTTGTTCGCCTATGTTGGTGAGGAAGAAACGCATTGTTCGTGTTTGGTCGCCTGTTCGTATGTCTAGGTCAGCGTAGTGGGTGATTTGTCCGTGACGGTTTTGAGTTCCGTCCACGTTGAACACCTTACAGGGTTCTGCTAGTTCTTTGATTGGTAGACTATCTCACACGCCAACGCCACGCTCGCTACCTCACTCAGGAGGAACGCGAGATCGAGTACGACCATAATAATGCGGGATGCGACGACCTCTGCAAAGGGGAACTCAGCAGCGCAGGGATTGCCATGTGCCAGGCGATCACCCAGGTCGTCCTAGACGAATTCGAGAACGCGGGCCCCTCTTACACCCCTCGTTCCCCCTCCCCCAACTATGATTATGTCCCCGGCGATAACAAGGGATCAGTTTAGCGCGTGGAAGCGCTCCTTTGAGGGGAGGGTGGTGATAAGCTCTGCCTCTGGTACGGAGAGAGGTGAGGTGTTTTACGGACCGATGGACCGGCTAGGATCACGTGATCCCATGACTCAGATACAATACACACGTGGCTCCTCAACTGGACTGGCTGACTGAGATCCTTACTGTACTGCTGACTGATTAGGCTGACTGATACGTGCATCATGCTAACAGTGTACTATACGATGACGAAGCATGACTGATGGACTGACAAACCGACTTACCAATCGGTTACAGGACTATTAGTCATACACGATTCGAACCTGTATATATACGACTCTGTACGAACAGTTGAGCCTTAAGCTCGACTTTGCTTTGCAATCACAGCTCCTTGTATTCTCCTGTTCCTTGCGCGGCCCTCTCAGCTCTTCCATCTACCTTTCGAGGTCCTTAAAGGCAGACTTCACCTTCGGAGCTTAGTGATTGTGCTATAACAATCAACGCGCGCCTCAGGAGTCTGATCACGTGTCACGGCATGCTTCGGACCGCACACCTTCCTCTTCAGTCAAGTGTGCACGAAGCCCCGCTGCGGGCTTAACATCTCAGGTGCGTAGAGAGCGTCCCTCAAGGTGATGCACATTGACTCAGAGCCGTTGGGAACGTCGATCTGAAGATCGCCCATACCAGTGGCATAGAAGACGCGATTGTTGGCAGCAGTGATAGGTCTAGGGGGGATGGAACAGAGGTTGGTGAAACGGTGTTGGAAGGGAGACATAGGTCGTGAGGCGCCTGAGTTGTAGAGCTCTGCCTCAGATCCAGTAAGTGCCGAACTGGCTAAGAATGCTGATTGCTGGTCACAGGGCTCCCCCTCACTGGAGGCACCGTCGACCTCGACGATTGTCGCCATAGACCCATCAGTCTTATCATCAATAACTGCCCAGGACTCATCCCCAGACTCCGAGGAATCCGAGCCCTCTGCGGCGTTGGCAGCGTCCTTGCCCTTGCCAGCCTTGGCCTTGGACGACTTGCTGCTCTTCTTCGGCCCTCCTCCCTCATCCCCGCCGCCCTTCGCCCAGCACTCGGACTTGTAGTGCCCACGCTTCTTGCAATTGAAGCACTCGACATCCTTCTTCTTGGACTTGGCATCGGCAGCGGCGTAAGCTTCATCTTGAGCTTGGTTTTCTTTCTGGAGGGAGCGCTTCTCGTACTCCCGGGTTGCTGCCCGGATGACGGCTGTATGGGTGAGGTCGGTTTTGGTGGCATCGCAAGCGTTGATGAGGGAGTTGATGGGGCCATCGTAGCAGTCGGGGAGGGAGCCGATGAGAACAGATATGTATTCATCATCGCTGACTTTTCTCCCGATGGCTGACAACTTCTCGCATATGTTAGCGAGCTTCGTGAAGTGAGCGCGTATGTTGTC
This sequence comes from Russula ochroleuca, assembly GCA_015178965.1. Classification (NCBI taxonomy): domain Eukaryota; kingdom Fungi; phylum Basidiomycota; class Agaricomycetes; order Russulales; family Russulaceae; genus Russula; species Russula ochroleuca. Next base: position 489 of record WHVB01000026.1, on the reverse strand, counting down.
ATCCTCCCCACAGCGTGTCGACATAAACTTCCTCCCCAAATCCACCATCACCGACCTCGACTGCCCCTCATACTCCGCCTTCAACTTTTCCCAGACCTCCTTGACAGTTGTGGTGTCTTGAATCTTGTGGAAGAGATCATCGGGTATCATAGCTTCGAGGATGCTCGATGCTCTGAACCCATCCCTCTCCCAACGCTGGTCAGCGGAGAGTCCGCCAACGGTCCCAGCGTCCGTGTACGCTTTCGTGATCTTCTCGGACGTGAGGTGATCTCCAAGACCCCTCATGTTCATCGTCCACGTAATGCGATTCCTGTAAATGATCCAGTTAGATCCGTCTTCCGCCAGCTTTGGCAGATGGATGTGTTCTTCGCTCATGCCTAAAAATAAAGGTTAGTGTTCAAGGTTTTGTTTGTATGTGTACTGATTTCTTATGCGTGGACAGGGCCCATAACCTAGTGGGCGGGAAGGTTTATGGGAAGGGGTAGTACG